>JALHLI010000007.1:0-202500 GCA_023349425.1 Anthopleura sola | reverse complement strand
AGCAGAATAGTGGGATATAACTTGGGAGGATTTTAACTGTAAGGGTACAATCATGTGTTAGAGGAATAGTTGGCTTATGACTGAGGAGGATGTTAACTGTCGGGGTAGTTGTGTTAGCAGAATGGTGCACTTCTAACTAGGGAGGATCTTAACTGTAAGGGTAATTGTGGTAGCAGAATAGTGGGCTGATAATCAGTTAGCTCATAACTGGAAGGGTATTTGTGATATTGTTTTTAACATGAGCCTTTTTGCTCGGAAGATTAGGCAACCACTTCCCATGTTATTGACTTTAAATATCTTATTATTATTATTGTTATTATTATTATGGTTTTTATAATTATTATTATCATTAATATTATCATATTATTAATATTAAAATTATTATTATTATTAATATTAGTATTATTAGTATTAATATCATTATTAATAGTCTTCATTATTGTAATCATCTTTACTATTTCATTGTTATAGCAGAAAAGTGGGCTGATAATCAGGCTAGCTTATAACTTAAAGGGTATTTGTTTCATAAGACAAGTGGGCTGATAACTTGGGAAGATCTTAACTGTAAGCGTACTTGTGTTAACAGACAAGTGGGCTGATAACTAGGGAGGATCTTAACTGTAAGGGTACTTGTGTTAGCAGAATAGAGGGCTGATAACTGGGGACGTTGTTAACTGTAAGGGTACTTGTCTGAGAAGAATAGTGGGCTTCTAACTGGGGAGGATCTTAGCTGTAAGAGTACTTGTGTTAGCAGAATATTGGACTTCTAACTGGGGAGGATCTTAACTGTAAGGGTACTTGTGTCAGCAGAATAGTGGGCTGATAATGAGGTTAGCTAATAACAGGAAGGGTATTTTTGATAGCGTTTTAAACATGTGCCTTGTTGCTCAGAAGATTGGATAACCACTTCCCTCGTTATTGATTTCAAATAAATTATTATTAATGTTACTAATATTATTATTATTATTATTATTATTAATATTATTATTATTATTATTATTAATATTATTATTATCATTATTGCTAATGTCATTATTATTATTGTAATTAATTGTTTTATCATTACTATTTTTATTATAATTATTATTATTATTATTATTGATATAATAGCAGGACAAAGGGCTGATAATCAGGCTAGCTTATAACTGAAAGGGTATTTGTGTAATCAGACTAGTGGGCTTATAACTGGGGAGGATGTTAACTGTCACAGTACTTGTGTTAGCAGAATAGTGGGATATAACTTGGGAGGATTTTAACTGTAAGGGTACTTGTGTTAGCAGAATACAGGGCTGATAACTGGGGATGATCTTAACTGTAAGGGTACTTGTCTTATAAGAATAGTGGGCTTCTAACTGGGGAGGATGTTAGCCGTAAGGGTACTTGTGTTAGCAGAATATTGGGCTTCTAACTGGGGAGGATCTTAACTGTAAGGGTACTTGTGTCAGCAGAAAAGTGGGCTGATAATGAGGTTAGCTAATAACAGCAAGGGTATTTTTGATAGCGTTTTAAACATGTGCCTTGTTGCTCAGAAGATTGGATAACCACTTCCCTCGTTATTGATTTTAAATAAATTATTATTAATGTTACTAATATTATTATTATTATTATTATTATTAATATTATTATTATCATTATTATCATTATCATCATTATTGCTAATGTCATTATTATTATTGTAATTAATATTTTTATCATTATTATTTTTATTATAATTATTATTATTATTATTATTGATATAATAGCAGGACAGAGGGCTGATAATCAGGTTAGCTTATAACTGAAAGGGTATTTGTGTAATCAGACTAGTGGGCTTATAACTGGGGAGGATGTTAACTGTCACAGTACTTGTGTTAGCAGAATAGTGGGATATAACTTGGGAGGATTTTAACTGTAAGGGTACAATCATGTGTTAGAGGAATAGTTGGCTTATGACTGGGGAGGATGTTAACTGTCGGGGTAGTTGTGTTAGCAGAATGGTGCACTTCTAACTAGGGAGGATCTTAACTGTAAGGGTAATTGTGGTAGCAGAATAGTGGGCTGATAATCAGTTAGCTCATAACTGGAAGGGTATTTGTGATATTATTTTTAACATGAGCCTTGTTGCTCGGAAGATTAGGCAACCACTTCCCCTGTTATTGACTTTAAATATCTTATTATTATTATTGTTATTATTATTATGGTTTTTATAATTATTATTATCATTAATATTATCATATTATTAATATTAAAATTATTATTATTAATATTAGTATTATTAGTATTATTATCATTATTAATAGTCTTCATTATTGTAATCATCTTTACTATTTCATTGTTATAGCAGAGAAGTGGGCTGATAATCAGGCTAGCTTATAACTTAAAGGGTATTTGTTTCATAAGACAAGTGGGCTGATAACTTGGGAAGATCTAAACTGTAAGGGTACTTGTGTTAACAGACAAGTGGGCTGATAACTAGAGAGGATCTTAACTGTAAGGGTACTTGTGTTAGCAGAATAGAGGGCTGATAACTGGGGAGGATCTTAACTGTAAGGGTACTTGTCTTAGAAGAATAGTGGGCTTCTAACTGGGGAGGATGTTAGCCGTAAGGGTACTTGTGTTAGCAGAATATTGGGCTTCTAACTGGGGAGGATCTTAACTGTAAGGGTACTTGTGTCAGCAGAAAAGTGGGCTGATAATGAGGTTAGCTAATAACAGCAAGGGTATTTTTGATAGCGTTTTAAACATGTGCCTTGTTGCTCAGAAGATTGGATAACCACTTCCCTCGTTATTGATTTTAAATAAATTATTATTAATGTTACTAATATTATTATTATTATTATTATTATTAATATTATTATTATCATTATTATCATTATCATCATTATTGCTAATGTCATTATTATTATTGTAATTAATATTTTTATCATTATTATTTTTATTATAATTATTATTATTATTATTATTGATATAATAGCAGGACAGAGGGCTGATAATCAGGTTAGCTTATAACTGAAAGGGTATTTGTGTAATCAGACTAGTGGGCTTATAACTGGGGAGGATGTTAACTGTCACAGTACTTGTGTTAGCAGAATAGTGGGATATAACTTGGGAGGATTTTAACTGTAAGGGTACAATCATGTGTTAGAGGAATAGTTGGCTTATGACTGGGGAGGATGTTAACTGTCGGGGTAGTTGTGTTAGCAGAATGGTGCACTTCTAACTAGGGAGGATCTTAACTGTAAGGGTAATTGTGGTAGCAGAATAGTGGGCTGATAATCAGTTAGCTCATAACTGGAAGGGTATTTGTGATATTGTTTTTAACATGAGCCTTTTTGCTCGGAAGATTAGGCAACCACTTCCCATGTTATTGACTTTAAATATCTTATTATTATTATTGTTATTATTATTATGGTTTTTATAATTATTATTATCATTAATATTATCATATTATTAATATTAAAATTATTATTATTAATATTAGTATTATTAGTATTAATATCATTATTAATAGTCTTCATTATTGTAATCATCTTTACTATTTCATTGTTATAGCAGAAAAGTGGGCTGATAATCAGGCTAGCTTATAACTTAAAGGGTATTTGTTTCATAAGACAAGTGGGCTGATAACTTGGGAAGATCTTAACTGTAAGCGTACTTGTGTTAACAGACAAGTGGGCTGATAACTAGGGAGGATCTTAACTGTAAGGGTACTTGTGTTAGCAGAATAGAGGGCTGATAACTGGGGACGTTGTTAACTGTAAGGGTACTTGTCTGAGAAGAATAGTGGGCTTCTAACTGGGGAGGATCTTAGCTGTGAGGGTACTTGTGTTAGCAGAATATTGGTCTTCTAACTGGGGAGGATCTTAACTGTAAGGGTACTTGTGTCAGCAGAATAGTGGGCTGATAATGAGGTTAGCTAATAACAGGAAGGGTATTTTTGATAGCGTTTTAAACATGTGCCTTGTTGCTCAGAAGATTGGATAACCACTTCCCTCGTTATTGATTTTAAATAAATTATTATTAATGTTATTAATATTATTATTGTTATTATTATTATTATTATCATTATTATCATTATCATCATTATTGCTAATATCATTATTATTATTGTAATTAATATTTTTATAATTATTATTTTTATTATAATTATAATTATTATTATTATTATTATTATTGATATAATAGCAGGACAGAGGGCTGATAATCAGGCTAGCTTATAACTGAAAGGGTATTTGTGTAATCAGAGTAGTGGGCTTATAACTGGGGAGGATGTTAACTGTCACAGTACTTGTGTTAGCAGAATAGTGGGATATAACTTGGGAGGATTTTAACTGTAAGGGTACATTCAAGTGTTAGCGGAATAGTTGGCTTATGACTGGGGAGGATCTTAACTGTCGGAGTAGTTGTGTTAGCAGAATAGTGGGCTTCTAAATAGTGAGGATCTTAACTGTAAAGGTAATTGTGTTAGCAGAATAGGGGGCTGATAATCAGTTAGCTCATAACTGGAAGGGTATTTGTGATATTGTTTTTAACATGAACCTTGTTGCTCGGAAGATTATGCAACCACTTCCCATGATATTGACTTTAAATATCTTCGTATTATTATTGTTATTATTATTATGGTTTTTTTTTATAATTATTATCATTAATATTATCATTTTATTAATATTAAAATTATTATTATTAATATTAGTATTATTAGTATTATTATCATTATTAATAGTCTTCATTATTGTAATCATCTTTAATATTTCATTGTTATAGCAGAAAAGTGGGCTAATAATCAGGCTAGCTTATAACTTAAAGGGTATTTGTTTCATAAGACTAGTGGGCTGATAACTTGGGAAGATCTTAAGTGTAAGGGTACTTGTGTTAACAGACAAGTGGGCTGATAATTAGAGAGGATCTTAACTGTAAGGGTACTTGTGTTAGCAGAATACAGGGCTGATAACTGGGGAGGATCTTAACTGTAAGGGTACTTGTCTTAGAAGAATAGTGGGCTTCTAACTGGGGAGGATGTTAGCCGTAAGGGTACTTGTGTTAGCAGAATATTGGGCTTCTAACTGGGGAGGATCTTAACTGTAAGGGTACTTGTGTCAGCAGAATAGTGGGCTGATAATGAGGTTAGCTAATAACAGGAAGGGTATTTTTGATAGCATTTTAAACATGTGCCTTGTTGCTCAGAAGATTGGACAACCACTTCCCTCGTTATTGATTTTAAATCAATTATTATTAATGTTATTACTATTATTATTATTATTATTAATATTATTATTATCATTATTATCATTATCATCATTATCATCATTATTGCTAATATCATTATTATTATTATTATTGTAATTAATATTTTTATAATTATTTTTTTTATAATTATTATTATTATTATTGATATAATAGCAGGACAGTGGGCTGATAATCAGTCTAGCTTATAACTGAAAGGGTATTTGTGTAATCAGACTAGTGGGATATAACATGGGAGGATTTTAACTGTAAGGGTACAATCATGTGTTAGCGGAATAGTTGGCTTATGACTGGGGAGGATCTTAACTGTCGGGGTAGTTGTGTTAGCAGAATAGTGGGCTTCTAACTAGGGAGGATCTTAACTGTAAGGGTAATTGTGGTAGCAGAATAGTGGGCTGATAATCAGTTAGCTCATAACTGGAAGGGTATTTGTGATATTGTTTTTAACATGAGCCTTGTTGCTCGGAAGATTATGCAACCACTTCCCATGATATTGACTTTAAATATCTTCGTATTATTATTGTTAATATTATTATGGTTGTTTTTATAATTATTATCATTAATATTATCATATTATTAATATTAAAATTATTATTATTAATATTAGTATTATTAGTATTATTATCATTATTAATAGTCTTCATTATTGTAATCATCTTTACTATTTCATTGTTATAGCAGAGAAGTGGGCTGATAATCAGGCTAGCTTATAACTTAAAGGGTATTTGTTTCATAAGACAAGTGGGCTGATAACTTGGGAAGATCTAAACTGTAAGGGTACTTGTGTTAACAGACAAGTGGGCTGATAACTAGAGAGGATCTTAACTGTAAGGGTACTTGTGTTAGCAGAATAGAGGGCTGATAACTGGGGAGGATCTTAACTGTAAGGGTACTTGTCTTAGAAGAATAGTGGGCTTCTAACTGGGGAGGATGTTAGCCGTAAGGGTACTTGTGTTAGCAGAATATTGGGCTTCTAACTGGGGAGGATCTTAACTGTAAGGGTACTTGTGTCAGCAGAAAAGTGGGCTGATAATGAGGTTAGCTAATAACAGCAAGGGTATTTTTGATAGCGTTTTAAACATGTGCCTTGTTGCTCAGAAGATTGGATAACCACTTCCCTCGTTATTGATTTTAAATAAATTATTATTAATGTTACTAATATTATTATTATTATTATTATTATTAATATTATTATTATCATTATTATCATTATCATCATTATTGCTAATGTCATTATTATTATTGTAATTAATATTTTTATCATTATTATTTTTATTATAATTATTATTATTATTATTATTGATATAATAGCAGGACAGAGGGCTGATAATCAGGTTAGCTTATAACTGAAAGGGTATTTGTGTAATCAGACTAGTGGGCTTATAACTGGGGAGGATGTTAACTGTCACAGTACTTGTGTTAGCAGAATAGTGGGATATAACTTGGGAGGATTTTAACTGTAAGGGTACAATCATGTGTTAGAGGAATAGTTGGCTTATGACTGGGGAGGATGTTAACTGTCGGGGTAGTTGTGTTAGCAGAATGGTGCACTTCTAACTAGGGAGGATCTTAACTGTAAGGGTAATTGTGGTAGCAGAATAGTGGGCTGATAATCAGTTAGCTCATAACTGGAAGGGTATTTGTGATATTGTTTTTAACATGAGCCTTTTTGCTCGGAAGATTAGGCAACCACTTCCCATGTTATTGACTTTAAATATCTTATTATTATTATTGTTATTATTATTATGGTTTTTATAATTATTATTATCATTAATATTATCATATTATTAATATTAAAATTATTATTATTAATATTAGTATTATTAGTATTAATATCATTATTAATAGTCTTCATTATTGTAATCATCTTTACTATTTCATTGTTATAGCAGAAAAGTGGGCTGATAATCAGGCTAGCTTATAACTTAAAGGGTATTTGTTTCATAAGACAAGTGGGCTGATAACTTGGGAAGATCTTAACTGTAAGCGTACTTGTGTTAACAGACAAGTGGGCTGATAACTAGGGAGGATCTTAACTGTAAGGGTACTTGTGTTAGCAGAATAGAGGGCTGATAACTGGGGACGTTGTTAACTGTAAGGGTACTTGTCTGAGAAGAATAGTGGGCTTCTAACTGGGGAGGATCTTAGCTGTGAGGGTACTTGTGTTAGCAGAATATTGGTCTTCTAACTGGGGAGGATCTTAACTGTAAGGGTACTTGTGTCAGCAGAATAGTGGGCTGATAATGAGGTTAGCTAATAACAGGAAGGGTATTTTTGATAGCGTTTTAAACATGTGCCTTGTTGCTCAGAAGATTGGATAACCACTTCCCTCGTTATTGATTTTAAATAAATTATTATTAATGTTATTAATATTATTATTGTTATTATTATTATTATTATCATTATTATCATTATCATCATTATTGCTAATATCATTATTATTATTGTAATTAATATTTTTATAATTATTATTTTTATTATAATTATAATTATTATTATTATTATTATTATTGATATAATAGCAGGACAGAGGGCTGATAATCAGGCTAGCTTATAACTGAAAGGGTATTTGTGTAATCAGAGTAGTGGGCTTATAACTGGGGAGGATGTTAACTGTCACAGTACTTGTGTTAGCAGAATAGTGGGATATAACTTGGGAGGATTTTAACTGTAAGGGTACATTCAAGTGTTAGCGGAATAGTTGGCTTATGACTGGGGAGGATCTTAACTGTCGGAGTAGTTGTGTTAGCAGAATAGTGGGCTTCTAAATAGTGAGGATCTTAACTGTAAAGGTAATTGTGTTAGCAGAATAGGGGGCTGATAATCAGTTAGCTCATAACTGGAAGGGTATTTGTGATATTGTTTTTAACATGAACCTTGTTGCTCGGAAGATTATGCAACCACTTCCCATGATATTGACTTTAAATATCTTCGTATTATTATTGTTATTATTATTATGGTTTTTTTTTATAATTATTATCATTAATATTATCATTTTATTAATATTAAAATTATTATTATTAATATTAGTATTATTAGTATTATTATCATTATTAATAGTCTTCATTATTGTAATCATCTTTAATATTTCATTGTTATAGCAGAAAAGTGGGCTAATAATCAGGCTAGCTTATAACTTAAAGGGTATTTGTTTCATAAGACTAGTGGGCTGATAACTTGGGAAGATCTTAAGTGTAAGGGTACTTGTGTTAACAGACAAGTGGGCTGATAATTAGAGAGGATCTTAACTGTAAGGGTACTTGTGTTAGCAGAATACAGGGCTGATAACTGGGGAGGATCTTAACTGTAAGGGTACTTGTCTTAGAAGAATAGTGGGCTTCTAACTGGGGAGGATGTTAGCCGTAAGGGTACTTGTGTTAGCAGAATATTGGGCTTCTAACTGGGGAGGATCTTAACTGTAAGGGTACTTGTGTCAGCAGAATAGTGGGCTGATAATGAGGTTAGCTAATAACAGGAAGGGTATTTTTGATAGCATTTTAAACATGTGCCTTGTTGCTCAGAAGATTGGACAACCACTTCCCTCGTTATTGATTTTAAATCAATTATTATTAATGTTATTACTATTATTATTATTATTATTAATATTATTATTATCATTATTATCATTATCATCATTATCATCATTATTGCTAATATCATTATTATTATTATTATTGTAATTAATATTTTTATAATTATTTTTTTTATAATTATTATTATTATTATTGATATAATAGCAGGACAGTGGGCTGATAATCAGTCTAGCTTATAACTGAAAGGGTATTTGTGTAATCAGACTAGTGGGATATAACATGGGAGGATTTTAACTGTAAGGGTACAATCATGTGTTAGCGGAATAGTTGGCTTATGACTGGGGAGGATCTTAACTGTCGGGGTAGTTGTGTTAGCAGAATAGTGGGCTTCTAACTAGGGAGGATCTTAACTGTAAGGGTAATTGTGGTAGCAGAATAGTGGGCTGATAATCAGTTAGCTCATAACTGGAAGGGTATTTGTGATATTGTTTTTAACATGAGCCTTGTTGCTCGGAAGATTAGGCAACCACTTCCCCTGTTATTGACTTTAAATATCTTATTATTATTATTGTTATTATTATTATGGTTTTTATAATTATTATTATGATTAATATTATCATAATATTATTATGAAAATTATTATTATTAATATTAGTATTATTAGTATTATTATCATTATTAATAGTCTTCATTATTGTAATCATCTTTACTATTTCATTGTTATAGCAGAAGAGTGGGCTGATAATAAGGCTAGCTTATAACTTAAAGGGTATTTGTTTCATAAGACAAGTGGGCTGATAACTTGGGAAGATCTTAACTGTAAGGGTACTTGTGTTAACAGACAAGTGGGCTGATAACTAGGGAGGATCTTAACTGTAAGGGTACTTGTGTTAGCAGAATAGAGGGCTGATAACTGGGGAGGTTCTTAACGGTAAGGGTACTTGTCTGAGAAGAATAGTGGGCTTCTAACTGGGGAGGATCTTAGCTGTAAGGGTACTTGTGTTAGCAGAATATTGGTCTTCTAACTGGGGAGGATCTTAACTGTAAGGGTACTTGTGTCAGCAGAATAGTGGGCTGATAATGAGGTTAGCTAATAACAGGAAGGGTATTTTTGATAGCATTTTAAACATGTGCCTTGTTGCTCAGAAGATTGGACAACCACTTCCCACGTTATTGATTTTAAATAAATTATTATTAATGTTATTATTATTATTATTATTATTATTATTATTATTATTATTATCATTATTATCATTATCATCATTATTGCTAATACCATTATTATTATTGTAATTAATATTTTTATAATTATTATTTTTATTATAATTATTATTATTATTATTATTATTATTATTATTATTGATATAATAGCAGGACAGTAGGCTGATAATCAGGCTAGCTTATAACTGAAAGGGTATTTGTGTAATCAGACTAGTGGGCTTATAACTGGGGAGGATGTTAACTGTCAAAGTACTTGTGTTAGCAGAAAAGTGGGATATAACTTGGGACGATTTTAACTGTAAGGGTACAATCATGTGTTAGCGGAATAGTTGGCTTATGGCTGGGGAGGATCTTAACTGTCGGGGTAGTTGTGTTAGCACAATAGTGGGCTTCTAACTAGGGAGGATCTTAACTGTAAAGGTAATTGTGGTAGCAGAATAGTGGGCTGATAATCAGTTAGCTCATAACTGGAAGGGTATTTGTGATATTGTTTTTAACATGAGCCTTGTTGCTCGGAAGATTAGGCAACCACTTCCCATGTTATTGACTTTAAATATCTTTTTATTATTATTGTTATTATTATTATGGTTTTTATAATTATTATTATCATTAATATTATCATATTATTAATATTAAAATTATTATTATTAATATTAGTATTATTAGTATTATTATCATTATTAATAGTCTTCATTAATTTAATCATATTTACTATTTCATTGTTATAGCAGAAAAGTGGGCTGATAATCAGGCTAGCTTATAACTTAAAGGGTATTTGTTTCATAAGACAAGTGGGCTGATAACTTGGGAAGATCTTTACTGTAAGGGTACTTGTGTTAACAGACAAGTGGGCTGATAACTAGGGAGGATCTTCACTGTAAGGGTACTTGTGTTAGCAGAATAGAAGGCTGATAACTGGGGAGGATGTTAGCCGTAAGGGTACTTGTCTGAGAAGAATAGTGGGCTTTTAACTGGGGAGGATCTTAGCTGTAAGGGTACTTGTGTTAACAGACAAGTGGGCTGATAACTAGAGAGGATCTTAACTGTAAGGGTACTTGTGTTAGCAGAATAGAGGGCTGATAACTGGGGACGTTCTTAACTGTAAGGGTACTTGTCTGAGAAGAATAGTGGGCTTCTAACTGGGGAGGATCTTAGCTGTAAGGGTACTTGTGATAGCAGAATATTGGTCTTCTAACTGGGGAGGATCTTAACTGTAAGGGTACTTGTGTCAGCAGAATAGTGGGCTGATAATGAGGTTAGCTAATAACAGGAAGGGTATTTTTGATAGCGGTTTAAACATGTGCCTTGTTGCTCAGAAGATTGGATAACCACTTCCCTCGTTATTGATTTTAAATAAATTATTATTAATGTTATTATTATTATTATTATTATTATTATTATCATTATTATCATTATCATCATTATTGCTAATATCATTATTATTATTGTAATTAATATTTTTATAATTATTATTTTTATTATAATTATTATTATTATTATTATTATTGATATAATAGCAGGACAGAGGGCTGATAATCAGGCTAGCTTATAACTTAAAGGGTATTTGTTTCATAAGACAAGTGGGCTGATAACTAGGGAGGATCTTAACTGTAAGGGTACTGGTGTTAGCAGAATACAGGGCTGATAACTGGGGAGGATCTTAACTGTAAGGGTGCTTGTGTTAGAAGAATAGTGGGCTTCTAACTGGGTAGGATGTTAGTCGTAAGGGTACTTGTGTTAGCAGAATATTGGGCTTCTAACTGGGGAGGATCTTAACTGTAAGAGTACTTGTGTCAGCAGAATAGTGGGCTGATAATGAGGTTAGCTAATAACAGGAAGGGTATTTTTGATACCATTTTAAACATGTGCCTTGTTGCTCAGAAGATTGGACAACCACTTCCCACGTTATTGATTTTAATTAAATTATTATTGTTTTTACTATTATTATTATTATTATTATTATTATTATTATTATTATTATTATTATTATTATTATTATGATTATCATTATTATCATTATCATCATTATTGCTAATATCATTATTTTAATTGTAATTAATATTTTTATAATTTATTTTTTTTTATAATTATTATCATTATTATTGATATAATAGCAGGACAGTGGGCTGATAATCAGTTTAGCTTATAACTGAAAGGGTATTTGTGTAATCAGACTAGAGGGCTTATAACTGGGGAGGATCTGAACTGTCAAAGTACTTGTGTTAGCAGAAAAGTGGGATATAACTTGGGAGGATTTTAACTGTAAGGGTACAATCATGTGTTAGCGGAATAGTTGGCTTATGACTGGGGAGGATCTTAACTATCGGGGTAGTTGTGTTAGCAGAATAGTGGGCTTCTAACTAGGGAGGATCTTAACTGAAAGGGTACTTGTGTTAGCAGAATAGAGGGCTGATAACTGTGGACGTTCTTAACTGTAAGGGTACTTGTCTGAGAAGAATAGTGGGCTTCTAACTGGGGAGGATCTTAGCTGTAAGGGTACTTGTGTTAGCAGAATATTGGTCTTCTAACTGGGGAGGATCTTAACTGTAAGGGTACTTGTGTCAGCAGAATAGTGGGCTGATAATGAGGTTAGCTAATAACAGGAAGGATATTTTTGATAGCGTTTTAAACATGTGCCTTGTTGCTCAGAATATTGGATAACCACTTCCCTCGTTAATGATTTTAAATATATTATTATTAATGTTATTAATATTATTATTATTATTATTATTATTAATATTATTATTATCATTATTATCATTATCATCATTATTGCTGATATCATTATTATTATTGTAATTAATATTTTTATAATTATTATTTTTATTATAATTATTATTATTATTATTGATATAATAGCAGGACAGAGGGCTGATAATCAGGCTAGCTTATAACTGAAAGGGTATTTGTGAAATCAGACTAGTGGGCTTATAACTGGGGAGGATGTTAACTGTCACAGTACTTGTGTTAGCAGAATGGTGGGCTTCTAACTAGGGAGGATCTTAACTGTGAGGGTAATTGTGGTAGCAGAAAAGTTGGCTGATAATCATTTAGCTCATAACTGGAAGGGTATTTGTGATATTGTTTTTAACATGAGCCTTGTTGCTCGGAAGATTAGGCAACCACTTCCCCTGTTATTGACTTTAAATATCCTATTATTATTATTGTTATTATTATTATGGTTTTTATAATTATTATTATCATTAATATTATCATATTATGAATATTAAAATTATTATTATTAATATTAGTATTATTAGTATTATTATCATTATTAATAGTCTTCATTATTGTAATCATCTTTACTATTTCATTGTTATAGCAGAAAAGTGGGCTGATAATCAGGCTAGCTTATAACTTAAAGAGTATTTGTTTCATAAGGCTAGTGGTCTGATAACTGGGGAGGATCTTAACTGTAAGGGTACTTGTGTTAGCAGAATAGTGGGCTTATAACTGGGGAGGATCTTAACTGTAAGGGTACTTGTGTTAGCTGACTAGTGGGCTTCTAACTGGGGAGGATCTTAACTGTAAGGGTACTTGTGTCAGAAGAATAGTGGGCTGATAATGAGGTTAGCTAATAACAGGAAGGGTATTTTTGATAGCGTTTTAAACATGTGCCTTCTTGCTCAGAAGATTGGACAACCACTTCCCACGTTATTGATTTTAAATAATTTGTTATTAATGTTATTACTATTATTATTATTATTAGTATTATTATTATTAATATTATTATTATCATTATTATCATTATCATCATTATTCTGAAAGGAAATGGAGGCGCACTAAGTTACATAGTGATTTTCTTATCTACAAAGCAAAGAAAAATCAAGCTACTTATATCATGAAGTGTGCTCGTAAGGAATACTATACCACCTTCATACAAGAGAACAGCAACGACCATCGTAAGTTGTTCAAGTCCGCAAAAACCCTTTTTGACCGAGAACCTGATCTGAATTTTTCTGAATACAGTGATAATACAGTACTTGCCAATGACATAGGTCACTTCTTTGTTAAGAAAATCGAGCGTATTAGATCAGAACTCGACAGTGCCGCTAATGAAGACTCAGTCACTGCTGAATCGCAGACAAGGTCCATTCCTCAACTTGACTCATTTAAAGAACTAAGTGAGGCTGACGTAAACCATATCATCTCAAATTCAAGCAAGAAATCAAGCTCTTTAGACCCCATGCCCACTTCGCTCGTTGTTGAATGCTTAGATGTACTACTCCCAGTGATCACCAGGATGACGAACCTATCTTTGCAGAACGGATGTTTTCCTGATAACTGGAAGTTAGCTGATGTCCATCCAAAATTGAAGAAGCCCAAAGCTGAGGTTACGTTTAACAACCTTCGACCTATCAGCAACCTGTCATTTGCATCTAAGCTCACAGAACGAGCTGTCTTCAGTCACATTCACGATCACCTGACAGCGCACAATCTGTACCCTAAAGCTCAATCCTCCTACCGCCAATTTCACAGTACTGAAACGGCCCTTCTACGTGTAAAGAATGACATCTTAATGAACATGAATAAACAACACGTAACCCTCTTAGTACTTCTTGACCTGAGTGCAGCCTTCGACACCGTTGATCACGCTGTTCTACTAAAGCGTCTACAAGATGAGTTTGGTATCTCAGGACAAGTACTTACCTGGTTCAATTCATATCTAAACAACAGATACCAACACATATCTATCAACGGTGGGAAGTCTAAGCCTTTTGAAATGAAATTTGGTGTGCCGCAAGGGTCCTGCCTTGGTCCGCTCCTATTCGTCATCTACGCAAGCAGGTTGTTTACCATCTTAGAGACTCATCTACCTAATGTCCACGCATATGCTGACGACACTCAGTTGTATATTTCATTTAGACCATCCTCTACTACTGAACAAGCTGCTGCTATCACAGCAATACAGGATTGCATATCAGACATCAGAAGATGGATGCAAGCGGACAAACTGAAGCTGAACGACGACAAAACAGAATTCATCGTAATCGGGACAAGGCAACAACTGGCAAAAGTAAACGTCGAGTCGCTGTGCGTTGGAGATGAAATCATTGCACCATCTGATGAAGTAAAGAACCTAGGCTGTTGGTTCGACACGCAGCTTAAAATGGACTCGCACATTAACAAGTGCTGTAGAGCAGCATTCTTTCACATATTTAATATTAGACGAATCAGGAAATTCCTTACCCATGAGACTGTACAAACTCTAGTCAATGCTTTTGTTACCAGTAGACTAGACTACTGCAATAGTCTCCTTTATGGTTTGCCTGCCAATCAGTTATGTAAACTTCAACGAGTACAGAACAGTGCCGCGCGACTTATCTGTAATATCAGTAAATTTGATCATATTACTCCTGCCTTGTACAAATTACATTGGCTGCCTATCAGATTCAGAATAGACTTTAAGATTTTACTTATAACTTACAAGGCCATCCATGGACTATCACCTGAATATATTACTGAACTCATTAAGTGTAAGGCAGAATCACGATATAATTTAAGATCATCCAAAGAACTGTTGCTCGAGATACTGAGAATAAAATCTTTAGCCACTCTTGGCGACCGCGCATTTGAAGTCGCTGCGCCTAAGCTCTGGAACGGCCTCCCGGCAAATGTACGCAATGCCAGCAACGCGCAATCTTTTAAGAAACTGCTTAAGACGCATTTATTTAATAAGTATTTTAAGGATAAATTTTAGATTATATATTGTACTTATAGATACTATTATTCCCTGACCCCTTGCATTGATCCCTGGTTGCCTTTGGTGGGTAAAGCACGACTATTGCCGGTTCGTTGCTTACCCTCCAAGTGCGCTTCCTGGGATCGATGCAATGAGTCCAATTATTATATATATTAGATTAGATTTGTATAAGATTTAGACATATTGGATTTTAGAGTATATTTATAGTGTTTATTATTAGTTGTAATGCGCGTGTGAGCATCTTTCCATGAAACACGCGCAATATAAATATTTAAATTATTAAAATTATTATTATTATTGCTAATATCATTATTATTATTGTAATTAATATTTTTATAATTATTATTTTTATTATAATTATTATTATTATTATTGATATAATAGCAGGACAGTGTAAGGGTACTTGTGTTAGTAGAATATTGGGCTTCTAACTGGGGAGGATCTTAACTGTAAGGGTACTTGGGTCAGCAGAATAGTGGGCTGATAATGAGGTTAGCTAATAACAGGAAGGGTATTTTTGACACTGTTTTAAACATGTGCCTTGATGCATAGAAGATTGGGCAACCACTTCCCACGTTATTGATTTTAAATAAATTATTGTTATTATTACTATTATTCATATTATAAAAATTATTACTATTATTATTATTATTATTAATATTATTATTATTTATATTAAGTTTATTATTAACATTATTTTATTATTATTAATATTATTATTATCATTATTATCATTATCATCATTATTGTTAATATCATTATTATTATTGTAATTAATATTATTAATATTATCATTATGATTATCATCATTATTGTTAATATTATTATTATTATTATTATAGTATTTATAATTGTTATTATTATTATTATTATTATTATTATTATTATTATTATTATTATTGATAAAATAGCAGGACAGTGGGCTGATAATCTGGCTAGCTTATAACTGAAAGGGTATTTGTGTAATCAGACTAGTGGGCTGATAACTGGGGAGGATCTTAACTGTAAGGGTACTTGTGTTAGCAGATTAGTGGGCTTATAACTGGGGAGGATCTTAAGGTAATTCCGTAGTTTTGCATTGCGCACGTGCTACTGCGCACGATTTTAGCCAGCACGAGCTCGTGCACATTGGCTATTATTACGATTTCAAGATGGCGGCCGGCTGGTAAAAACGGTTTGTTAAAAATACACAAAATACAGAAAACAAACCAAAACAACCAGGAAATTATCAATCGAAGGTATCAGGCATTGATATGAGAGTTTTGTATAAATTTAGAAAGATATCACAGTCTTTTTTATATTTTTTTGTGTGTAAACTCTCCCTAGTCCTTTGTAGATCACTACATTTCGAGGACCAAATTCGTATTTTAGCGAGCTGTAGCGCGAAAACGAGCACGGTGACCTATCTTTTTTATTTCAGTAAATCAATAAGGAATAGGTTTACCAAAATATATCTTAATTTAAACAAAATTCCATGTCCAGTTTTCGAGATATTCTCAAAAACATACTACGGAAAACTGTTTCCAGATCGATATTAGGGAGAACATCGAAGTTGAAAAGTCCCTGTTTTTTACAACGACTGCATTTTCCGGAAAATTTTCGGCATCCAACTGTTGCTTTGCTTCATAAAAGAAAGAATAACGCAAAAAGTTTAATGTTAGCAATGACTTCCTGAAAGTGGTGGGGCCTTTTGTTCGATTCTCATGATTCGAAAATTTTTTTCGCACGACCCCAAAAATGCCATAAATTGCCGTCATCTAGCGCCAAAACGAGCACGGTGACCCCACTTTTTTATTTCATTTTTGGAATAAGTAGCATTAACTTAATAACTGTGTGAAGTTTTAATAAAATTCTATGTTCAGATCTATTACTACGGAATTACCTTAACTGCAAGGGTACATGTGTTAGCAGAATAGTGGGCTTATAACTGGGGAGGATCTTAACTGTAAGGGTACTTGTCTTAGAAGAATAGTGGGCTTCTAACTGGGGAGGATCTTAGCTGTAAGGGTACTTGTGTCAGCAGAATAGTGGGCTGATAATGAGGTTAGCTAATAACAGGAAGGGTATTTTTGATTTTTAAACGTTTAAAGGGTACTTGTGTTAGCAGAGTAGTGGGCTTATATCTACAAAGGATCCTAACTGTAAGGATACTTTTGTTAGTAGACCAGTTGGCATATGACTTGGGAGGATCTTAACTGTAAGGGTACTTGTGTTAGCAGAATAGTGGGCATATAACTGGGGAGGATCTTAAATGTAAGGGTACTTGTGTTAGCAGAATAGGGAACTTATATCTAGAAAGGATCCTAACTGTCAGGATACTTTTTTTAGTATTTTAATGGGCATATAACTGGGGAGAATCTTAATTGTCACAGTACTACAGAAGATTGGGCAACCACTTCCCACGTTATTAATTTTGAATACATAATTTTTAATATTATTATTATTATTATTATTATTATTATTATTATTATTATTATTATTATTATTATTTTTATTATTATTATTATTATTATTATCATTATTATTATTATTGTACGCCGAAAGGGTCATCGAAGTAGAACAGGTTACATTCACCCCTTTGGTTTTCACCACAACCGGCGGTATGGGAAAAGAATGTCAAAGGTACCACAGCCGACTTGCAGAGCTTATAGCCAACAAGAAAGGAGAGCAATACGCAAAGACAATGTCATGGATTAGAGCGAAAACATCCTTTTCTTTACTCAGATTTCAGGGTGTCAAGTTCCTATTGTTTCCTATTTTTTTCCTTTTTTCCAACTGATTCCTATTTTCTCCTTTTTAAAAAAAAAAACCTCCTATTTTTCCTATTTTCTAGCTCAAAGCCAAAGTCGTTAAAGTAAAAAAGAATAAATACATTTAAAAGTAATAAAGTAATGCTGATTTCCAGCTTTTTTTTGAAAATTTTCCACTCTGCAAATACTGTAAATTAGGGATGCATTCAGGATTATTTTAGTGATGTTGAAACCATGTTTGCTTCAAATTAGCAGAAGAAAGGGATGCTTTAGAAGGTGAGTTTAAGAAAATGTTCTGAATTACTGGTATCAGTAGATTCAATCTCAGTTGTATAAGTATTTGGTATTGTGTTTCCTTTTTGAAATTTTGTTACTGCAGGCTGATCGATGGTTGAAAGTGTAATGCCACGAATGGTTTGCACTTACCACTGCTGCGAAAATTATTAGTAATAACACATTTAGTTTAAATGCTATTAGGGTTAGGGTTATAGTTATATTTATTGTTTTGATAATGAGTAATATTTGTTTTATTTAATATGCAGAGACCTTGGTGTATTCGATAATAAAGCCTTATAGAGTGAAGTTTTAAATATGCCTGGTGGTAGAACCAATTTTAGTAATGCATGGCTTACTGCTATAGATTCAAATAACCAGAAGCTGGGTACCTGGTGCTGCAAGGGAAATGATGATTTTCATGCATACTGCAGATTTTGTGATCATCAAATTCTTTGTGATAACTCTGGAAAAGCACAGCTCATGCAGCATGCTAAAAAAGCTAAGCATGTACAAGCAGTAACACTTTTAATGGATGACTCCCAAGGGAAAATATTTTTTACAGAAAGTCAAAAATGCAAGTGTTTCAAGTGAAGATCAAATGCAAGAACAAAGTGAAAGATCTTCAAGGCAGATGTCTATAATTAATTACAAGGATGCAAGTTTGCAAGCAGAAGTTATTTGGCTAGCAAAACTGTCATCATGCAATTATAGTTTCCGATCAGCAGATGATATTGGTGACACTTTCAGAGCAATGTTTCCAGATAGCAAGATTGCATCAACATTCTCAATGAGCAGATCCCATGCTTCATATGTCATTGGAGAAGGGCTAGGCCCTTATTTTACACAGGTAGTTGTAGATGACATGAATAAGTACGATGCACCCTTTACCATTTCGATGAGATATCGACTTCATAGGTCAAGAAGCAGATGGACCTTACAGTTAGATACTGGTCACCAACACACAATGAGAAAATTCCACTGGCAGATGCTTTGAAATGTGATGTAAGATCTGTTCATATGAATTACAGGCAGAGACTTGAAGAAGAAAAAGCTGAAGAAAAGAGAAAAAAGGATGACCAAATCAAGCTAGCTGAAGAGCAAGAGAAAAGAAAGCGAGAACAGGAACAGCTAAGTCTGGAGAATAAGTCATTAAGACAAAGGGAAGAGATTTTAAATAAAGAAGAGAAAGAAACAATGAGTGAAATGAAAATTGCAGATAATCTTTTGGCAGATGGCACAGCAAAGCTTGAAAAGGCAATTTCTTCCAGTACTAAATTTGACTCACAAGGGACAAAAGTTGCATACCTCATGATCGAATCAAGTGAAAGCCAAAAAAACAAAACTAGAAGCAGTAAGAGAGAAACAGAAAAAAGTCAACACAAAGAACAAGAGGCTGCTGGAAAAAGTATTACCGGATTGTACCACTGATCCATTTTCCGCAAAAAAAGGAAAACATGAACAACAGCAAAGATAGGCAAGAGAGTATTTATGAAGTATTTTGGGTTCAACTCTCTGTTTAAGGTGGATAATTTTGTTTCTGGAAATCCAGAAGATGCATGTCTGTAAAAAAGTTGAAGATGAAGTACTTTGTACTCTAATACATTTTTAAAACGTTTACTCAAAGAAGAAGTCTGCTGCTGGAAAGAGTATGAACATCTTAAATGTATGCACCACTCCTCGGCATCTTCCAAAAGGAAGAAAAAATAACTTTATAAACTGCATAGATATGCAAAATTATTTATAACGTTTTCTAGTATCTTGTTATTTTGTGTTCAAATGTCGGACAGATAATGGATTATTCTTTTCATTGAAGATTTCTATGAATTTTTCAAAAATTAATAGTACTTTGTACTTGTGTTATTTATTCCAGTGGACTTGTATTAATTACAAAAGGCTTGTTAGAACATCTTATCACTGTCACCAAAATAAAAGCCAAATATTTCCTCCATGTTCCCACTGTAAGATAGCTTTTTTATCCATGAAACTGCTTTTAGGTGTCCTATTTTTTCCTATTTATTGACACATTTTCCTATTATTTTCCTATTTAGATTTTCCTATATTTTTTGCTCGTCTACCGCTTGACACCCTGAGATTTGCTCTGGTGTGTCTGCAGGGATCCAGGACAATAAAAAGAGCACAATGTGATATTAAAAACATTGACATTGAAATAATAGAGAGTGGCATGAGTATAAATGTTTAGCTATTTTTTTCTTTTTAGGTATTTTATTTATTTATTTATTTATTTTAATTCTATAATAGATACTATTAGGATTTATATATTATATATTAGATATGATTAAGATTTAAGATAGATCAGTTTTGAATTTACCTATAAGATATATTAATTATAAGATATAGGGCATAAGATATAAGGAATTATATATTACACACTAGGTCTTTTTTTATAGATATTTACTTATATTATACGACGAGTTACCATTAGGTTTTATTCTACTTTCTACTATATTATTATTACTAGATAATTACTATATCTTTAAAATTATTATTATCATTAAAATTATCATTATTTTGATTTAAAAAATATTATTATTATTATTATTATACGAGAATAGTAGGCCTATAATTAGGTTAACTTATAACTGAAAGGGTATTTGTGTCATCAGACTAGTGGGCTTATAACTGGGGAGGATCGTAACTGTAAGGGTACTTGTGTTAGCAGAAAAGTGGGCTGATATCAGATTAGCTCATAACAGGAAGGGTATTTAGGATAGCATTTTTTATATTGATAGTGTGTTTAACATGAGCCTCGTTGCTCGGAAGATTGGGCGACCACTTCCCACGTTATTGACTTTAAATAAATTTTTATTATTTTATTATTATCATTATTATTATTACTATTATTAAGGTCATTCTTAATATTTTTACTATCATCATTATTATTATTAATTATTATTATTATCATTATTATTATCATTATTATCATTATTATTATCATCATCATTATTATTATTATCATTATTATTATCATTATTATTATTATTAATAATAATAACTTTATTTCGCAATAATTATAATAACAATAATAAAGAAGATAATAATAGCAATAATTAATTATAATGTTAAAACGGGCGATATTAAAGGATCTAAAAAACAAAAAATTATAAAATATGTAAAAAATTATTAAGAAGAAAAATATTTAGAAATAAATCAATTGATTTCTGTTGTATTTACATTAAGTTTAAAATCAAATAAAAAGTCATTGTTCTTATAAAAAGGAACTCGTGACCCACGTACACATAGATTAATGGATCTAAGTATTTCAAAAGATAGTTTTGTTCTTATGTATGTGATTGTTTCTGCATATGGCTCGTTCGTTTTCCTTGAAATCTTCTCTGCCAGCGCCTTTAGAAACATTTGACACTCTGTACCCATACCACCATTCGTTCCAAAGACCAAAGGGGTAAAACTTCCCATTTCCACATCCAGGATCCTTTCTTCGCATTTTCGTTTCTTTTCTTTTTCCTGTTCTTTAAAGATCGTCGAGGTAGACTTGTTCTGGTTACATTTGGAGTTTACATGCGATACACGTACATCAAAGAATGCTGTAACTCCTCGTTGCCAGAAGCCACCCGCCTTAATATCAAGGCGTGCGTCTTGACTTGTGGTGGTTGATTTAAGCTTGAATTTCTCGTCGTTGAGAGGAATGAGCTTAGGTTCCGCTTGAACGTTATGGCACACTGCATAATAACGTTGTCAGAAGATCTCGAACAGTATCATGCCTTTGGGCCACAAAGCCCCCTTTCTTGCACGACAGGGCGTGGTTAACGTTAAAGGGCGAGCCACATGGGCAGGCATTTGGCAAATCATGTAAAGGCAAGTTGTAGCGTAATCGAAGGGCATCCTTGAATTCTTGCTTATTTAAAACTAGACCCTGCTCTTCAAATGGTATAGCGTTCAGCCAATTACTAGAACCTTTATCTCTTGCTTGGTTGACTTATTATCATTATTATTATCATTATTATTATTATCATTATTATTAATATTATCATTATTATTATCATTATTATTATTATGATTATTATTATCATTATTATTATTATCATTATTATTATCATTATTATTATTATCATTATTATTATTATCATTATTATTAATATTATCATTATTATTATCATTATTATTATTATGATTATTATTATCATTATTATTAATATTATCATTATTATTATCATTATTATTATCATGATTATTATTATCATTATTATTATTATGATTATTATTATCATTATTAATATTATCATTATTATTATCATTATTATTATTATGATTATTATTATCATTATTCTTATTATCATTATTATTATCATTATTATTATTATCATTATTATTAATATTATCATTATTATTATCATTATTATTATTATGATTATTATTATCATTATTCTTATTATCATTATTATTATCATTATTATTATTATCATTATTATTATCATTATTATTATTATTATTATTGCCGGCTTTCACTAACGTCATCATCAATTTCAAAAGCCTAATTTCACAATATAATCAAAATAAAGCTCCATATTCTTGTAAAGCGGTGAAAACTATACATACTGGCAAAGTTTTAAGGCTGTACATCATTTCGTTGTGGAATTATGGGCAAGGAAACGTGACGCATTTTTTGGTAAAAATATATGGAGCGGCCATGTTGGTGTCCCACTAAGGAACACCAATATGGCGGACGAATTTTCACCGGCTTAAAATGATAGAATATTCAATATTTTCAATTGAATTCCACTGCAATATACTTCAAATAGAGATTTTAAACGTATCTACGGCAAAATCTTTCACCTAGGGTAAATTAAGATATTCAGATACACGTAACGGTATTGCATGACACAAATTCAACCTTCTAACCCGAGAACCAAACATCAAAATGACTCGAAACTTTCTCCTGTGACTTATATCACTGATTTCTAAATCATATTTTAGAAATGTTTTTGTACGATGTATAGTTTAGATTTTGAGTTTTTGATGACGTCACGTGAAAGCCAGCCATAGCAGAATAGTGGGCTGATAATCAGGCTAGGACATAACTGGAAGGTTATTTGTTATAGCGTTTTTAACTTGAGCTTCGTTGCTTTAGAGATTGGGCGATAACTTCCATTTTTATTAACTTTATATAAATTATTATATTATTATCATTATTGTTATTATTATTATTATTATTATTATTATTATTATTATTATTATTATTATTATTATTATTATTATTACTATTATTATAGGAGAATAGTGGGCTGGTAATCAGGCTAGCTCATAACTTTGTTTGTTTTGTTATTTACTACTAGACCAAAATAACGGGGCCACAATAGTGGGGGCTTTAACAGTGAATGTGCCCTCGACTACGGTATTTCCCGGGGCTAGTGCATTAATATGTTGTACGTTTGAGGCATAGTGACAGTAACTAAGCGAAATCACAACAATAAATCCCTAATATCTCTTTCCCATTGATTGGGTTCCCTGTGGTCTTTGATGTTGACTTTCAGCTGAGTTAAGATGGCGGAGAAAGAAGAACATGCTGAATTGGACAACGAGTCGAACCAGAACCAATCTGTGCAAGTCACAATCACTGATAACTTCTCCCAGACTGGACTAGAAACAGATACAGAATGCGAGCCATTAGTGATTGGCGCCAGAAAAGACGACGTTGAAGACGATCCTTGCCATGATGCTTATAGGAATGGAAACTTTGGTATCAAACGAGGCAGAATCAACTTTACTCGTGCCAAACGATGGAGTGTCGCTCATTTTTTCTGTGGTTTGATAATGACCTCTTTCACGCTCAGCTGTGTTGTTCTTCTATGGAATGCAAATCACAGATACTGGATCAGCGACGACCTCTCAAGTTGGTTTTCCGCCATTACTCTCCTATGTTGTGGTATTGGTATGACCTTGTGTTCTTGTAGCTGTTACCTGTTGAATTCACTTCCTAAAATACGAAGACCCCTGTTCTTTCTGCTGCTTGTTCGTCTACTGGCTGTTCTCGAGCTCGTCTTTCTCGTGGTTGGAATAAGCTTGACGATAGCGGTGGGATCTGAAGCACAAGAAACAAATCCCCGGAGGAGATGGAACCGTAGGTACGACTGGACGACAGACGATCCACGTGATGTCGCGGACAACTTCAAGTCCTTTGTAGTGCTGTGTAGTTTCCTAGTAATCTCTATGGTGGTGGAAGTGATCATGGCAGGCGCTTGGTTGTTCCACTGGTGGAAATGCTGTGATGGTTGTGACTCTATGAAGTCTTTCTGCATCTTTGAGCCCGGGGAGCCACTAGCTTCAGGTGTCTCCGACCCTCCAACGGGCGTTATCCACGAGTGTGCTTACGTGTGCTGGTCGATTTACAAAGTTGATTGGAGCTTTATTATTTAGCAGTATAAAGGTACTTGGTACATTATTCCATGATCTGGTCTGTGACTGGGACTAAAAATAAATAAAAAAATTGGTAGCTTGTAATATCGGGGGGGGGGGGGGGGGGGGGTCCAGTTGTCAGTTAAATTTCAGGATTTTTGTCAGCTAACTTTCAGGATTTTTGCCAATTGTCAGCTAAATTTTAGGATATTATCTTCTTTAGAAAGTTAATGAGATGTTCCTTTACCCTAGGGAAACAATAGTTAAACCACATGGCATAAAATATCAAACTAAAAAATATATATTTCAATTTTGATCAATATGAAGAAATACAAAATATTTAAGGCTGCTGTGAGCTGTAATCAGAAATGGAAATATCGGACATTAACGCTCCAAAAATCCCCTCATATTTTCTCTTCTTTTTCTCTATTCGCAATCACGTTAGAACCAACTTAAACAGAGAGAAAATGTATAAGGAAATGTTGGCATTAACTGTACATATCTTGGTGGTTTTTCGCTCTACCGCTCTGAAATCCCATACTGCATGTATACGTATCATACTATTTCTCTTAATAACTTTAAAGTCCTTAAGAATTTTTTTTGTCATGACTTCCGTACTCTATTGAGAGCGATGTTTATGCTTCGACGACCATGCCTCTTCGTTCTTTCAAAACTCTAGTTTTGTTGGCTTCGTTTAACTCAACAATCGAAAACTAATTACGTTTTCAGATCGTCGTAATTTGGACGCCAGCCAAAACTCGAGAAAACGTGAGGAACCTGAAAATCGCTCTTGATATTTTATGACCTTTTTCCGGATCACCAATAAAATAAGACAATATCAAGGCTGTTTAGTGTACGAAGTGGAACGTTACACGTTCAAACCTATTCTTGATGTATTCCTTGATGGCTGGAATATGATGAATGATATTCAAGTTTGTTGTGGCTGTGTCCAACATCTATTCTTGATGTATTCCTTGATGGCTGGAATATGATGAATGATATTCAAGTTTGTTGTGGCTGTGTCCAACTTCTCATCGATTTGTCTCAGCAATTCTCGTTCGTTTTCTTGTAGTATTTCGATGATCTTCTTGATTTTGTCTTTGACTTCTTTTTTAGCCTTTTCTCGTTGTTGTATGATTGTGTTAGCAATCTTTTCTTGTTGTCGCTTTTCCTTGTCATCTAATCTAAACTGCTCTAGCACCCGCAGATGCTCTGACAATACAGCTTTCTTGATTGAAGCCAACTTATCTAATGGCATAGTCTTATGATTTCTGTGATCGTGTATCAAGCATGACCTGCAAATGAAATCGAAATTGATCGCGCCTCAAATGCAGCGGTTATTTATAAAATTGGACGCGACAAAGAAATATTCACTTTTATTTAATAGTATAATTTAATAAGAACAGTAGACTGATCAGGAAGTTCAACCGAAGCCTAAGGGAGATGACTAACCCCTTTTATTCTATTATTTCTATTTATTCTATATTTTATTACACAAAGGACGGGGCTAAGATAGACAAAGGGTACTTTGGGGTAGGGGTCACGAAAATTTGTGCAAGTGAAAATCAAAATGCACTATCCCCTCCAACTCCCCCCTCCCCCCCCCCCCCCCCCCCCCCCTATCCCCACTCCTCTGTTTAAAATGACCGGTCCCAATAATCCTTATTCCGCCGCGAACCGCGAATGTTGGTAAAATATTTGATCCTGGCATGCCCGGGGGGGGGGGGGGGGGGGTACTACCACCCCAACTTGGGTGGGGGTGAACCGCCAGGTCCTCAAAACCCTGACCCTATCACAGACCTAGAATTTTGATTTCATATACCCTACCCCAGACTAAACCTACATTTTTTTGACATGCAAAAAACGATTATTCAATAGATTTCAATAACTATTTGGCAATTGTTTAATTGAATTTAAATCGTTATTTTTTGTGCCGGCAGAAAACCTAGCCTACCAGGCTAAAACAACTAAACAACCCTATCCCAGAAAAAATGTCAAAAAGATGCCCTATCCCAGACAAAAACCTTACCCTTCCCCAGACAAATTGTAAAAAAATGATACCCTACCCCAGACCTAAAAGCCAAAAAACCATACCCTATCGGGCGACACATACCCGTATAGCAAATATAGGGGAGTACCCCCCCCCCTCCCCGGGCTGGCATGTAACAAACTTTAATGTAACAGCTCTTAAGGTTACTGGAGATCTTCGCGGGTAAAATGTTTCTAAAAAAAAATTATTTCACTAATTCAAAGTTAAATGTTTAAAAGTTCGCTAGTTATTTTAAAAAAACATGATTTGAAGGGAAAATAAATCTAAACCGAAGGCGTCGTGACCCTCGCTAATCCTATTATACTTGAGTCGGTTACTCTTTCGATTTTCCCGCGTGATGAAATTCGTGTCCTACCACGCTTCGAAACTCTGGCGCTTTCTGATTTCTTTTTCGTTTGAATACACTATACTTTCGATACCTTTGGGAATTCTTCATCCTTTTTGTGTCCTTATTAAAAGTTTACCGGAGAAACGAAGTGTTCGATTTTTAGATCATTTCCCGCGTAGTTCGAAGTGTTTGTCAACACTCCTTTGGTCCCGTTGTTCCTTGCTTTTGGTTGACTGGTGGTATCACTATGTTGACAGACGTCTGTGGTGACGTCAGAGGTGTGAAACTCTCCCAAATCTTTAAAGCTTAAAATCTCTATGATCGTTTTTACTACAATTCCCTCTCTTTAAATGAATTGATAGGGTATGTGGTTTTGTTCAATTTCAATGAAATTTGTAAAAAAGCATGGAGAAGTATTGATAAAAAAAACAGTGTGAGCGATTTTTGATATTTTGATTATTTCGTCTTTTATGCGGTAAAACGTCAACCGACACGGACATTTTTGAAAACTCCAACTTTGAGATTCAATAACTTTTTAAATAAGCAAAACATTAAAAATTCGCGCTAACGCCATGTCTATTGATTCACATCTACGGAACGTACCCGATTCGCGTTTAAGGCTCCGGCATCCTTTTAGATTAAAAGATTGCGTTCAAAAACTATATTTTTCGTAATCTGTATCATACGACCTTTCAAACGATATATAGTTTCGTAGGGTTTTTTTCAAAGCGTTGCGTAGAGAGAGTTTTAAACGAAGTACACCCCTGAAGGTCTCCAGTAACCTAAGTCGTCTTGATTTTGAAGATTTCGACAATGATTCTGGTCAGAGTTGCACTTGTTGGGCTTCCTGTGGATTCATCCGCTAGTCATAAGTACTATGGACTCATAATACAATATGGCTGCCTCCTGGAGAACTCTGTTCAGAGCATCGTCTGCTTTTTCTTCTTCACAAAGATTATCTTGTCTCTTATCAGTAGATCTAAGTAGATTCTCATCCTTAAACATATGCAATGGAAGAATATTTTCTACTTCATCGGACTTGGATAACGAAAAAACTGAACTCGAACATAATCCATTTTACCAAAAATATGCCGAAAAAATCCAAATGTTCAACAAGAATATCGTGAACGAAAAGTAAGTTAGGTCATAGTTAATATTAACTATGGTTAGGTTCACCAAGGGAATTGTTAAACGAGTAGATCATTTCTCCTATAATATTTTTCAACAACTTTTCGTGATTTTAGGAAAAAAGATAACCAAAGATTGGAAAACAAAACCCAGTTTGATCCTAGAAGTTCAAAGGAGGCTGAAAGAATGAAAGCTAATGTTAGAAATCACGCCAAAGAAAAGGTTTGAGGAAAAGAGCAGTACTTTGGAATGTATGTTAGTAGATACTTTTACTTTTTGCTTTCTCATGTGGATCTTCAGAAGTTTATAATGCACCATGCCAGTCAATGTAAATCCCCGCACCCCCCAACCCGGGAACAGGAGGCGACTTGGACAAATGTGCAAGTGAAAGAGAGAAAATGACCCCGCCCCCAGGACAATATTTTTATTCCAATGTCCTCAACCATCCCTGTCTTCCAGGGAAATTGGAGAACTTTTCTCCTTTCACCAAACTCCACGATGGCTGAAAAGAATATCATCTATCATCAGCATAAATCAAAGAAAAGCATTCATTTAATATACGATGGCATGGCAACCAGCTTTGTAAACATGAATGATTATGATTTAAACAGAGCTTTAAAGCCCGCATTAAAAGCCTCACAAGCAAAATATTTGCATAGAAATAATGGTTGTACTTTCTTATTAAAGTGATATTTTTAGGTACTTAGAGAAGGATGGCAAGATATTTTATAAAGAATAATTTAATACTCACATTTTTGTCCACCATTTTCCCAGCTTCTGAGTCTCATTCCCTATAGGAGACTTTCACCCTGCAAAGAATCCCCGGTTTGGAATGAGAAGAAGAAAATTTCGTCCAAGCCCCCGGGTACTGGGACACTCTCGATAGTAAAATTTCATATAATTCCCCACTAAAGTCCCCGTATTTCCCGGGTTGGGGGGGGGGGGAGGAATTTACATTGACTGGTGCATAATCTCCCAGTTACATTTTATAAAATTTACCTAACTAGTGTGGATTTGATGGGGTCACAGTATCTAAATATTGATGTTATCCTTTGAACCAAATACTTACCATTACTTTGATTCTCAATATTCTACGAACTCAGTAGTCACAACTTTCCTGCTGGAATTTGGTTTTTCACTGCCGCCAGTCAAAAATATAAAAGGTATAAAATTATTTTTGATTGACTGCGGCGAAAAACCAATTTCACAACAAGCTGGTGAAATGTCTGAGTTTCAGAATATTGAGAATTGCAGTAAAAAAACAACTGTTATAAATCTTGAATTCTGATTGGTTGAGAGCACATGCTTATAACGAGAGAGTGCAACATGCATTATTCTCATTCAAAAATAACTGTTATTCTAACAAGTGAACCGATCCATGTATGGAAAGTGGTGAATTAAATTTTTATTGGCATGAAGCAGTTTGCTTTTACTATTGAGGCGCACATATGGCAGTCATGACAGGAGGCAGCAACAATTGAATCTGGTCTAATCTGATTTACATGAGAAAGAATTCAGTTTCCCAGGGGAAAAAGATTCTGTTGTTGTGCCTCCTGTCATGGCCGCCATCACATTATGGTACAAAGCCTCTATTCATGATCATAATGTTTTGGTCTTTCTAACTTATCAATAATTATGCTTTTATGTAGGCATTTAGACATCCCAATAGTCAAAAACAGAATGGGGATACTACTCGATATGGAAAACAAGTAAGTTACCCATAACAACTACACTGAACTTGTGAGGCTTGAGCAGCAATAGCAATGCATCACTTCAGCTCCATTATCTCTGCATGGAATGCGCCGTTGTCATATACTGTACCAAGTGGAAAGTCCATTGTCTCTCTCTTTTCATTGGCCAAGAGGGTGCCATGTGATGTTCATCAAATTTCACTGTTGCCTGGCAACCCCTCTGAGTGGGCAACATTACATTTATATTCCCTGATGAAAATAGGAACTGGTGAATAACAGGGAGACGGGGGGGGGGGGGGGGGGGGGTATCGATCATGAAATTATCAGGGACAATTCTTTTATAAATTAACAAATCAGGAAATATGATTAATAAATGAAGAACCTTGCTACTGTACAAGGATTGAGGGTGTAATACTAGTATTCTTGAATCATAGTCTTCAAAAGAAGTACATCACACATCATGCTGAGATTGAAATTCCTGAATCATGGACTATTTTTTTTTTAATTTCACAAAGTATTTTCCAAAAAAAGGCCATATATATCACTCATCATGCGTAACTCTGTGCCACCCTGATAGCAAAGCATGAAATGTAAATTTTTCTAGTAAGTTTTTAAATTCAAATAATTAAAAAACCAAATAGCAGTTTTGTGCTCTTTGACACTTGGTATATATTATAACTTACAAAACACTTATTTACTGGAACCCTCAGCTATGCCTCAGGAAACATGATTGTTGTCTTGCAGACCATAAGCACTATTAGATCTTTCCTAATTTTATAAATTCTGCATAATACAAATTATTGATCCAGGCAGAATAACATCAGCTCAGTAATCCTCTTACAGCCTAAAGATGATACCTTGCTGGCATCATGTACTGTAGCTACAGTAATGTCTAATATCTCCCTCCCACCTCCCTGATTATACAATATACTGTTAAACCTATGGATAGCCTACTTGTCATCCTACTGACAACCCACACCAACCTACCAGTGATCTACCCTTACCCTACTGGCACCAGATGTAGGATATTTTAACCCAGTAACTATTAATTATAGTGTACAAAATAATCAGTTTTTCATGTCTAATAATATTAAATTGTTTAACCTCTAGACGTTAGATCAAGTGATTCATATGGATCTGATTAAGGAGCTAAGTGGGGAAGAAATTGCTCAGGTACAGTATGTAGCATTTTACTACAGTCTATGCTTATCACTTGAGTGAGAAACAGGAAAGTTTAGAGACATATTTATAAGTTTTGTCTTGACAACTACAATGTTGTTAGGGGCAACAGCAAAAGGTTACAATAAAAGAGCGGCAAGTGAAACAAGAGTCAACCAATCAGAATCTTCGGTTCCCACACTCATAAAGGAAATGCCCACGTGCCTTTCTGATCACCCTTGTGCCGTTGCCCTTAACAACATTGTACTTTTGATGGAAAAACTTATGTCTCTAAATTCTCTCCTTTCTCACTCAAGTGATAAATGTATTTAATGTAGTTTTCTAGTCTGGCTGATGATTTTTGATGATTTTCTGAACTGTTGTCACACAAATACCTGATATCTGATCAGAGAATTACCTTATCTTATACTGTATTCAAATATTAATTTTATTGATTGATTCTAATGCAATTATTCATAATCTTATTGAACTTTATTGTAGATTTGGAAGGAATACCATGGGGGAAAAGATTGTATCAGTGCTTGTATCCCAGTGAGTATCACAGCAGCTGTCAACTTGTATGAGATTCTAGATTGAATATATGAGATTCTACAAAAATGTAATCATTTTCAGTGGTGCTTAGCTTCCAAAATAATACGAACAATTACCCTATTTCATTATGACTTCAAGGCTTGTTTATGAGGGGGACAGAGTCATCTAGAATGTTCAATAGAAATTTGAACAAAATTTCCTCTGCTAAGAAAAGTTTCATCTCAAATAGTCTGGTTTCCAAATATAAGGTGTATTTATGTTTAATAAACAATATTTATTGTATTTGATGGCTGTTAACGCTTTTCTTCGTTCTAGAAGACACATTTTATATCAATTTTCTTAGTGTTGTTGCTGTTTTATCCCTCTCTCACGACCATGATCCTTAGCGTTTAAACAATAGATTGTTTTGATGTGACGTCATAGTGAAATAGGGCAATTATTATGTATATTATGATGATCTCGTAAATTAAACAGTCAACATACTGTACATACATGCGATTACACTTTTAATTTATGCTTGCTTTTGAAAATTCTTCTCCAGAATGATGTATACCAAAGAATACAGGAAAAAGCTGCAGAATATCCACTGGTGTGAGCTAGTTCTTATTTATTTCATAGAACTATTGACCAATGATCTTAAGTACATTATTTAATTATGTACCTAATGTACATCAAATTGAATACATGTATGCTTTGATACTGTTATAATAATTTTTAAATGTTATTTTCCATTGACAGTTTATTTATCCTATTCCAAGAAAGGATGGATATGAATTCATGTTTGCAGAATTCTCAGGGAATTCCTGCTTCGTGACACCTCTTTTGCAATATCAGGTAAAAAATAAAACAAACAAACAGCCCCCTCAGCAAAATAGGAAATGTTGAGTAGATTTGTCTTTTGGTTGGTCACAACGTTTCTCCAGTGAAATGTTGCTTGACGATGTGACAACCCTAATATCGTCTGCTTAGGAGGCTTTTTTAAAACACTAATCAAATATGATTATTTTAGAGTTTTGGCGTAAATGCTCCATGGGTTCTGGCAATAAAGCACTTTACAGAATTAAGAGAATCTAAAGGTAATATTGCTTTTCAAAATTACCCTATTTCATTATGACGTCACAGCTTTTTATGAGGGGAACCAAATAGTCTAGAACAATAGAAATTTGAACAAAATTTCCTCTGCTGAGAAAAGCTTAATGTCAAATAGTCTGGTTTTCAAATATAAGTTGTATCAATATTTATTGCATTTGATGGCTGTTGATGCTTTCCTTCATTCTATAAAATGCATTATACATCAATTTTCTTTGTGTTGTTGCTGTTTTGTCCCCCTCTCACAACCATGATCTGTAGCAAAAAACAAAAGATTGTTGTGATGTGACGTCACAATGAAATAGGGTAATTAAACAAACATATTCTAAGTGACCAATTTCTTGCACATGCTGTGTTAAGGGCTGAACATAACCTTGGGTATTGCATCATGCGAACATAGAACTGTATGGTATGTATTGGTTTCACACATCTAATGCTTAGCTTTACGTGTATATTCTTACAGGGATTGTCTTAATGGTTGGGGAACCAGATACAAAACAACTGGTAGGTTATAAAGAATAGAATAGTGTTTTCTTGAATATATACATCAGCATTGACAAGAAAAAAGTTGTCAAAGATAAGCAATGGTACTGTGAAAAGATCCATTTATTGCAGCCAACTCAATGGCAGTATATGGATTTCTAAAAAGAAATACCTTGAATTGTTGGTAGAGGTACATGTTAGCAGAAAGTATTGGCAGGATTAATTTTCACAGTGAGATTGTATTCTAAAGCTCTGACATTAATTTTCATATTTTGTAGAGTGTGACTGATGCACAGTGGCTTGGTTATCAAATTCAGATGTACTATACTTCTGCTAGCGCTACAAAGGAGGACTTGTTGAGAATATTCAATAACGAACCAGATAAGTTTGATCACATGAGTGTGATTACGCTGCTTGAAAATGAAATTGCATCTGGAGCAATAAACATTGATCAAAATCATTAAAGAAAAGTTATGCGAACAAAACAAACCTTTCAAGCCCTTTATGTACAGTTTAGCTTGAGAAAGTTATTTCCTAAAACATTCAATAAATTTTAAAAATTCCATTTGTAAAGTAATGAGTACTGTTATTGCTATTTTATTAATTAGCGGTTGGAGGTTGAGAAAATAACTGCGAATGAGTGTAGTTTAAATATCAATCTTATTAAAAAAAAACACTGTCATATGAAAGATGAAAATTAAATAAACTTATTAAGTTTACCAAGTTATCGAATGTTTGGGCAAATAGTGACTGTTTAGCAGGCTTTTTAAAAAACAAATGCTAGAAATATATGAGAGAGAATGTGCATATGTACTACGCTTCTCAGTTGAGCTTGGAACAACCAAAGTTTTGTCATTGAAAAGTTCATGTTGTCGGGGGCAACGTCAAGAGTATTCAATAGGAATCAAGCATGATAACAACGTCACCGTGGCGGCAATAAAGTTTTCCCACACTATACAGTTCAATACTTTTGACATTGCCCCTGAAAACATGCACTTTTCAATGACAAAACTTTGTGACACAACTTCGGTCACTCCAAGCTCAGCTGAGAAGCATAGTATACAGGGTACATTCTCTCTTATTTTTGGAACTTTTAAAAGCTTGCCACTCGGTAAGTATTCATCCTAACATGCTCAAACTCGGTAATAATACTGATATTAGTGTGATCTTTTTTGTGATGGGGATCATTTCTTAATTAGATTGATATTTGCACTCGGCCCTAGTCCCTTCCACCGGGGGGGGGGGGGGTACTCCCTATATTTGCTATACGGGTATGTGCCGCCCGATAGGGTATGGTTTTTTGGCTTTTAGGTCTGGGGTGGGGTATCATTTTTTTACAATTTGTCTGGGGAAGGGTAAGGTTTTTGTCTGGGATAGGGTATCTATTTGACATTTTTTCTGGGATAGGGTTATGTTTTAGTTGTTTTAGCCTGGTAGGCTACGTTTTCTGCCGGCACAAAAAAAAAAAAACGATTTAAATTCAATAAAACAATTGCCAAATAGTTATTGAAATCTATTGAGTTTAGTCTGGCGTAGGGTATATGAAATCAAAATTCTAGGTCTGGGATAGGGTCAGGGTTTTGAGGACCTGGCGGTAAACCCCCACCAAGGTTGGGGTGGTAGTACCCCCCCCCCCCCCCCCCAGGCCCTTCCACAACCTTGGAGCAGCATTCTCGTACCCAGACCCTACTTTCATTACAAAGCTGAGAAGGCTCTGGGTATGAGAATGCTTGGAATGGCTAATAGTATTTAATACAGTAGTATAGTAGTATACTGTCACAAACTCCCACATGTATGAGCCAGATTCAATGAAGGTTCTAAAAATGTACGAGTTTATTTTCAATTTGAATCATTGGATTACAACTGCTGTCAACTCTAGTTGACTAACAAACTAAACTAACAAATGATGACCTGACTGATTGACTATGGTACAGTAACTATGGCAACTCTACTGTTATCATGATGCTAACTACTGGTATTTTAATTTAATAAAATAATTAAAAAAATATGTAACAACAGGTTATTCATTTTTGCAAAATCACATTTTTTGTCTCGATTCCAACCTCCCCCTTATCTACTGTGATTCTCGATATTCTGTAAACTTGGTAGTATGATTTGCCAGGTGGAATTTGGTTTTTCATCCACTGCAGCCAGTCAAGAATATAAAAGGTACTGACCAAGTAAGTTTGATTGAAAAAAAAATTCACAACAAGCCGTTGAAATGTCTGAGTTTGTAGAATATTGAGAATTGGAGTAATGATGATCACCAAACCATTACAGCTTGTTATATATTAGTATTAACTTTCAATTTTTCACATCAACATATACATCCATGAAAACCATCATTATGGCTTCATATTGTTATCCTTACAAACTACAAAGATTTACAATTGCTATGTGCTGAACCGTGAACACTCCCATAAATTTTTGATTAATTTTTGACAACTTTTAATTGTGCTCTTTACTGCTAACCAATAATTATTAGATATTGGCACTTCACTTTGAAGTCTCGATATCGTGACATCAACGTAAAAACTCCACCTATTGAAACATCAAAGTGAAGCGTTGATATCTAATTGGTTAGCTGTAAAGAACACAAAAGTTGTCAAAAAGAAGTCAAAAAGTTGTCAAAAATTAGTCAACTTGTGGAAGTGTTCACAGTACAGTACATAGCACTGTAAGTTTTGTCTTAATTTTGGTTACTTGGGACTACTCTAGGTTTAAGAGGCTCTCTTGCTCCAGTGCTTCTCGGTCACAGGTTTCATTATTATGAGAGAATAAGGAAACCTGCAGCCACAAAACCACTGCAACAATATTAACAGACTCTAACAGACAGAGTCAGGATACTCATGATAACCGTGTTCATACTTGCAGTTGTTTCAAAGAAACAAGATTATCATAGAGAATAGCGAGATTCCATTTCACGAACTGCAATAGAATCTAAAGCATCATCAATTTGAATTGATGTCCCGGCACTTACATTTCGTTTTATCCATTTACCAAATAAACCACTAGGTACATCACATCGCTGGAAAACTACATCTTTCCCATACCTTTTGCGACAAAATGACTTCATGTCATTTACTGTTCCATCAGCAAGCCCAATTTTCACAGCAGTCTCGCCAACAAAGAAGTCCCCTGTAAAAACTGTCTTGTGGTCCTTGTCCATCTGCGGCCTGCGTTCCTTCACCAATTCAATAAAGTTGTCATGAACTTGGGTTAAGAGACCTTTCATCCATTCCCGGTCCTCTGCCTTCTCAGGCTTAAATGGATCCCACCTGACTTTGTTTTCACCAGCTGTTACAAGTCTTCTTTCAAGACCTGTTAAGTAATCAAGATATAATTCAACTACATTATTATGAAGTTGATATTTTCATGGCTTCACCTTACACACCAGTAAATTCACTTTTCACAGGTGTGGATTTTAGGGGACTGTCACTCAATGAGTGCCTCTGAAGCCCCCTCTAGTACCCAGCTCTAAGAATGGGAAATTAAAATTTGTTTCTGTGGTGAACACCCTAACTTCTTTTTGCCAATATTTCACTTCCTCCCTGGGCAGGGTAGCTAGCTATATAGGGAGGATGGGGAGGATACTATGGTGGGGCTCATACAGTATATACAGTACTATAACCAAGAGTTCTCAGTTCAGTAGCTCCTTACCCAACTTTTTCATGGCATCAACCAAGCCAATATTCCCAGACAAAGCTCCAATAGAACCAATGAATGTATTTTTGTCGATGAATATTTCGTCCCCAGCAAGAGCTAGCCAGTAACCTCCAGATAGAGCAGCATCTTCAGCAAATGAAAGCACTGGTATCTCATTCTCTTTCGCCATTTCCCTGATACGGTTGAAAATCAAGCTTGACTGGACAGCAGAGCCTCCCATACTGTTAATCTCAAGACAAACTGCTTTGGGTTTGACTTTCTTTACATCGAATGCTGCATCAATCGATTTTTCCACCTTTCTCAGGTTAATAACTCGAGGACTGCTGGAGGTACTCTGGATAATACCTTGTAAACGAATAATACGTACGACATCTTTTGGCCTCCTCCAGGGTAAGAAAGACATCATACTCATCTTTTAGAGCTCTTTAGAAGTATGATCAACAAATATATAAGAATATATATATGAGTTTGAGTTGTAAAAATACACAATATTTCGTCAGCAATAATTTTTCTTCCGGTTCACCAACCAACATGAGGGTATATACTTCATGTTAACCAACCATATAGTCTCCGGTTATGTGTGCTTTATGTCACCTCAGAACTACTCAGCCCTCCTCAACCATCCTCAGCCTCAGGATGGTTAAGGGGGGACTTACCTATTTACCAGCCACAGTTGCTATGGAAAGGATTTAAAAATGTCTAAGAGGTTTTTCTTATATTATAACTTCATAAGTAAGATCAATTTGTGAAATGGACTGTTTTTGATATGTGTGATGACGTCATCACTCTTGCGTCATTCATGACGTCATATTTCATAAAAAGTTAAAAAACAAGCGTGCAATTGGTCAGTTTGACCCCAAAATAAACGAACTTATTGCTGACATAAATTGGAACAAAGTTAAGCATGGATTTTACTCTACATTAAGAGAGTGGGAAAATATTTAGATTTAAAAAATTCAACATGGCTTGGTAGCCTGGCCTTTTCATCGTTTTCAAAAATAATGCTTAACTTTGTTTCAATTCATATCAGCTATAATTTCGCTTATTTGTGAGTCAATCCGACCAAATGCACGCTTGTTTTTTAATTTTTAATGAACTATGACGTCATAAATTGCGTAAGAGTGATGACGTCATCGCACATATCAGAAAATGATTCATTTCAAAAATTGATTTTATATATGAAGTTAAAATATAAGAAAAACCTTTTAGAGATTTAAGAGGGGATGTCAGCAGAAATCGAACATACGCCGGCAACAGTCAAAAAATCGATTTCGCTCATATTTTGGTATTAGGTAGGCCTATATGCGAGATATATCATGGTATGTTTCATTTGTCGAAATATGGCTTCATTTCCGAGAAAAACGAGAAAAACGAATTTGTCAATAATTGACCCTTTGAGAGAGCTAAAATATACTCCAACTTCGGGGGGCTCGCTTGCCTTTGCAAAAATATCTACATGTTTAATTCCCAAACCACTGTTTTATATAATGTTTTAACTTTAAAAATCTGAAATTTCACGGTCTTCCAATAAATTTATAACGGTAAAAAAAAATTGTTTACCAGGGTACTTTGACGCCTTGTGAAAAGTAACGAATTTTCAAAAAATGTTTTCACCATGTGCTATATAAAATAAAACGCCGATATTAAGAAAATGAAAAGTCGAAATAATATTCTAACCGTGACTAAAAGCTTTTTTTTGGGTTTTTTTTTTCTGCGACGAGAAATAAAAATTTAAAGTTGGAGAAATTTGTTATATTTGGCGAGACTTTTAATGTTGACTGTTTTAACATTTATCTAACAGCCCGTGGTAAACACATTTTTTCTTTTCATTTCTTTCTTCTTAAAGCATATAGGTTCATAATTACTGTCCGTAAAAATCCTTGATGGTCCAGTAAAACATACTTCTATAAAAGCTGAAACGTAGAAGGATATTTCCAGTAGATTTTCTCTTTAGTAAATGCGAACGTGACATGTACATTCGTGTCTCGGCGTTATCAAAGGCCACACCAAATTCTTTGTAGAATGCCGCGTCTCCCGTCTCCTTGGTCACACTTATGGTCACGCAACGGCTATTTGTAAAAGAACCCGCTTCGACTCTTATCTAGAAAAATTGCATCTTTCTTAGAGCTAATTTCAATTGTATTAATCCACGCCATGTAGTGTTACTGCAGTAGCTTCAGGTGGTACTTTGCTACGTACTCTTACGATATTTTGCTCTTTTAGGCAATTTTTAAATTCATTTGATTGAGCGCACCGGCCGCCGTTCTTTGAAATTTCTCCAACTTTAAATTTTTATTTCTCGTCGCAGAAAAAAAAACCCAAAAAAAAGCTTTTAGTCACGGTTAGAATATTATTTCGACTTTTCATTTTCTTAATATCGGCGTTTTATTTTATATAGCACATGGTGAAAACATTTTTTGAAAATTCGTTACTTTTCACAAGGCGTCAAAGTACCCTGGTAAACAATTTTTTTTTACCGTTATAAATTTATTGGAAGACCGTGAAATTTCAGATTTTTAAAGTTAAAACATTATATAAAACAGTGGTTTGGGAATTAAACATGTAGATATTTTTGCAAAGGCAAGCGAGCCCCCCGAAGTTGGAGTATATTTTGGCTCTCTCAAAGGGTCAATTATTGACAAATTCGTTTTTCTCGTTTTTCTCGGAAATGAAGCCATATTTCGACAAATGAAACATACCATGATATATCTCGCATGTAGGCCTACCTAATACCAAAATATGAGCGAAATCGATTTTTTGACTGTTGCCGGCAAATTTTGATTTTGTTCGATTTTTGCTGACATCTTCTCTTAAATCCTTTCCATAGCAACCGTGGCTGGTAAATAGGTAAGTCCCCCCTTAAGGATGGCTGAGGAGTGTTGAGGATGGCTGAGGAGTGTTGAGGATGGCTAAGGATAGTTGAGGAGCGTTGAGGACGAGTAATGATGGTTAATGACTGTGGAGGATGGTAGGGGACTATATGGTAGCCATAGGCATGGGAGACTATATGGTAGGTGGGTATATGAAGTATATACCAACATGAGGGGGACTAGATCTGTTTTGATGCTCCGCTGACCAGACGTACCTGACTCAGCAACATCAATCGTCACGAACCAAGCAAGTCTTCTTGTTCCTTCCTTTGCCATCGAAGTCAAATTATTCCAGGTAACTTCTATATTTTAGCATTTTCAAGACCTTTTATCGTAACATATAAATGTATGGCTTCTAATATTGAATTTTGTTTGTTATTGTCTCGTCTATATAGTAAAGATTTGTCAATATAATTGTCATCAGCTGTAAATATGAAATATGCGAATTAAGCTCTCTTGAGAAATATCGAAGTTTGTTTTCTTCGTAGTTTACGGACTGATTTCAAAGAACTAAGAATTAAAAGAGCTTAACTACCTTTAACATGATTATAAACTCGTATGTTAATCAGCTGTAGTTTAAGTCCAATATTTTATCGTTTTATTCATTTCAGTGAGTTAGTAATAAAGTTAACTATGGAAGAGTCTATTTCACCGGATCATTTGAATAATGATGTTATTGAAACAAGTCGTTTAGTAGTTACGAGCCAAGAAGAAATAAACACAACTCAGCCAGACATACAAGAAATGGAAAAACAAGCATCTGAGATAATAAGTGATGATGAAATTGAAATCATATGTGTCAAGAAAAGAGAGAAACTCCATGAGCCTCCAATAAAAGTTGAAAGTGGTGATGAAGAGAAGAAAGAGGAGAAGGATGTGTCTGGATCTGAGAAGTCTTTAGAGGTAACAGAAGAAGGAGACAGCAGTATTAACATGAAGCATGATCCTCAGTCCCAAGCCGGCGCAAGATGCAATAGTCCAAAAGATGTTACATGCTCAATATGCCTTGGAGAATTTGATAACAAGTCCTTTTTGGACCAATGTTTTCATATCCTTTTTATTTATCAATAGAATTTAAAACTAGTGGATTTTTTTGATGCCCACATAAATTATGTATAACATACTGTACCAATGATGGTTGTTTCCAGAAGTATCAAGGGAGCTGAATTCAATTCTAATTATTAAAGTGCCTATGACACATCTGACAATATTCTCAGTATAGATTCTACATGAGATGAGTTGTTCAATGACCAAAAAACTATATAGTTTGAGTGATGCATCTTGAAGTTATAAAGGTTTTTCCATGCCATATACTAATGACTGTGACGTCAGGGGAGCCATTATTTAATATGCAAAACCTAACTGGTAAAGATAAATTAAATTTGGAAAGCATCACTGTTTCATCCCTGGCTTTCATTAGGAAAATTTGCTAGTTATTTTCCATACAGTAGCCAGTGTTTTAAAATTACAAGAAACAGCAAATAAACATAAATGACTCCCTCGTGTCATAGTCATTAGCATATGACAAGAATAAACCTTCTTAACTTGAAGATACATCACTCAAACTATGTAATTTTTTGGGGAATGTCGAGAATGTCGTCAGATGTGTCATAGGCACAAGAATCAAAAGCCATTTTCGTATCTTGTTATTACATAACAGTTGCAAACAGAATGACGTCACAAGGCTTAGTCACATGGTCAATTTTGAAGACATAAAGCATAATTTCAAAATAAATAAAGCACTAAGTCTTACAAATATGTTTTCATGAAATTGCTATATGCCTTGAAAAATGCCCTCAGTAAGCCACCAAATGACCATGTGACTAAGATAGATACTTTTATTTAAGCAGGGTGATCCTATCAGTAAATATACACTTACTGTTATCAACAGAAGCCCTAAGCCCTAGACTAGGCCTTGTAACATCATTTTGTTTGCATGCTTATAGAATAACAAGATACAAAATAGGGTTTTGGCTCTTTTATTAGCGACTCAGCACCTCTCATACTGCTAGAACTGACCCAAAAATGTTCATGTCATATGCATGAACCAGTTTTTAAAATAAGTTTTTAAAAAAGCCCTTCTAACTCCATAGTCTAAATTTATATGAGACCTATGGTTTTTGATTCTTTAAGAATGTTTGATGAGAAAAAGTTTCCTTTAAAAATGTCAACTTGAAATTAATGAGTCCCCTAAAGTGTAACTTACAAACTAAGGAGGCTGGATTTGAGTGTATCAGACATCCAGATACAAAACAACCATTCCTCTGGGAACAAAAGATTGTGTCTACAGGAATGCAGTTGGGCCAGAAGCTAGGCCCTAGCCCAGTTTCTGTATCTACAGTGTATATCACAGCTGACTAGACCCATTCCCTGTATTTTGGATAGTTTTAAGAACCATTTTTGTGAACTTTGAAGAGAGTATAGAAAATGTGGATTTATTGAAATTTATTTATTTATTTTTTATTTTATTTTTAGTAAATGTTTTTTTCTTAAAACTATGATAGGTCTCATATGCAATTAGATTATAGTAGGGGTTTGATTGGCCTGAGAAAACAGACATCCTTTTGCAAGGCAACAAGGTTTGGAAGGATATCTGCTTTCTCGAGCTAGTAGCATTTTATTTTTGTCATGTGATTCTCCTTAACATTATATAAATGCATTTTGTTTCTACTGCATCCTACAGTGGTCTGAGATTGTTAGAACATGTCCATTATGTAAAGCAAGATTTTCGTCTATAATACATTCTGTTAAGTCCATGATGGAGTATGAGTTGGTGAGTTTGTCGCTCTTAATTATGACTGCTCATTGTTAGCCTCAATAGCATGTGATATATTCTTTAGAATAGGTAACAGCCCATGGTAATGAGGCTAAGAATATACAGCTAATTCAATTAATGTTGTCACTGAAAAGGCCTAAAGCCAAAAGCTTCGAGAGCAGAATCATGAAATCTACTTCACTGTGGTATTATCACAATAAGAAACTCATTGTATGCTTGCTTGCGAATTCTATGACATAGACATGATTTCTTATTTCTTAGATAGCCTACAGTGAAGTTTGTTGGTAAACAAAAGATATGTGATAGGCTTTAAGCTTTAGGCTTTAGACAACATTAATTTAATAATTGAATTAGCTATACACAAAATAGACAATACAGGTTTTTCTCTCAAACAGTGCTGAATATTTTACACACAATTGAGGCTAACACTGAGCAATAGAGAACTCAAAACTTTCATTAGATTTCAAATTTTGGAGAAAACTTTAGTTCATAACTGGTTTGACTTGGGTGTAATCTTTTTTCTTTTCTTTTAGCATAAGCTTCCACGACAAGAGCGGCCTTCAAAGCAGCAAAGTATTGATGTTAGGAGTATGGGTAATATAATTACAGTGTATGATAATGTTCAGGCTGCTAGATCTTCAACTTTATGGGAATGGAGGACACGTAGACGAGAGAGAAGAATTTCAATTAACAGGAGGAAACAAATTGAAGCGAAGAAAAAGCGAAAGTGTGTATGCTATATTTTATACTCAGTACTTCAGTCGAGTATCTTTTAGTTTTTCTTTATTTTTAACGTATAATTATAATAATGCTATTATTATCATTATATTATTATGTTATTATTATTATTATTATTTTTATTATTATTATTAAGCAAACAGAAAATTTTTGATAGAGCAATGTTTGAGGTTCATCATAATACCATTCATTCAAGCTACCGAGATAAAACAAAATACACAAAGCTGAGTATGGACCCCTTGCACGTGACATCAAAGTAGCCACAATTTGGAGGACAAAACAAAATAATTTCAATATCCTGGAAATTGGAAACCTATTGTTTTGTCCTCCAAATTGAGCTGCATTCCAACATCCTGCAAGGGGTCTATACTGTAATGAATTTAAATTTATTCTTGTGAAGAGTTTGACATAGTTTACACTTTTCTCTTCTTATAGAGCAGATTGTGCTGTGTGTGTGTAAGGCTCTAGGATAGGAAACCTCTAATAACCAGTGCAGTAGTAAGGGTGGATCCAGGAATTTGTTGAGAGGGGGGTTTCAAATGTATACTTCATACAAAATTTACTTCAAACCTGTGGCAAAACTAAATTTTGGGATTTAACAAACAAGGAAACCTTAGGTATGACAGGGTGTCTGGACCCCCCTGACCCTCCCCCTGAATCCGCCCTTGAGTAGTTTCTGTATAAAGCAAATATATCTGTATGTCTCTAAGTTAAATCTGATCTCTATTCCATGCTTTACTACAGATCAATTTATGCCAATAATCTTTGGGTCCAGAATGTAACACAGAGAGGCCGTGCAAGATTCAGAGACACTTGTAAGTACAGTACTTCATAAACTTTTCACTGATAAGACCCCAGGGGGTACTTCCGCCTGGACTCTCAACCCCTTACCCTTTTCTATACCAAATTTCAGCAAAAATGTGCCCCTTTTTTATACCTTTTTGCCTGAAAAGGTACCCCTTTCATATACTTTTGAAGAAAATCTACCCCTTTTTTATACCAAAACTCACAAATTTCCACCCCTTTTCTATACGTGAGGCTTGAAAAAAAGTACCCCTTTCGGGCGGAGCATCCCTGTATAGTCAATTATAGGGAGTACCCCCTCCCCCGGGATAAGACAACTATCAGGTGCATGAACATTGAGTAATCTTTCCAGACTCATTCATGATCATCACGGTCAGTTGTCAGTTGGATTTATCTTTCATTTTAAAGGGGCACTTGGATGAAAATCGATGAAAATTGGAAATGACTTGAAACTTGGTTAAACTAATCTATATGGCCCCAATAGTAGCCAAGCAACATATTTTCTTCACAGTCAAAATTTGCGGATAAAAATTATATATTTTTTTCAGCATCTAAATTGTGAGTAAATAACGTCATTTACTCAACCCTATTGTTCTCTTAGTTTTTAAACCAAAATTTCTAAACTGCGAGTGGCTCCCAGGCTAAATTTTTTGCAATCTGGTTTTCATAATCATGATTGAGTCATATTATTCTTAAATACTTGAACTATTCGGACTTTCAAAATATGGGGCGTTTTCATCCAAGTGCCCCTTTAAAAGTGATCAAACATTTGCACTCATTTTTGATATTTTAATCGTAAACTAATCCTACAACCTTACTACATGTAGCACCCCAGTTTTTTCACGGTAACCCTGCTTGTACCCATCGCCTGGTTCCATGGTTAACACGTGAGCTAGGCTGCTTACTGGAAGATGATCAGAAACATGTGGACTTTCTCCTGCAGCTGATAATGACTCTTATAACAAGGTGAGTAAAGACCCCTTTCACGTGACGTCAAAGCAGCTCAATTGAAGGACAAAACAAAAGAATTTCAATCTGCTGAGAATTTAGACCTATTGTTTTGTCCTCCAAACTAATCTGCATTCCGACCTGCTGCAAACAGCTGGAAAGATGCCACTACGTTAATAGTACACTCTCTTCCGAATTGTCCGAGTGTCGTGCACGAGCTGGAAAAACTTTTAAAAGTACAGGTTGAATTCTACATTTTTCCATGTCGTCGGGATTTTGGATCTTGGCTGTGGGCACGTGGCTCGGGCACTCTTGCTAGGCCACTGTAAAGATTATTTGCAGTTATTGTTTTTGGTTGATTTGTGGGCATACGCACGATAATTAATAGGTCCGCATAATGTTTTTTATATTTTAGAATGGAGATTATGTCAGAAGAGTTCATCCAACAGCTTCGGCCCTTCCTCTTTGAAAAGACACATCTTTTTGCACACGAGTTTTTGAGCTTTGCCCGTTCTCCTTTCGACATGGCTACTTATGATGAGCGGGCTCACTACGAGTGTCCACGAGTAAACGTCAATGAAGACTCCTCTGAAACTCCGTTCATCGCAAATACCAGCACTACAGGTAATTCAAACTGTCTTGAAGTTTTCTTTAAAGTTTTCCACAGCCTGCAGGCTGCAAAAATGGGAAGCATGGCTTACAACACGAATTGCTTCGTGTAAAACAACCCTACAACGTTGTTCTTGTCGTACACAACAGTTGTGAGCAAGTTGTAGGGTTGATTGTAGACTCTTGAATCGAGTTGAATTGAATTGAGATATGATTATTGTTGAAGGTTGGGATTCTCCAGACGAGTATGGTATTCCTGAAACTTTATCTCCCACCACAAGTTCCCCAGGACCGTCTGGTCTTTCTGGATCAACGCTATTCTCTAACAGGAGCTGGTCTCCTCCCTTTACAAGTGAACATCCCCTCACCGATGAATCCACTAGTACAGAGAGCTTCGTACATGCTGAGGTAGTTATAAATCAAAGAACGTCTTCGCCAGATCAAAATATTTCTGATTTCCAGAAGTTGAGTCATCAACATAAACACAGATATAAAGGTAAAGGAAAACATCGTTCAAATTGTATTACGGTTTCTTCTGAGGAAAGCCATTCTGACATTGTAATCTCGAGTGAGGAACCAAGTCCTCCTAGTACAAGTCAAGTAACCGAAGAAAAGAATACACCGTCAAAAAGTGATAAGAATTCAAAGCGACGTTGTTCAATTGAAGAAAACTTATCACAATCACGATCAAAGTCACTTCAAGATTCCCACAAATCTTCTGAGTCGAAAAAGGTTGGTCGAACACACTCACATGATAGATATCGCGGCAAATTGCGATCTTCTTTGCGAGTTCCAAGGCGAACAAGAAGAAGAACAAGATCGAGATCACCTAAAGCTACGCAATCAGAATATGATTCTCGTTCATCAACACATAAACCTGATTTGTTAGACGGTCCAGGAACAGGCAAAATCGAAAGGCCTTCTTCACCAACGGAAGAAGAAATTAAGCGGGAAATCTCAGAACTGGAAAAAAAAATTGCCGATGACACAAAGAGACTTACACAGCTTCTTGTAAAACAAGAAAAAAGACGACTCGGTAGTTCTAGTCTTTCTGCTAAAGCAATATCCACTACTGAAGATAGTGGCACAGATGAACTGAGTAGATAGACCGACTGACGAAGTCAAATACTAGCCCACTTCCGGTACAAGGTCGCTTGTCACGTACAAAGGTTTCAGTACGAGGCTCCGTACTAAAATAAAATTCATTCTTTTCTCGTGTAACGAATCACTGAGCATTTAGCACGAAGCCTCACATTGAAATCTTTGTGTGTGACAAGCGAAGCCTATCTTAGAAGTGAGCTATTAGTCAGATTTTTGCACTCAGTGGTGGTGATTTTAATTGATTTGGATAACTTTTATATGGAGACTCAAAAATGATCAGAAATGATCCAAATATATTGTTTTGTACTTGGTTAGTAGCATATATTGATCCGCGAACAGTATGCTGCTGGCTGAATAGGTAAATCAATGGCTTTTGCTTACTTCCAGTTATTGGACGGTGAAATAAATTACTACCTTGTAAACTATATGATCTTTCTGTGTTTATTGGATAGTTTTCTAAGGTTCTGATAGAAATACAGGGAATCTGTCTAGATAAAGACCTTGAGTTTCAGGGTTCCCACGGTCAGGGAAAAGTCAGTGAATTCTGAATTTGTTTTCAAGATCAGGGAATTGTCAAGGAATTTTGCCAAAATTCCCTCACAATTCCCTGACCTTGAAAAAACTTCCGGTCACTGATTGAATTTTTGCAGATTACCCAAAAAGTCAGTGAAAAGTCAGGGAATTTCTGTCAGCCTTCACACACAAAATGGTTTTAAATTCGGACTTCTTAGTTCAGCTTCCTGTGGTCATTAAAAAATAAGTGCATAGTGATGTACATGTCATTGAAAATTTTGTTTTAGTCGAAAATCTCAGGTTAAAGTCAGGGAATTTTATTTTTTCCAGACGAGTGGGCCCCTTGAATTTGTAACAACCACCCACACCGTTTACCCTGCTTGGCAGAGGTCTCCTTATTCAGGTTTCTCTAACGAGAAGGAAAGAAAATCTATGCACGGATCTGAAGTCCTCCGTCTCCATCTTTAGTTAACACGCGCGGAATAAAGCACAGGCAGCCCAACCTACAGAAATACACGCCAATTTTGGCGCGAAACGCAAATGAAAATCCTACCGAGTGGACCAAGTCGACCTCTCACGACTTCAACGATCGCTTTGTTGTTTTCCCCCCTTTTCTTTTCGCTTGCTTCGCTCGTGACTCTGAGTCTCATAGAGGTCGACTTAGAGAAATTAAAGTCTAGGATCTGCTCGATATTCTGTCGAACATGCGCCAAAAGGCAACGTCATCAGAACGTCACTTCCGGTTAAGTGGCAATGCTGACTCAGACCATGTCAGCAGTCTGTCAGCAGATAAAAGCACCGGGCTCGTAAATAGCGGCTATTTTACGTTGTGACATGCGTAATAATTCAAACTGGTTTTAACTGGTTTAAAACTGGTTTAATTTATTCGTGCAGAGTTTAGGACGAGCAGATCCGTCTAGAGGTTTCCTTTCCTTCTCTCTCTCTTTTTTTTTTTATTTATTTTTTTTTAATAGGTTTATTATTTCATTGCTTTTTTCCACATAATTCTACATTCTACATTTCTCTACATTTTTATATTTTCTACATTTTGCATTTTTTACATTTCCTTTAGATTTATCGAACGGTATATATTCTTATTTACAAATCAAAATGTTTAGACATATACATATAACACTCGCACACACACTCGTACAGAAAGTAAGGAAGGCAAGAAAAAAGGAATTAAAGTTACAATTTTCCTTTCCTTCTCCTTAGCGAAGAGAAATTAGGAAACACTGCCAAGCAGGGTAATCCCCTTTTTCCTCGCAATTTTGTTGCGCGATAAAAAGAAATGCGTTGTAGTTGCAGTTGCACCGGTAATGGTTAATGACTAGTAACTAGGCAATGTTTCATACCGAGTTTCAAATATTTTGCGTCAGTGGGTATTTTAAATGTTTTGCAATGCTTCCCAAGATACGATCGAAATAGGGTTGATTTTTGCGGACGGAGGAAAACCCTCGAAGCAGGGGAGAGAACCAACAAACTCGTTTCTTTCTTACATCGTATTATAGGGCTCAGCTAATTTTTAAAAATCCCAACACCCACGCCATGTGGGAGTAGTGCCTTGGCATGGTGAGGTGTCCAGTATGGGACCCGAAATTATTATACTATTATTTGCTTATTATTATGAAAATATTTCAATCTTTAATATTTCAATATTTTTGATATTTCAATATTTTTAAATCTATTTTTTATTCATTTATTATTATTATTTTATCATTTTATTTTTATATGTATATTATTATTATTTTCATTTTTTACTGTTTTCGTGTTGTTATTGGCATATCGGCATATGTGATTGCACAGCGCAGCCATTTCAGGTTTTACCAGCTGGAATTTTTTGCCTTTGTCATATATTGTAGCGGCGCTCAACTGAATTTGTCTTTTGTTGTTTCATTGGTGCAGGACTGAATGGCTGTATACACTTATTTCAAAACATGGTTATCGGAGTAAAGCGGGAGATAAGCCGATATGAGTCATCTCAAAGATATAAGTGCTTTCCTTGCAATCACAGATATTAGGAGAATAAGACGATACCTTGATCAATACTAGCTGAATAACTTGTTTAGTACTGATAGCATTGTGTTTGGCCTTCCGACTTACTTATTGGACACATTCAGAAAATACAGAACACTGCCTCTAGACTAGTCACCTGTTCTAAGATGAAAATTCAAAAATTATTTCCGTGTGACGCATCAGCTCATGGAAAAATAGGCATAAGATTTGGAATTTATTGTAATTGCAAGGTGTAACGATCGGTTCAATTCTTGCTTTCGTAAAGAACATTTCTTATTTGTACATGAAAAGAACATTCAACACTTAAGAGGAAAAATGTGCTTTTCTCACCAAAAATGTCATTTTAGCAGTAAAAACGTCGTGTTATCACCCAAAAAAATTCTCAGCAAAAAAAAATTTTCTCAGCAAAAAAACACGCTTTATCACCAAAAAACTCATTTTCTCAGCGCGCAAAAAGCTCATTTTTTCAGCCAAAAAGTCGTTTTATCAGCAAATAAGGTATTTTCATCAGCAATAATGTCGTTTTCTCAGCAAAAAAAAGTCATCCCATCAGCAAAAAACGTCATTTTGTCAGCAAAAATGTCCTTTTCTCACCAACTTCTGTTTGTAAGAAATTAAAAAAAAAATCAATTTGTTCTTTGTGTGTCCTTGATGGAGCTATAGTTCGCGGATATACTTATTTCAATAAAGTTGGTCACCAGAAAAGCTACAAAGCTGAGACCAGCAAGGATTATGGGTAGATACATTTTACATGTTTTCAACTGATTGATAAACTGAACTATGATGGACTTGAGGTCTTTTACTAGTCACAGTTTCACCTCCTGTTAACATCCTCAAGCTGAAATTTGTATCCAAAGCTTTACTTGTTTGATATGAAATGTCTCCTATGATCCTCAGTGATCTCCCCTTTGTAGATTTGTGGTGACTAACTTTATTGAAAGAAGAAAATTTCGGCATTGATGTTGATAAAGTAAAGCCGAAAACTAAGGGTTTTAGTATTTTCTGTTTCTAGTAGAAAGTGTATTCGTCGTTTCTAGATGGAAAATCCTTATCTTTTTTATGCATAACTTGATAGCCAGGCGATGCTTGACTGTTCTTCTTGGACAGGAAAAGGATTGAAGCTTTCTTGAGTCGACTTATCACTCAACAGTTGTGCTGAAAGGACAGTTACGCCATATTTACTTAACATTTACTTACCTTGATAAACCATTACGGATATGCATCGATCTCCTTTGGCTGAGGACATCTTTAAAACAAATTAGCTAAGATAACCAATACTTGATAACACTGCCCTCGTGTAAACCAGGAAGTTATATAATCTCTGTGGAGAGTTAGAGCAGTTTTCGTATGAGTGGGAAACGATACGAACTGACCGTATCTACGCGTTGTGATTTGATGAATTACTGGAAGACAATCGGGAAAACCATTTCAATGTTACGGCATGTCGTACCGGCCGTGTTGTAAGTCAGTACCATAGGTTTTCCACTCATACGAAAACCACTCTAGTTAGCCTTAGTTTGCCGGATTGTTAGTTAATTAATTGGTTTTGATATGTATAAGTGTTTGTTGGGGAACGGAAATTTCTGATTTAATCATAGAGTTCTAAAACTTTTTCTGCCTATTTTTGAGTAGGATTCTTGAGAAAGGCGGACAGTTTGTTAATGGCTTCATATATGCTGTTAGAAGAAGTCCTTCAAAGATTAGATCAGTGATGGTATCGATGAAAGACATAATTGCTTTCCATTTGGGACGTTCATCTGTTAGAGTGTTTACTTTTACGAAATTACCTAGCGGAAATGAATTAATATGCCTGATAAAGAACAGTATAAATAAGTGCTCAACTACCGACCAATTCTACACACCATAAAGTATCCACATCACTGACCACAGGTGACGGGCAGCTTAAGAGGACAGTACAAAGTTATCTTTCGTGTTCCTTCGTTCGTTCGATTGCAATGAAGATTTTTCTACTTTTCGTCATCTTTGGGTTGGTGTTTCAGTATTCCACGGCTGGTAAGTCATTGATCAAATTAAAGTGAGTTCAGCATTGCAAACTTAACTTGTGACCAACATGTTGTTCGGAAAGAAGTTATTTACATCTCAGCTTGCTTTTTTGTTTATACGACTATTTTCAAAATATTGGAGCCAGCGCTTCTCTTCTTCTTCTTTTCCTATAGCTCCTTCCAGTTGTGCATGTAGCATAAGGCGAGGGGGCCAGCGCAGTAATTGTACAGAAAACAATTGACTTATTTCAACTATATTGGGGCCAGCGCACTATAGTTGAAATTAGTCAATTGTTCTCTGTATAATTAACAGTTATTCGCCGAAGGTGGAGTAAATATCGGTGAATATTTACCGAGCCGCGAGTCTTCGATCATGTTATGGTATCTTCATGTAATTTTCAAAGTGTGCAAAATATATTAGTATGCGGATGGCAGTAATTATCCAGAATTAGGGTGTTGTTGCATGGAGTTTGGATTTTACGGCTCTTGCGTGTTGCATGCATCACTGTTTGTTTGTGCAAAACTCGGGCTAGCACGAATGACAAAGTCCAACTGCTCATAAAAAACTGCTAAACCCTCACCACAAACAGTTAGAACTTTGGTCAACAAATCCTGTCATGAAGAAAAATTATGAACTGCTTATAACTGCTTATCGCTTTGGACCCAAATTTAGTTTTCAATAATGCACTGAAAAGCCCCACGGGAAAGTGCTCAATACCGTATGTAATGCAAACTGCATGACGTCAAATTTCACAGCTCGATATACTGATATAACCTTCTTTCTGTAATCTCTCTAGAAAATTGTCAATCAAATCAACCAGTTAGAAAAGTTTCTGTCGTCCACCGTCGTATCAGCTTCTCAACAACTGGTGGATGCTATCTAAGCCATTCTGGGCTCCTTCTACACCTTGCTGATGGGAAATCCTGTGTACTTGAATATTCGCCGACAGAAGGAAAAGCTACGCTGTCTGATGTCAGTCCGTTTTACGATATTTCATGTTGGTTCAAGGTTAGTGATCATCAGAGGTGGATTTGCCACTAAATAACAATGTTTCTTTTTTAGAAAAGAATAGCTAAAAATTAAAGAAGAGGTACTTTCACCCTAATCAGCTCACTTAAACATGGTGATTATATATGGCAAAATGAAAATCTGCAGAAATCAGAGTCAGGCGCGGCCGGTGCAGCATATTGCACAGAATAAGCAAGACGACCTCGAATAACATGTTATAGTATTGCTTGACTTTACCATGTCTAATCACTTGGCCAACATGAAACACAAAACGTTAAAGCGCACCGCCTGATACAATACTTTCAGCAATGATTCTACATGAAGTGAATATTTGAAAAGTGAAATATTTCTTCATTTTAGTGTTTAGGTCTATACTTCCAATATGTTAATGATTGTGACGTCGCAGGCTTTGTGAATTATACAAACTTAAACAGGTTCACACCAAAAATATCTAAAAAGCATCATCATCATTGCTCATGGTTTCCACAATGTTTGCTGTAAATTTGGTGTCTCATAATAACCAGTGTTTAGTATTACTAATATAAAACAAATTAAATTATTCAAAAGCCCAGCTGCTATCGATGACGTCATATGCAGTCATTAAGATATTAATATAATCATTCACTTCATGTAGAATCAATACTGAAATGTATTAGGGGTTAGGTGCACTTTAAAATAATGAAGGGTAATTGGTTACATTTTCACTTTTTTTCTATGCTTAAAAATACTTGTATCCTTGGTGTTTTAAAGTGAGACGACGATGAAGTGAACATAATAATGTTGGTTTGCGTATGGTGATGGAATATGAAATGTATATGTGATAGTACCATACTGAATGGACTCAGAAACAATTCTGAGCACCATTTTTTCTGAGTCCATTCAGTATGGTGCGATCACGTATACATTTCAGAAGTGAACATAGTTAATATTTTAAAATTTTTGACATCCTCATAGCATTCACACCAATATTTCAAAGCTATTTTGTGGTACGTAAAGGGAACGTCTTCAAAACAAGTTTTATTTCTCGTATTTCGTTTCCCGCCATTATTCAAACGCTTCTCTTTGTGACGTCAGACTGCCACTATTGATAACCCTCATGGCTTGTTGTCATATGTGGATATTCTGTAATTGAAGTTCCTTTCTTGAAAATAATGCCGCTGTGTGGAGCAAGAATGTAGCAATAAGTCTTAAACCTGGACGCTAAAAGCAAAGCGTTGAGTAACTGACGTCACACGGGTAGGAACGAGATGGATTAATGGCGGACGATATTTTTAGACAATTCAACTCAGAATTTAAGCTATGATTTTTTCCCTTCTCTTTTGTAACATCGGGTTTGAATAATCTCGTTTGAAATTAAAAGGTTCAAATTTCATCGTCTTCCCAATTTAAACGTTCTTTAAATATCTTCGAACGAACTAGCAAGAAACTCATTTGAACTTTTTTTGATTTTTGTATCAAATTTCTCATTCATTGTAGAAGTGCTACATAGTGGATATGTCATACAATAACGATGCCCCCGACCACTGGAAGACCGAAACAAAAGGTGTTCCTCTTTCTCGGGATTTGGGTGTTGTCTCTCCAATGTCTGCAAGGAACAAGATGCAAGACCTTGTCGGTAATCAGTACCATGTCCTGAAGCGGAACAGCCACTATGCACAGCAGAAATTAAGAAGATTCTGGGGACTTCCCGTTCATCAAGCCACCGATAACACGAACCCAGGCCTTGTTTGCTCGTGTGTCACGCGTGTCTCCAGCCATTTGGTCCCTCCAAGAGTTCGTCAGATATACCAAACGACAAAGGAAGCTTGTAGGGAGGTCCACATGAAATCAAGATAAAAAATATGTTGAAATGGAAATATGATCAAGACGTCAACTCAGTTGCGATAAGATAACGAGGTGGGCGATCTTGTTTATCGAATATACAGATTGAATTGTTAAAGATATCTCACTTAATGTTATTCAGTTAAAAATGATGATAAGCGAATGACGTTCTCTTTGTTTGCAACTTGTATTTTCTTTAAAAATGAATAAAATTGAAGCTTCTATCTTGATCAGTTGGTTCAGTCAGTCCTCCTTATTTGTAATACTAGTAAGAGAAACTGTTGCTAAGTAACGACGCATGCGCATGCACTTCGTAAACAGAAATCATAGGAAAGAAGCTTGAGTCTTGCCGCAGGTGACACGCGTGAGAAACGTCTGCGCATGCTCTAAGTCCGTATGCAAATTAGTCAAAAGCGTCTTCGTGCTATTGTAAAAATATGCAAATCTGACTTTCACACTTGCCTGAAAAATAGTCTTTACAAAATGCCAAAACTTAAAGTCAGTTCTTAAAACTTAAGGCAATTTTTTTCATATTGTCTTTATTAATACAGTATCTTGGTCTCACAAAAGTATACCCGCGAAATGTTTTGTATACTCGGAGAAAACAAGCATTTACTTTCTCACTGAAACTCTTGTAAATTCTTGGAAAGCGTGCTGAAAGGCACGCATGCGCAAACGTTTTTCTCTGGTGTCGCCGCGGGTTGAATTCTCTTATTTTAACAGAAAACTAGAAGTGAAAAGAAAAAAAATTATTTGCTAAGAGACTCGGATGATAACCAGGTCGGCAGACATATAGATCAGTCATTCTTTGCAATGAAAACGAGGAAAGACAGTTCGTTAATAGAATGAAATGAAATCATTCCCTCGTAACCCTGTAACAGTACTGCGTCTGTTAACGCGCGATTACACGGTGCAATTTTTTCTGCAACTTGTCTCGCAACGGCGTTGCGACACAAGTTGCACGAAGCATTGCACCGTGTAACCTACAGTGCAATTTGAAAAATGTTGCGAGACAAGTTGCAGCAATCGTTGCGAAAAGTATAATTTGTTTCTACTTTCGGCAACGATTGCGTCTCCGTCGCACCGTGTACCTTGCGAGACAAGTTGCAGAGAAAATTGCACCGTGTAATCGGGCCTTTAGAGCCGTTTTCGTATGAGTGGGAAACGGTACGGCAGATTCGTAGCCGTATTGTAGCCGTAACTACGCGTACGTCGTGATTGGATGAATTACTGAAAGGCAATGGGAAGCCATTTCAATGTTACGGCATGTCGTACCGTGTACGTGTTGTAAGTCAGTAGTGCCGTATGTTTCCCACTCATATGAAAACCATTCTTATGGGAAGCCATTTCAATGTTACGGCATGTTGTACCGTGTACGTGCTGTAAATCAAGCAGAACCGTATGTTTCCAACTCATACGAAAACAGCTCTATGGCATAGTCACAACCGTGATTAGTGCCTCGGTCCCAGATCCCTCCCCAGGGCCCTCTCCACTAAGATAGCAGGGTAAGACTGGTATTAAGACACGGAGAAGGACATCTACCCAGTTAGATATTGGCTGGGGGTATACGCCATAAAGCTATACAAACATCTATAAATTTCTCCTTTCTCACAAAACATAGTTTTCTCGTTTTCCCCTCGAGAATCTATGCTTCAAAAAACCGAAGAGCACAACGAAAGTGGCACCGTAAGGCACAATTGCCTAATTTCATGGCGCGCGGGAGACTGGCACTACCGGATTTTTGCGGACTTTCTTTTACTATTCCGGATTCAAAATGGCGGCAAGCAGCTCAAAAACTCGTCCAAAATGTGAATCAAAAGTGTCTTCTTTTGAGGCAATCAAATGTGATATATCTCCAGAAAGCTTGCCATCACTCGGCAAAGAAAGTCTGAAGCAATATTGTAAGGAACTGGGGCTAAAGGTCACTGGGGAAAAGCAAGAACTTGTTGATAGGTTAGCTCCTTTAGGGAAATCTACTGAACTATTCGAGAAGAAAGTACTTCGCATTAGTCAAACTTTTGAATTCTCCACCTCACTTGATGCCTTGGAAGTTCCTCCTACATCAGCCAACTGGAAAATAATAGGAAAAAATGAAGATCTAAATGTCCCCGTGGTTAACGAAAACACTATTCAAGACTACCAGAAAGCCAAATACGCAGGTAGAAAAGGTCAGTACCGAAAGGCGCACCTTATGTTTTCTTCGAGGCGAATAATGTCTGTGAAAATGATTGACCAAGAAAGCAATTCTAAACTCTCATTTGTAAAAGCAAACATCCTCAAATCCTACACAGGAAGTATTTCCCGTCCTGTAACCATAAAGTTTGTTGGTAATACACCTACCCAAGCATATTGTCCTTGTGCAGTGGGGAAAAGTGGACTGTGCTGTCATGCAATCGCCTTGCTGATGCAGTTGAATTATTTTAGAAAACATAAGAAGTTGTTTCTTCATATGACTTGCACCGAAAAATTACAAAAATGGCACCTGAAAGGACCTGCATGTAATAAAACAGTAAAGTCAGCATCACAGATCAAGCTGAAGTATTTGAGAAATCTCAGAGGAGCAAGACGGGATATAAAAACAATAAGGCAGAAGAAAAAAATTGTAGAGCAAAATAAGGAAATAAGTGATTTCAGTGATTGGTATAGACGTGATGTGATTGAAATGGAAAGGAAAATCATTGAAAATATTGCAAAAAAGAAATCAGTTGAAAATCATGTTTATTCAGTGTTGTCCAAATACAAGAAGAAATCTGGCTTGTTTTTACATTTAAGATATAAAACAGAGTATGAAAAAAGGGAGAAAGGACTAGATCATGACAAAGAAGTATTAAAACCAAGATTCCAGGCAGGCACCGAGTCAATTTGGAGGCCACAAATATCAACCAAGTCAAAGGATAACTCATGCAGCAGCAGTTCATCTGACCAGCCATGCCAGAATGAAAAAATTATCATCCCTCTATTGAAAAAGCAGAATTATTTCGAAGTTGAGCAATGTTCTAATGACTGGAGAGCACTAAGAGTTGGGATTATAACTGCAAGCAAGGTTCCATCTCTCCTCGGATTTAGTGGTGTGAAAGAGTTTGACAATGGATGGTTTGCAATAAAGAACAGAATTGATGAACATGTTTTAAATCCAAAAAGATGTAAATTACCAAATTTTATAAGAGGCAAGCAACAGGAACAAAATGCAATACAACAATTTCAAAATGACAGTAAAATGGATATCTCTCAGTGTGGGTACTTCAAACATCCTTCTGATAATAGATTTGGAGCCAGTCCTGATGGAGTGAGCACCGGGCAGCAGCAGTTCTTGGTTGAAATAAAAACCAGATCCCTTCCCAATAACACCCAGCTGGAAAAACTAAACCAAGAGGAAATAGACAAGAAAATGGAGATTGCATCAAAACCATTACAACAAGTAAGACAATGAATTACATTTATTGAATATTTGACTAATGTGTTAATCTCCCAAGTTAACCATAACTGCTGAAAACCAATACTTTATCAAGTGACAGTACTCTGTACATGCATTGCTATCATAGTAGCTCTCCCCCTTCCACCCTAATCCACACCCACAAATATTTTTGAACCTGTTAACATAGCACAATATTTGACCACTTTACCTTTGTTGTTTGTTGTGCCCATTTCAGACCATGTGATGCCACTCTTGGGAGTTGGTTCTTTCATGTGTAAATATTTTAATAAAAGAACATATCTCAAGGGGATGACATGTGAGCTGAAATGGTCAATTTGCATATGAAGCTAAAGAGGTCTATTTAATGGAAAGCAGTGAGAAAATATCACATGATCCAAGTTTTGTATTATACATTGCAGATCACAGGAGCTCACTTGTGCCAGTGTCACCTTCAGATGGAGTGCACACAAACAGACCTGACCTATTTAATGTCTTATGTTCCTGAGACAAAAGTTGCTAATTATTTCCCTGTTCAAAAAAATCACATTTTATGTGAGATCATGATGGAAATATTAATACATATATATGAAAACAAACCTTTCCAAGATCCCTGGGCACATTTTGAGCATCCACATCTTAAAAAGTTGGGTAATCAGCTAATGGGCTCAGTGCCAAGTTTTGAAAATACCCGCCACTTCAGAACCTGGGTCAATTCTGTAGCAAAGTCAACCCAATGTATTTCTTTTTAAGCTACAATACTAACTGTACTACAGTATTGATTACTTTTTTATTATGCATGCATACACACTTTCTATGTTGTGAAATATACATGTTGTAACAGTTGTTGTAAACACAACAAGAACCTTCTGTAGCCTGAACAGTATATTTATAATTGCAATAATTTGTTGCAATAAAGATATAAAACTAATTTTTCTCACTCTTTCATTACTGCTAGTGGTAACACCTTTTTTCTTATGAAAAATACAATTATAAACAATAAAAGCATGCAACATAAATATCACTAAATAGTGATATTTCTTTAGACTAACAAACTTATGAACAGCTCAATAGTGAAGTTTTGCAACCCTTTAGTGACAGCAGTTTTTGCTTTATTTTTTTATACTGACCACAATATTATTATTTGATCTTTGAATTATTGTCATCTGATATCAAACATTACTTGTTTCTGCAATGCACAGCTCTCAAAATCTTGATTAATTCCAATTCTTAGTAGTCTCTGATAAAAGCTTTTAAATAAAAAATTAAGATGTGGTTGTGGTTGTATTAGAAACTTTTTCCTTTGGTGCAATAGGGTCAAACAACATATTGACGATGTGAGCAAATACCTTATAGGTGCAGCCCAGAAGGTCACATCTATTCTTTGGCCAACAAGCATTTAAGATTGACCAGTCTCTCATGCGGCCAATAAAGTTTTCATTATAAATACGCAGTGTAGCTACATCGAAATTCTTGCTAATCTCACTTTCATCATACTGGGGATTCATTTTCATTGGTGGTCGATTGTGTAGTAGTCCTTTGGAATGACATAAGTCTTCTATGCCAAATCCCTTGTCGGTGAGTACAGTGGTTCCCTTCTCTTTTATCATATCTAAAACTCCACACTGTTCAGTCAAATCATTATCAGTTATTCCTCCAGGATAGGTATCTGTGCACATCACCAAGCCACCATATGGAGTAATCCATATGCCTGTCTTACCAGTGTCATGGTTCTTGTATGTACTAAATGTTGCACTACTCACATCATAGTTTTCAGGAGATGAGATCCAGTTTTCTGTACAGTCCCCTAATAGTACAGTGTCCTGAAAACCAGAAGACCAAAACTCTTTGGGTAACAATGAAATATTTTCCCCTGGGTATTGACTGAGGTCAATAGAGTCAAAAAGAGTTGAAAGAAATATTGCCCATGCAGAAAAAATTCGGGACATGGTTGAATCACTTGTGTTCGTAAGGAAAGCCATGATTCCAAGGTGCAATGTATGACGGCATATAGTAAAAAAACACAACAGTTCAGTTCTCTTTGTGAGTTTTCTTTGCCCATCTTGGTTATTTTTGCAATCAGGATAAATCATTACAGAAATATATGGCTCAATGCAATCAAAAACACAATCAAAATCATCAACAGTTAATCCACTCATGTAAACAAATCTTTTGGGACGTAACCTGAGGCATTCATATGAAAATGTCAAGTCTTTCATCTTCTCTTTAAAATGTGCAATCTGCTTGCTTAAACTGTCATTTTTTTCAGTGAGGTTTTTCACTTGCTGAGACAGTCTGTTTGCCTCTTCGGTTGTTTTCTCTAGCTTTTCTTTGAGTTCTCGTAATTCTTTTTGCAATATATCAAATTTAGATTCATCTGAATTTAAAAAGTCAAGTGAACGGGATGAACGTATAAGTTTCCTTCTCTTGGTGTTTATTTGCTTAGTCGTACTCAGAGAACGTTTTGCAGCCTCAATTTTACTATCTGGTGTCACTTTCTTTGTTGTTTGTTTATTCACGTAGTCCGGGTGACAAGCTCTATCTGGAAGATCATCTAAATTGTCTCTAAATCCTTTTGACCAGTGTACTGAACATATAAAATCGCGTTTGAAGTTAACTGCTTTGTTCATTAATACTTTATTATAAGCATGTTGTTTGTCTTTGTATTGAGCGAAGTCACTTAAACGATAGTACTGTAATCCCTCGAGTTTAGTTCGCCATGAGTTTGTACATAGAGCTGCAGCACAGTTCCAATGTTCACGACCTTCTTTAGTCTCTTTCCCTTGTACATTTGTGTATTTAATTGAAGGTGGATCCTCCAGGTTTTTTCGTACGCCATCGGGCCAATGTTGTGTACAAATCACTTGCCTCTTAAAGTTGACTTCGTTTATGGTTTTCCCAAGGACAAACAAATAAGCATCAACGACAGGTTTACTAGCTGAAGCAACTTTAGTTAAAGTGTAATATTCTCCTTCCGTTTTCCAGGACGCTTTACAATATCGACTGGCACAACTCCAATGCCAAGAACCCTTATGGCGGCCATGATCGGCCGCCATTTTCAAACCGGAATAGTAAAAATGCAAAGTCCGCAAAAATCCGGTAGTGCCAGTCTCCCGCGCGCCATGAAATTAGGCAATGACAGAAAAAAGCACAAAGCCAACATAATGATCAGATCTTTAGCAAGAATTCTAGATCTGATCCAGTTCGTTTGCAAGTGGATCAAGTTTTAAAACTTAGAACTAAAAAAAATGGATCCATGATAGTAATTTTTCAAAGATGAAGTGATTGAAACCGAAGCACCTTTGTAGTCAGATAGATGACAATACCGGCCATCAGTTGGTAAACTGAGATGGATTAGATTATTTAACATTGTCTCTTCGATATACCGCCGCCTGAGATCTAACACGTGGTAAAATACAAGCTACAAGATGAATATACCTGGATGGGCAAACAAAAGAATAGATGACAGATATTTTTGATAAATGATATCAATCAGTTCAAGGTTCTCCTTCAGTCTTCTCTTCTCATGGTTGTCACTTTTTTCCTGTTGTTTCTGTCTTTTCACAAACCGTGGATGGACTTCCGCCATGCCTGCCTGTTGGCAACAATTAATCTCTGTCCTTTGATGAGTGAAGTACACCATAAAGTTTCAGAATATCCTTTAAACTGTCAGTTTGAATCTGAGGCGTGGGGGACCGACGACGTTTCTAGAACCATCTGCTAATTCACCATCGGACTGAGAAATACTTTGACTGGTCGCTCATCCTTGGAACATGACCCAGTCAGCGCAGTATGATTCTGGTGATAATGGTTTCTGATTCTGATGTTATTTTACTACCACTAGCAATATATAATAGTATATGAATATGTTTTTCTATTTAAATGTCGTTTAAAGTGCCTATGACACATCTGACTATATTTTCAGTATAGATTCTACATGAGGTGAGCTGTTGACTGGCCAAAAAAATAGTTTGAGTGATGTATCCCACACAGAGTATTGATAATGCTGGTCACATCAAGGGGTTAATCTTACATGGTCTAGGGGCCGACTAACCTCTCCCTGATTAGTCACTGGATAGCGGTGTCGGGGTCGAAATCTCCGGCATAGCCGTGAAAGCTTCGCGCTGCCATACCGAGCTTCAGCACTCGATGTCTGGAAGTATGGTCCTAATTTAATAAATTATATAAACAAATATTCTTTCAATAATAACAAGAATCATAATTCACATGAATAGTCCCCTTCACAGTTCCCTGCGCCATCTTGAAAGGTAGCTGGTAGCTCACCGTCCGTCTCGCTTCGATGCAAAGGCACGGCTACTTTTCAAGACGGCGTAGCGAACTGCCAAAAGTTTGTTGCTCGGGCTTCCTGTGGAAGAGCCCGAATTTTAAACTGGGCTTTGTTTTTCTTTCCGTCTCAAACCTGCAACTTGACGCATGGAATTCACGTTTTATCGCCTACCGCTGGACACGAATTTTTTCCCCAAATAACATGGGATCTTCACCACTGGCCACAGGTATCCCAAGCTGGGTTTTTGTGGTATCATATATATCGAACTTATAAGGCAATGTATGGCGATCCTTACAACAACAACAAAAAAATTAAATTAAATAAACTAATTCATACAAATAAATGTTCTAACTTATCTCTCGTGTTTTTCTTTGAGTCTCTGTGAAGTTTCAGGTCATTTACAGCAATATTAAGCGAGTATCTAGGTGGAGTATCCCTCGAACTAAAATTTTTTTTTCGAATTTGCCAGATGTTTTGAGGCTTCTATACCTCTTCATCAGTTGAAATATCTGCCTCACAAGCCCAAGCAAACGCTCCAAGAGCATCTAGTTATTAATGGTTTGTAAGCATTCCCAAGAGGGGTCAGTAGACCTGGCGGCCATTTATTAACGAACGGAAGCTAATCAGTTTTAGTGTTTTGTGTGATACACAATAGTCTTGCCTGGACTCGTTTGAACTCAACACAAAAAATAATAGTGAAATCCATGGCATTGTCAAAATGTCATCAGTGATCAGTAGCTAGGAGAGTACATGACGTCATCTGACTAACAAAATTCATTTATTATCATTCATTCATTCATTCATTCATTCATCCATCCACTGATCCATCCATCCATCCATTCATTCATTCATTCATTCATTCATTCATTCATCCATTCATTTTCATTCATTCATTCATCCATTCATTCATTTTCATTCATTCATTCATCCATTCATTCATTCATTCATTCATTCATTCATTCATTCATTCATCCATTCATTTTCATTCATTCATTCATCCATCCATTCATTCATTCATTCATTCATTCATTCATTCATTCATTCATTTTCATTCATTCATTCATTCATTCATTCATTCATTCATTCATTCATTCGTTCGTTCGTTCGTTCGTTCGTTCATTCATTCATTCTCAACCCAGTTTCCCATTCCCTTCTGTCAAGAGGATCATTAAACGTTGCACTTCTATATGAATGCCGGAACGGATGTATCAAGCTTATTTATGACACAAAACCATTTCATTCCCTGCAAATGAGCTGTTGATGAGACACAGGAAATAAAGCTTGTATCCTCTATACAAATGTAGTCAATTTTCATTAATAGCAATGTTATTGCCACCTTGACTAAAATAGAAACAGTACTGAGAGAGATATCTGAGTGATTGCCTTAAAGTAAGGATTCATGAAAAATACTTGAAAAATCAGGTTAAAAATGTGTTAAAATTTATCACACCTTGACTAAAATAGAAACAGTACTGAGAGAAATATCTGAGTGATTGCCTTAAGGATTCATGAAAAAAAATACTTGAAAAAGCAGGTTAAAAAATGTGTAAAAAATTATCACTTCTGTTCTATAAGGAACTCTCATACATGTACCAGGTGTTATGGTAGTCATGACGAAATAACAGCTAGGTGCCTGGTTGCGTTGGTAACAAAATAAGGCATTTTGACTGTCAACGTTGATAAGTTCGTGTAGTATTGTTTCGATGATTTGGTAAATATTAGTATTCTCTTTTTCAGAGGAAAGAAATCTTTATTTATCATAATACCCTGCATATTTTTTTCTAACGGTGTCTGTATCAAAAGATTAGCTTAGCCACAAATCAAACAACTCTCCCAGGGCTTACTAAGATGTTAGTTTCATCTTTGAAAAAAAAATGGGGAGTTCTAGAATTCTGAAATACAAACGAACAATTCTTTTTTTTTTTTTTTTTTTTTTCCCAGCCAAATTTACAACTCATCAATTTATAATCGAATCGAGGTCGTGAAGTTTAGTAGCAAGCTGAATAATTAATGTACCCCCTAAAATGATAAACTGTTCTTCAGATATCTTCTTCTAAATCTATCTCAACGGTGAAACAAATAGCATTCGATACTAAATGAACAAAAAAAAATATGTGATGAGAGTTCATGTCTGTAGTCTTTGTCTTTTAACGGAAAGACTCTTAGAGCTAGAAGTATGGTAAGGAGGTTTTTGGTATTTTCCCCGCTTGCTCTGAGAATGTATTCAGGTTGATGCAATTGTAAACGCTTCCAAATGCAAATTTACATAGAGAATTTCCAGGGAAATAATCTATTGGCAAATTCAAGTGTGTCAGCGAACGTCCAATCAACATGCAGCGCTTTTGGTTTAAAACTACAAAACAGCCTTTTTGAGCCTCTGATTGGACGATGAATTGACAGCTTCTTTGACGCCAAAATATGCCGTTTCATATTAGAGAACTGTCGTAGGGTTTTGAATCAAATTACTAGTCAGTTCTCGGTCTTCATGAATATGGATAGACTAGCAGGTGGAATAACTGCATAATATCCAATTGAAATGGTAAGTCCATCCTTCGATGTATCCAGATGCCCCGAGCAACCACACACACACAAAAAAAAAAACACATTCAACTCAACTGACGGCTGACTAGGCCAAACTTTATTGTTCGTGACTGATAACACTAGAAAACACCTTCTCATAATCCTGATACTTTAGGGTATTTTTGTCTGGAACTTTTATTTTATTTTTCAACGAGTATATTGAAACTTCGAGACAAGTATTTTCTATTTTACTCATACAGATGATATCGTAGGTCGATCGAGTCAGGACCGACTTGTGTATGATGTGAAAATAGCCTTAACAGGAAAGTCAAATGGCAATAAATAAGCCACACCACAGCTATGATAATATCTTCATACGAGAGGCTGAAGAATTATAATAACTGTTAGTCTTGAACAAGAAATGACGCCGGACTCGGAAGATGGATTAGTTAACATCAGAAGACAGGACCGAGTTACCTTAAACTGTGGAGGTGTACGCCATGAAACCTTTCGAAGCACTTTACAGAATTATCCTGATACTAGACTGGCATGGTCCGTGGAAAACCTGGCAAATAATCCAGATTTCGATCCAGATAAGAATGAATTCTTCTTCGACCGTAACCCAGGCGTTTTTGCTCAAATATTGAATTTCTATAGAACAGGAAAACTGCATGCCCCGCACGATGTCTGTGGACCGCTATTCGAAAAAGAGTTAAGTTACTGGGGAATCGACGAGAAACAGATGGAACCATGTTGCTGGTCTTTCTACACTCAACACAGAGAAGCACAAGAAAGTTTGAAGGCGTTTGAAGGAGTTGATTTGTCGGATAGTGAAAGTGATGAAGACTATGACTCGAGAGGCAGGATTCAGGATATCGATCAACTTTCGAAGTGGCAAAAGTACAAACCAAAAATTTGGTCCATGTTTGAGAATCATCGTGCTTCAAGAATGGCTAAGGTAAGAGTTAGAAGAAGGATATTTGGTTATAGGATTCATTCCTGATGTATTAGAAATCTAACTTTTTTTACCGCCTCTTTTAATCGGCACGGCTTTTGAAAGAGTCCGTTAAAGTGTTAGGCCACAGACGTTGTATGAAAAAGTAGTAAAACAAAGCGAAGAAAAAAAGCCGAACAGGAAAAATAGTATTAGAGCTTTCAGTAACACTGTAACACTAATATTAACAGATTTGAACATTTGAATAAGTTAGTTGGCCTAGGCAACACATCTAATATCACTTGACTGCTAAGGAAACTGATAGATCTAGTGTTTCATTGTTTGAAATGTTTATTTATGTTAGAAACTCAAACTGAAACATCAAAGAAAAACACACTCTCTCTCTCTCTCTCTCTCTCTCTCTCTCTCTCTCTCTCTCTCTCTCTCTCTCTCTCTCTCTCTCTCTCTCTCTCTCTCTCTCTCTCTCTCTCTCTCTCTCTCTCTGGTGACGTTGGCAGTAAATCTTTCTTGGGCAAATTGGCGAGCGTAACTAACGTCGGTCGACTCATAATACGTAAAGATAGTTTATATACTTAAGCTGAGAATATTGAAAGTTATGAAAACAAAACAAAACCATTTCAAATCCAAAGGATACGAAATAATAGCTTCGGTTTTCAAAACTAAATGAAGTTAAGTTAAAAAGATAAAGAAAAAATAAATAAATAATGTGAAAACAAGCTAGGTTGACGAGAAATATATGCTTGAAACGGTTGATAAACGAGAAAAAGAAGCTAAATCCGAGTTGTATAATGGGAGCATACTTCTCATCTTCAGTTCAACTCAGTCTGTTTTTTATCTAACCGTTTCGTATTCGACTCGCCGTGTTCCCAACTCAGTCCGGCCCCAAAGTGGCCTTCATTCAAATACATCTCATTTGTTAGCAGATAATTTGAGTTTTGTTGACCGAGGATAAAATTTTCTTGACATATATAACTTCGTCCAAGGTATGGAAGGTGAAATTTTGGAAGGGAGATGAAAAAATAAGAGAATTTAATGGAATAAGCAAAATTATTCTAATGATTCCCGAAAAATTCTCCCCGAAAAGAGGAATATTAAGACATAAACTTCCACGCCCAGCTTAACAGACATACAAACGAACGAACAGACGAATAAACTATGGAATGAATTGAAAATATAAGCATGGAAACTGCTTTTTCTCAAGTAGGGTAGGATATATTTTGGCTACTTGTCAGTCAATGTTTGTGATCATGTTCTTGGCATTCGTGTACGGTTTCGTATGATTGAAAATAACTCTCTAAAGTCTAGCCATTTAAAGCATCTCATTATACCCTCAGATTCATCGTTTGCAACATGTATTATCTAAATATATTTTTCCGCTTCTACTAGTCGTTTTTAAAGCAAAAAAAGACATGTAAACGCTCATTTACTAGCGATGATTTACCTCAATTCAAAGACTGACTAAGATGGTCAAATATTCTTACGACGTCAGTCAGTTTAGAATGTAGTATTCAAGTGACTATTCACTTTTAAAGGTCTAGGTATAATGTTAAAAAAAGAACAGACACACATAAGGTTCATCTCAGTAATATGTCTTGAATAAATAGACCTCATTTACATTAGTTAAATTTGAATTCGAATAAAGAAAGTCAACATTTTGAGCACAGCGAAGCATGTGTTGATTTTGGTGTTGCTATGGAAACTTCTTCCCAACAGAAAAGACTCAAAGTGGATTCTGAAATCAAGCTCGGCTCAGACACATTAAACCACAATTGCGACATGATCAATTTGGACTTGTTTAAGAGATTTTAAAAATATCTTATTCTTTGGTTTTCATTTTTTCGTTTTTCGAATTTCCGCATGTTCTCAACAGCAGCTGAAGTCTCATGTTGTCAGTGTTTACAATGACCGCCACAGAGCGGTGCATCAATCGTAATATTTGGTCAAAATGTATTCTAAATTTGTCTACTAAATAATAAAGCAACTTCGATCATTCTCCCCAAGAGATGAATGATATTTCATTTTAGCATGTGGTCATGTTGCAGATAAATCGAAAGCAAAGAGCCAGACATAATTCACGGAGAGCAGGCCGACGAGATAATGAATTCAAGAAATTCATTTTCTAAAAGTATTATTCATTTATTAGATATCCAGGCCAACATTCAAGAACTTTCAAGCTTATGTTATTATGATTTGACTGCGAATGGCACTTAGAAAAACCCCAGGCTATCAACGCTTCAAATGAAGCCTTCAAATTTAAGTTAAAAGAGCTCTCTTTCCTTTTTAATGAAAATAATAATAATTCTCTCCTCTTGATATGAGAAATTATAATTTAGTTTTTGGACATATTAGCACTTTGAATGATTTTATCAGGTCCTTTAATTCTTTGTTTGCAATAGGCCTTAATTTTGGATGATGACGTCATTTTACTACTAAAACCAGAATGCTTCGCGAATTTCCTTTCTTATTTGTATTTCCTCATGAGACTTGTAAGACAATTTGTGCTAATGAACTGAACAAGAGAAAGTGTGCAAGGGATTCTGGTAGTGGTAGTAAATGACGCCATCAGGCCTATTTGATGCTTGATATCTATGTAACTATAAGAACACTGTAGCTACGATTCAATCTGAATTTACACTACATTTCATTGCCAATGAAATGATGGAAAGTTGTTCATTAAAGTCACTGTTTCTGCATGCAGAGTTAGGCAAAAATTTTACACAACAGTTATACTTATTCAGCTTCATTTACTTTCTTCTTAGGTACTGTTTGGCTTGTCACTTAGCTTCATTATCATTTCTGTGATAGCATACGTATTGCAAACACTCCCTGATATCAAAGCTAACAGGAAAGCAAAGCTATCTCTAACGATACTGGAAGCGATATGTGGAGCTTGGTTCACAGTGGAGTTTCTGATTCGCCTTGCAGCTTGCCCAAGTAAACGACATTTTTTCACAAATCCTATGAATTGGGTGGACTTTGTTGCAATTCTTCCAGTATTTGTGAGAATAATCGATGATTATGAAAATTATCCATATGACCAACCTTCGCTACAATACGACATCCTTGCCGCCTGCAGGCTATTTAGATTGTTTCGTTTCTTCAGGGTCAATCTTGGTTTTCAAATTCTCAAACAAACAATGATAGCGAGCAGTCGTGAGTTACTTCTGCTAATTCTTTTGGTACTCATTCCAGTCATTATATTTGCAAGTATTGCGTATATATGTGAAAGGGAAGAACAACCCGATAAATTCAACTCCATTCCCCAAGGATTTTGGTGGGCTATCATTTCCATAACTACTGTAGGATATGGCGATTTGGCACCAATAACCCTTGGTGGGAGAATATTTGGAACCTTATGTGCTGCAACATCCATCATCATTACAGCGTTGCCCATCTCTATCATCGGCAACAACTTTTCACTTTATTATTCACATGCACAAGCTAAGATGAAGCTGCCTAAGAAGGAAAAGCGAGCAATGATTGGTATGAATAACTTTCTGGTGGCCCAATCGGCTCGTAGGAGTGATGATGTTAGCATTGATCACGAGGAAGGGGCACCAGATGCAGAAACTAAGCTTCATTCAGAAATGAACGGTTTAAACAGCGAGGAATCCAAAATTATTAGCAATAGAAGGTAAGGATGAAATACTATGACGTTTAGTTTTATAAGATGACGTACGTGACATGTCACATGACGTCACATGACTCCATCTGATGATGACATAATATGACGTGACGTTCCATGATGTGATATGATGTGACGTGTGACATGTGCCGTGATGTGGCATGATATGACGTGTGATATGCCTGACATGGCGTGATATGATACGATACGTAGTAACATTACATGAGATGGCATGGACACTAGAGAAAAACCTTTGCGCATGCGTGCCTTTCAGCACGCTTTCCATGAATTTATAGAGTTTTAGTGAGAAAATAAATGCTTGTTTTCTCCGAGTATACAAAAAAATTCGTAGGTATACTTTTGTGAGACCAAGATAATGTGTTTATAAAGACAATATGAAAGAATTAGCCTTAAGTTTCAAGAACTGATCTTAATTTTTGGCATTTTGTAAAGACTATTCTTCAGGCAAGTGTGAAAGTCAAATTTGAATATTTTTACAATAGCACGAAGACGCTTTCGACTAATTTGCATACGGACTTAGAGCACGCGCAGACGTTTTTCACGCGTGTCGATGGCATGATGACACTAGAGAAAAACGTTTGCGCATGCGTGCATTTCAGCACGCTTTCCAAGAATTTAAAAGAGTTTTAGTGAGAAAATAAATGCTTGGTTTCTCCGATTATACAAAACAGTTCGCGGGTATACTTTTGTGAGACCAAGATACTGTATTAATAAAGGCAATATGAAAGAATTAGCCTTAAGTGTCAATAACTGACTTTAAGTTTTGGCATTTTGTAAAGACTATTTTTCAGGCAAGTGTGAAAGTCAAATTTGCATATTATTACAATATCACGAAGACGCTTTTGACTAATTTGCATGCGGACTTAGAGCATGCGCAGGCGTTTTCACGCGTGTCTGGCATGATATGATATGACGTGACATGATGTGATGTGAGTGATGTGTCCTGACGTGACATGATGTGATGTGCCTTGATTATATGTCATGTGGCATGATATGGCGTGACATGATGTGATATAACATGACGTGCCGTGATGTCATGTCATGTCATGTCATTTGGCATGATATGACGTGTGACATGACATGACATGACATAAAATGACGTGATGTGATGTGACGTAACATGATGTGTTATAACATGTTGTGTCGTGATGTGATATATATAATATTATGAAAATATGGTTGGATACAACTATTCAATACAATACAACACAATATTCAATATTTCTATTAATATATACATTTACAGATACATTTTGCTGTATTTTTTTTCCAGTACAAATATTTTGAAGGTTTTTTTTTAGCAAAAACATAGTTATAATTTTGAAATATTCAACGAGTTTTTCCTTTTAAATCTGCTGTAAGTTATTGTAAACTGGTTTGAACTGGTCGGTTCATATATAAGATGATATCACTAATAAATAGTTTATTTGCACGTGACGAAGAACTTCCACTCCATATATTGGATAACCTTTTATTTAGAAATTAACAAACTTCAATATGTTTCGTAGGGCCCGACGAGCGCGTTCATCATTGTATGCAGGAGGTATGGTACCTAGAATGTCCTTGCCAGCACGCACAAGAAGTAGCGAAGAACTCGCTGAAGATAAAGAAGGTTCTCCCGAGGACAGGAAGAAAAGCTTTACCAGCACACAAACCACAACAATAGACACTCCCCCGAAAAGCCCTTCTAACTTTGGTAATACCTTAACTGTCTCTCAATCAGATATTTCAGAAAATATTTTAGACATGTCCTGCCCTATTTTTGAAGAAAGTAGGATCATCCATAACGAGTGTGATGAGTTTGGGTTGGACGATATCGACAGAGCAATGGCGGTTGTTGAAGAAAGAGAAAAGAAAGACAGATCAAATGGCATTGTTCGTCCTGGCACTCCAGTAAAACGCACAATTAAACATTCTGTTCGATTCGTAAAACCTACTTTAACGGTAACCATGGATACAGATCTTGGAAACGTAAACGAATCATTCGCCGAGGAACTAGCTGAAGAAGAACTAATTCAAAACGAAAGAGAACAAAGCACGGAGAATGCGTTAAAGTCTCAGCATAAAAGCCCGTGGTCTCCAAAACCTGTGCGTAAGAAAGACGACAAGAAAGAATCATCTGAGCAAAATCGTTATCACAGAGGTAGAAGATAGCAGGAGTGAAACAAGTAGTTTTCATCAGGCAGGGTTATCTGTTCGAACATGCGAGCTTTCTAAAGGTCAAAAGAAGGAAAAACTACAACATTTGGTAAATAAATACAGACATAACTCTCTTGTAGATGGTCGGATGATATTTCTGCCATGGAAACTACTTGTTCGTTCATCGTCTGGAACAATCTCAGGATGAAACACGAAAAGACAATCATAGCGATCTATGGAATTTTGACGTGTTCGCTAACTATTCCGCGTTCAGTTAAGAGTGAAAAGTTTTTCTTTCTATATAGTCTCGTTGATCTGTGTTCAATTGTGATTCATTCTTAGAATTCAGTGTAACTGATTTGAGCAGATTTCGTAACATGACCGACTGGGAATCGTTCAGCGTCGTGTACGTGCCTTGCCGTGACCGTGTTGTTTTCTAGAATTTTGATTGGCTGATTTTTTTCTCGTACAATGTGATTGGTCAAGCGTACTTAGTCTGTGCCGTAACCTTGCCGTGATCGTGTCCACGCCGTGTTTGTGTCGTGTGTTTCGCGCATTTGATTGGATGAGGAGTGCTTGCCTTCCCGCGTCGACCGTGATGTTTTCTAGATTTTTTATTAGCTTACATTTCGTCGGGACCGCGTTCGTGCGTTGAGGTACGTTTTTACAGTCATACGAAAACTGCTTTAAGGTGACTGACTACTTTAGCAAGGAATAATTACAAAATGTTCTTAGAAAGATATTTTACACAGAATTTAACGTTGATTCCAAAAATGAAAAGAAAAATGGGGTGTCCCGAGCTCGTTTTCGAGATAATAAATTTTGAATATGACCATCTTGACAAAATTTCGAAAGAAAAGTGGTGGAAATCAAGCTTTGCACACAGAAATTCACAACTCAAAAATTAAAGAATTTCTGGGAGCAATTTTCTCAGGACATCTACTTTAAACATTATTTTTGAAGACTAACTAAAAAAAATTGAAGAAAGTTTTAAAAATAAGCCAAAAATTCAGCTTCTTGTTAGCTCAATCAACCGAAAAGCGTACTCAAACTACAACAACAAAAACACATGAAACGCTTTTTTTATAAGTTCTAATAATTACGTTTTTCTCAAACTTTCTCAAAAGATTGATTTTTACCTTTTGTATTAGGAAATTCAAAGAAAAATATAGTCCCGTGCAAAATTCGGGGTTTTTGCTCTGTTGAAGTTCAAAACGTGTATGGTTCCTCAATAAAATTTTGAAGGTTGTTATGCGGTTTTGAGCAATTTTTGTGCGCGCGCACATCGTGGGCTCAAATTGAACGTTCAAAAGTAGTCAGTCACCTTAAGGCCCTGCTGATTAAGGGAACTGAAAACTCATCTTATGATAGCGGTTTTCACTTCTTTGCAAGTACTATTTTGTACCTACATTTCCAAACCAATAAAATAGGCGAAATCCATTTTCTTGCCATCTTAGCAAAAATAGAACTTCGAGCAAAAAAGAAAAATAAGAATCTCGTATTTAGTGACATCTGAAAGTTTGAGCGATTTCGAAGTTCTAGAATTATAAAAATGTAGTCACCAAAACAGACATGCATTTCTTGTAGTATTGTGCAGTACTGTACAGTCAGCCTTTAACCTAAAGTACCATGAAAATAAGACACTCTGGGGCACTCTGGTTTTAATCCAAGAGAGCATAAATAAGAGAGGGAAACTTCTTAATATCGCGCGCGCCATGTGAATTCCCGGTTGGGCTATTTTTAGCATTCGCATAAAGTTTTTGCCTCACCCTACTCCAGTGCGTTAAAAATTGTGTGCTTCATCCAAACCTGGAGGTAGCGAAAGCATGAAAAGATTTGTTTTGGGAAAAACATAAATTTCGCGTCTTTTTGAGTGTGCAACAGCTTCAGTCGTGTTTTATCAGAGAATAGAACATAGCCAATCCTCATCTTTTTGCTTGATGTAATAGATTTTGTCGAAAAAAAGGAAGAAAACTTGACGAAAAGTATGTTGTTTTTGAGCGCACGCGCACACGTCAACGCCATTAAAAAATGAAAAACCAAACGACTTTGGATGCTAAAAATATCCGGGAATTCACATGGCGCGCGCGATATTAAGAAGTTTCCCCTCTCTTATTTATGCTCTCTTGTTTTGAACCCAATATTTCAGCTTTACTTAATGCTTGTCATTTTTGCTTGAAGTTTCGATTTGTCTGATGAGGGGAATGACGTCGGCGATGGACGGCCTATATGAATAGGCAATGTGCATCAAAGCTCACAAAGCACTCTGGGAAAGTGAGTTCTTCAAAAATGTAACAGGGATATCAGAGGAACTATCAGAAAAAATTTGTTATTTTCGTCTGCTGAAATCCTTTTATTTCCAGGAGTCAAAAAAGCGTAAGAACTCACTTTCCCATCATGCTTTGTGCTAGAATTTCGATTTCATGCACATTGGCTATTGTCTCCAAATACGATTTCGATTCATAAAATAAAGCGTGTGTTAAATTATAACCAGTTTGTAACTGCATTTTGTAAGATTTAGCAGTCTTGATTGAGAATAAGCCATTCAATTTTTGTGAGTCGGCGTTTTCAAATATACCCAAGTCAATCGTTCAGTAAAATGAATATAACCCACAGGGTTACCAGGCTCAGCATATGTGTGTGGCTGGGATACCTATGCTCACGCATTAAAAGTACGATGACTTACACGCATTAGTTTGCGTACATTAAGTATCATTTGATTACTACCATCATATCAACTGAATGATTTTGTAAATATTCGCGCGCCCAACTTGATGTCATCTCGAAATATCACCAAAGTGTAGGGAAATAGTATTAATAATTATAAGTAATAGCATGACTTGAGGGTGATTAGTGATTAAATGTCCCCGAAAGCCGAGGGAGGTTTTGTTGAAGTCCCGACGCCGAAGGCGGAGGGACTTTAACTAAACCTCCCGAGGCTTGAGGGGACATTTAATCACTAATCACCCGAAATTTCATGCTATTAGTTTGTAATATTATGATTACTGAGGAATAAAACTGCTCTTAGGAAATATGTTAGCTTTCGTACGTTGCATAAATTACAAAATTTTACAAAGCTGTTGATATGCGGCATACTTAAGGGAATTCGCCTTTGTTAAATGCGACAATGGCGAATTGAACCAGCATTCATTCATTCGTGGTGCTTTATTCTAATTCACTTTGGTTGGCCTAGAGCGGTATTAATGAAGTGTTTTCAAACCGTCTTGATTACGTCACAAATAGTAAGAAAAATTCTCGGCTAGTCAACGTATGCGCAAAGATTATTCAAATGGATCCCACAAGTGCTGGGGTGTTCAATAGTGTGTAGTCCAGAGTCATTGAGCAAAATTTCGATTGGGTCAATGCGACCTAGCCATGGTCCCGGTGATTGTCATATGAGGGACCATGCCTCATGAATAGTGATGAGGGATATTTAGACTAAATATCCCTCATGATTATATTCATGAGGGATATTTAGTCTAAATATCCCTCATGATTATATTCATGAGGGATATTTAGTCTAAATTTCCCTCATGATTATATTTATGAGGGATATTTAGTCTAAATATCCCTCATCACTATTCATCCAGGGGGATGTTAGACCTTAAACATCCCTCTGGAAACAATGGATCCCGAGGTAATCATGATATTACTACGGTTATTGCTCGTGCGCTTCTCTTCAAACTTCTTTGTTGCATATGTCTCTTCCTGCGTGCTGTAATTACTAAAAAGAGTATAGAAAAATCTATCTAATTATTATTAAGTGACCTCTCTTCGCAATGGTTTTGCGCGCGCACGTTGTGCTGACGTCACATTCGAATGATTTTTATATAGTATTGATAGTTATATATAGATAATAATAATAATAATATAAAATAATGATATACCTTATTACCTCAGTTCTTGGAAATGAACTCTTTAGCTATGAGTAAACAGAGAATATAACAATTTTTCAACTTTGTCATTTTAAATAAATAATTTTAAAGAAGTCAAAGAATTCCCATAATTGTATATATAAATACGCGCATATTTCTGCTGTAAATATATTGATATGATACTGTATATACCTCATTGCCGTCAATACGATTGAAATTTCTCCAAATAGTGGGAATTCTGCCACCGAAGGAAAGTGTTTTTCAATTAAGATAATAAAATTGTTATATAATCATGTCGTGTGTTATATTGTTATTGATCATATTGGAGAGAACTGACACGAGTGAAAAACGCACTGCGCATGCTCGGTAGTTCGTCGTGTTTACAAAGAAAACCATTGGAGATTTACTGGCGTTTAGTAAATCTCTAAAGTTAAGGCCGTTCGTGGAAAGTTAGTGCTTATTTTTTCCTGACACATTACTTTAGTTGTTTTCTTTCCCTGGTCAAATAATACAAGAGAAATTCGCATAATACAAGACATGTCAATCTCCAATGGTTTTCTTCGTAAACACGACTCGTCTATGAATTTTCTGCCGAACTTCCGAGCATGCGCAGTGCGTTTTTCCCTCGTGTCGAGAGAACCACTAAGGTCAACTCTGTTTATCGACTGAGTTTGGAAATTGCTCCCTGGCGGCTCTCACTCGGTCGGGATGACCTTACTTCTCGATTATTGTCCTTTTTTAAAAGAAATAAGTTAATGAGTTTTAAAACATACACGCTAAGTTTATGAATGTCTAACCAATACTTGAAAAACATAACCCCACTCCCATGCGTCAAAATTGTATGCCTTACCCCACTCCCATGCGTCAAAATTGTATGCCTTACCCCACTCCCATGCGTCAAAATTGTATGCCTTACCCCACTCCCATGCGTCAAAAACTGACACTCCAATCAAAACAAAGATGTCAAATTTTAGAATTTTGCCCAGCGATTGACAAAGAGAAATTTAGAAAATGAGGAGAAAGAAAAGCTGAATTCATCGTGATATAAAAAGCACACAGCGAAAGCAATCGTATAGTTTTTGATTTTCTGATGGCGTGGACGTGTATGTGCGCGTGTGCGTGGTCGTACATTTTCATTCTCATTTTTCTTCCGTGAACGAAATCTATCATATAAAGCAAATAGACCAGGATTGGCTATGTTCTGTTCTCTTGGTATAAAATACGACTAAGGCTGTGGAATACTCAAAAAGTCATAGAAATCAAGAGCCATAGACGAAATTTATGTTTTTTCGCTACTTCGGATGAAGCACACAATGCACCCTTCTTAAAATTCTCTTGGATGCGAGGCTAACACGAAACACATTTTTTTAAAGAAATCACACAATAAAATAGCAAGTATATTCACATTTTTAATCACGCTTAGTTCAATTTTTCCTGAAAAAGTTCGGAAATCCCAAAAATTTGTAGTTGAATGAAAGACATCCAAAGTAAATATTAGTAAACCTGATATTGTTGTGTATTATGTGGAATTATCGTTCGTTTTACAAGTAAAATATATCAAGAAAAGAGTAAAAAAGTCGGCGATGGAAAACATTAATTAAGGATTTTTCAAGCGAAAGAAAAAAAATAGCCTCTGGGGTTGTTAGTGGTGCGTTGTGTATACGTAACAAAATTTCAAAAGCGGGGACTAGTAAGGTTGAAATTGGTTCTCGTCCCAGTCACGCTGCCCCAAGGCTTTTCAGTACCAAATATGGTCGGAATATCCACTGTAAACAGTCGTAACATCATTCCACTAGAAACTGAACATCAAATACACGAAAAAAGCTCATATCATTATCATCTTTTCTTGTTTGTATTTAATTTAGTCGTATTTTGTGTATTGTTTGTTTTCTTAGCATTCATTTGATATTAATGACGTCTTTTCGTCATACTTTTTGTCTTTTTTTTAAAGTATAAGATTAAAGCTTTTGAAATGTTGAATGTCACAAAGCAGCCGCTTACTAAGAATTTCTTTGCCGGTCATATATGAGAATTTAGTATGGTTTGTGGTATTTGGCATAAAAGTATGGTCTGTACGTACGTGATATTTGGCATAGGTTAAAAAGTACATGACTTCCGAAATCTCGAAACTAAGAAGTCGTAAAAAAATAAATCAATAAATAAACAGCTGTTTCTGATACTTTACTAAACCACCAGAAGCCTATACTCATTTTATGATAATTTCTAAAGACATATTCTAGCAAACATTTTCCTTGAATTCGATTATTGACCTCAGCTATTTAGAAGCCACCCTGGGCTTGTATTTCGCTTCGAGTAGGTTTAGACAAGTGCCAGAGGCTTGAGACATGAAAAGACTTCCAATTATCAATCAGGAAATGTGGGCACGAGAATGAATGACTTCTCGATCTCCCCCAGGATGCTTTAGACTATGATTTGAATGACTTTAAGGGGGGACTTACCTATTTACCAGCCACGGTTGCTATGGAAAGTATTTAAATATCTAAAAGGTTTTTCTTATATCATAACTTTATAGATAAAATCCATTTGTGAAATGGATCATTTTCTGATATGTGCGATGACGTCATCTCTCTTACGCAATTTATGACGTCATAGTTCATTAAAAATTAAAAAAACAAGCGTGCATTTGGTCGGATTGACTCACAAATTAGCAAAATCATAGCTGACATGAATTGAAACAAAGTTGAGCATTATTTTTGAAAACGAAGAAAAGGCCAGACTACCAAGCCATGTTGAATTTTTTAAATCTAAATATTTTCCCACTCTCTTAACGTAGAGTAAAATCCATGCTTAACTTTGTTCCAATTCATGTCTGGAATAATTTCGTTTATTTTGGGGTCAAACTGAGCAATTGCACGCTTGTTTTTTTAACTTTTTATGAAATAAAATCACACATCAAAAAATGGTCCATTTCGCAAATTGATTCTACTCATGAAATTATAATATGAGAAAAACCTCTTAGTTATTTTTAGATCGTTTCCATAGCAACCGTGGCTGGTAAATAGGTAAGTCCCCCCTCCCCCCCTCCCCCCTTAAATGTCCTAATATAATTTGTACTTTGATTATCCATAGGAAACATTTCCATTTTGATGCATTCGTGTTCTTTTCTGTTTTTCCTCGATATAAATATTATCGTCACTTTTATGTGCTGGAGTATTTTGGCTCGTAGCCTGTTCGCTCCCATTTTGATATACATCGCCTTTTGAATTCATAAGTTCCATTCTTTTAGAAACTGTTAAAGTTAATGGAGGTAATGTTAAAGAAGAGTTGCCCCTCGCACTCGAGTTCTGTGCTTGATGACCGATATTATTCTCGTTTTCCCCAGGACTCGGTGAAACACGAGACCGAAAAGATCGAGTGCTACTTGGTCTTGGAGAGGTAGAAGATGGTAACGGATTGGAACTATCGATATTTTTCAATTCAGCTAATGATTTGGATTTTGTTACATCAGAAACCCTTGACGGGTCTGCACGTTTATTCCTCCTTTTACCATTTTCAGGGCCGTTTTTCAAACTATTTCCTTGATGTTTTCCTACAATTTCATCACTATTATATGAATTGTTGGTTAAAGTGAAGGTTGGGTTTTTACAATCGGCATTATCATCGCTACTTAGTTCTCCCCTTTCCATGTGATTTAAGTCCCCATTCGCTTGATCATTTTCTTCCGCATTTCTTTCCATTGGCGGAGAGAGATCTGAATGCTTTGGCTTGACTTGTCCAATATAAACATCTCCTCGAGCAAAGATCGTGTTCCGGGATCTTCTGTGGTAGCGTCGATAATTCCTAGACATTTCTTCCTCTCCATTGCTATCATTAGTATGGAGATCAACGCTCATTGATTTGCGGTCTCGATCTCCACTCGAGTTGGATTGCCCCTGTAATATTGCCAAGCGATTTGCATCCCCCATGATAAGTCTCCGCTTTTTCTTTGGCAAACTTAATCTTGCCTGAGCGTGTTCATAATAGGTTGAAAAATTATTCCCAATGACAGACACAGGTAGGCCAATAATAAGAACTCCACAGATTGCGCAGACACTACCAATAATTTGACCAAAGACAGACTTTGGAGACATATCACCGTACCCAACAGTTGTCATGGTAATAACCGCCCACCAGAAGGTTTGAGGAATGCTATTGAACTTAACTGGCTGCATTTCTTTTTCCATTTCGTAGACGAAGCTCGAGAAGAGGACCACAGGAATCAATAATATAATAACCAATAAAAGAAGCTCTCTAACACTTGCTTTCAATGACTGAACGATTATTTGTAGTCCACTTGTAAACTTGAAGAACCGAAAAGCTCGAAAAAGCCGAATGAGCCGAATTGCTCTCAAAAAGTCAACTTTGTTGGTGTTGAAAATAATTTTACTGTAGTATGGCATAAGTGAGATCAAATCAATCCAAGTCATCATTTCCTTGCAAAATGCAACTTTGCTTGGGCAAAGTATCAAGCGCATTAGGAATTCAAGTGTAAACCAGGCACAGAAAAAGTATTCCACTTTTTTGAACGCTTCTCTTCTTGATTCGTTTTCTCGTATGGAAGGAAGACTGGCTGCACACATAAGTAAAACAGATATCAGGATCATTAGTAAAGATACCCAGGCAAACACCTGAAAACAGAACAAAAAACAGATCGATTAGCTTATCTTTGAAGATACCCTTTTACAGTGAGGACACTCAAACCATGAACACTTGATATTTTTATATTTTTCATTTTATGAACTTTCTACTGCTTCAAACCTTCTGAAAATGAAGCACTGAACTTAGATAATCTTAATGTACAAAATAAATCATATTTCCAATCGATTCACACAAGGGATAAAGGAGAGAAAAAGTATGAAAAAACCTCAAAGTGTTCACGGTTCGAGTGTCCTCACTAGAGCGAGACGTGACACCAGTTTATTGACCGTCTTCAGGCATGAGCCTTGATAACACACAAAACAACACAAGGGGTTTCTCTTCCTAACTAAAACGTTTGAGAAATGATATAGCAAGCAAGGTTGTTCCGCCCAACAACTATCTATATTTAATAATCAAGATGAAGAAACGTCCTCGTATAAGTATCAGTGGTTTCCTGTCATTCCGACCCTGCCGAATCAACATCGGATTTTTTGCTTATTTGTATCATCCATTATCCAATATTAGTTTTATCAGGTCATAGACAACGAACCGAAAGGCATCAGCGGAAAACTATTGTCACGAAATTGCTGTCGGATAAATATTCCTAAATGTTTTGGTGACAAACTGACAGGGGCACGTGCATGTCTGCATGTATGCAAATGAGCCCAAAACGTCTTCGTGCTGTTGTAAAAATCATTAAGCAAATATGACTTTTAAACTTCCCTACTAAATGGACTTTAGAAATAGTCAGTTTTGAAACTAAAGACTAATTTATTTGTCTCACCAAAGTATATTTACGAAATATTTTGTATATTCAGATCGAGAAAAATAGCATTTCTTTTCTCAAAACAAAAACGCTTTTCAATTCTTGGAAAATGTGCTGAAACACACGCATGCGCAAACGTTTTTCGCTAAATGTCCTGTCAGCTAGCAAAGATTATAAAAAGCAGATTTCAGAGTTACGCTCCTTTGCCTTCAAACAATCGTTTGAAGTCGAGGCATTTGGGTCAACAATATAGTACTGAAATGTATAGAATCTGACCCAAATGCCACGACTTATGAAGCTATTGTTTGAAGGCAATGGAGTAATCCTGATATCCTGCTAATATTATTACTTAAAAAGTTTGCTTTAGCCAGATACATCATGATAGATTTGGACACTGAATCAGCGAATTTAACCCTATTTCACTATGACGTCACATCAAAACAATCTATTGTTTTAACGCTAAGGATCATGGTTGCCAGAGGGGGACCAAAATAGCAGCAACACAAATCAAAGCACAATAAAATTTGGTTTACGATATAATGAAAGTGAGAACAGCTAAATGTTACACTAAATCCGTTCCGAACGAAAGAAGATTTAGCCTAAGTTTCTATCATTGTTGCTCGTGTAAACAAGCTTTGACGTACACCATAGTGTTATCAGGTTCTAGTACTGAATTAGCATAATAGTCCCGTTGGCAGAGATGAAAGAAGGAAGAGAAGATAGTTGAATGCATGCTCGAGTGGTATTCATATAATTGCCTAGGGAATGTTAAGCAGGTTTGATTCAAACTAGTTGTCCTCACGACATAGTGAGAACCCTTAGATGACGCAAAAGGAAGCAATAAAATGCCTTTTTACCTCGGGAACTGCCTGACAGTTGTGAAAAGCCGAATAGAAAGCGACGATAAATAACCTCTATTTCCGCTTCGGCCTTCGGAAACGGTGTGATTAAAACCGACAGAAACTGCAAAATAAGATGATCTTGACCGTCGTATATCCGTATGATAGCTAACCATCCGACGTGGACGTGAATGACGAACACACATCGTTGTTCTATCAGTAATAATCAGGATTAACTTGTTAGTCTTATTTTTAGCTTTATGCATGCTGATATCTAATTATTTTATCGCCTGCGGGTTACAGTTTGTGTTTTTCTGCTCGCTGCTCTTTGCAAATTGTCTAGGTTGGTTCCTCCTCGACAGAATCAGGCAAATACAAGTCAAACAACAGGGTATGATGAATTACAGCACGATAGCTAAATCCTGAACAGACTTTCTGGGCTCAAAGCATGGTCTCCCGGCCGAGACCGACAGTAGCCATCCATCCATCTAGTTCAAATATGATTACGTTTTCTGTGTGCTATTTTGACACTCCGTCTGAAAAATGGAGCAAGGAAAACAATAATAAAAATATCTCTTCAGAAGCTTCCTTTCTCCATCATGTTGTGTAATAGAAGGGCCTCAAGGAGGGTAACAGTTAGCCATAAAAACGGCCAAAAAATGTAGATGTTAGGTGAAAAATGGAAGAAAAATTAAGCGTTAGAAGTAAAAAGTTTGAAACAAGTTACCCGTAATTATATTTATAGCCATGGTTTGTAAGACTTGTCGAGATCTCTTCTCAAAACTGAGGTAATGTCATACATTCATTCCAGAATTGTTCTAAGAGCTTAAAAAATTTTAAAATGTGTTTTTAAACAATGTAAATTAATCACTAACATGGTGAAAATTATTGTTTATCTTTTAAAACAATGGAAATAAATTTGAGTTTTGTGTTAAACGTAACTGAAAGAATAATCGTAGCCGTTAAAGCTTCCACCACATCAGTGAAACCCTCTACTCGTGAAAGCTGTTTTTTAGTGTCATGTCCATGGGATGACTGTCATTTTTATTGATTAAACTTATGCTATGCAGAACGTGGTAAGGAGTTTTTCGTTCACTTGACATACCATACTAATTGAAGGGGTCTAAAACTGACTTCAATTATATTATCTTTTTTATCTTTTCTTTTCCGACTTTGAATATTTATCATCGTAAGTTTATCACGTCTATTTACACCTGCAGACTCCCAAACCAAAACAAAACTATAAAATTTGAGTGTAGTTGATAGTAATTTTCTTCGAATAAGCTGGTCTCACGACGCGTTAGTTAGGTTTCCTGTAACAGTGAGCTTGTAGCCTGTGGTTATGTATGAGGAAATTACAATCTTCTAAATCTAATAATCTTTTTGACATGCAATAAAGAAACGCCATGGCTCGGGTCTTCATAAGCTCCTATTCATTAAGTTTTATGAAGACTTATTAGTATTATTCCTCGTTATTATTTTCCCTTCATTAGTTTTAGACTAAAGCTCTTCACTTTGACAACGGTGATGCTTTTCAAGAGTTATTAAGATAAAAAAATATTCATGTAAGCACTGTAAATATTCCGAACTGTTTAAAAATTTATGAGAAGAAATTAAAGTTTATAGAAAAATATTCAAACGATGATTCTTGCTGATTTCAACAGTAAAATCCTTTTGCTACCAGCATTTCGTCTGAAGTGGACTATTCATGGCTTCCGACCGTCCTGTTATTTTAATTGACTTTCACCAACTTCGAATCTCATGAATGCGGAACAACTTTTCTCTTTTCTACCTCTTGAAACAAATCTTTAAATCTATCATACTATGCGATTTAATCTTCATGTTAATGCATACCTGTTTGAAACATTCTCAGTAAGTATCTCGGCTGTTGTGGCTCGAGGTCGTGGCAGGGAGTTGTAGGGAAGTTCAGAATCTCGAGGGGATTTTCTTAGGTAAATTTAGTGTTGATATATTATGTCATCCACATGAAGGACTCTACTTGTTTCCGCACTAACGGCGAAGAGGGATAGAAAACATTTACTATGATGATAGTTGTGTTATTCCAACCCTTTGTAAACATTAAGATATCTTACCTTAGCTCTAGATGAGGAAAACGCGTCATCTAATACGGCCCATATTGGTGGCTGATATTTTTGCCACAAAGAGAGGGAGTTTGCATCGCTTCCAAGGCCGTTTTCGAGTTCTTTAAAATCATCATCAGAATCTTCCTCCTCAAACTCCGGTCCTACAAAGTCTTTTAAATTTTTTTCTGCCTCACGATGCTGCACATAGGTCGGCCAGCAACAAGCTTCCATTTCCTTTTCCTCAATTCCCCAAAAATTAAGCTCATCCTCAAAGAGTGGTCCACAAACATCTCTTGGAGCATGTAGCTTTCCAGTTCTGTAATAATTTAAAATTAATGCAAATAGATCGGGATGTCTGTCGAAGAAGAGTTCCTTTCTCGTCGATTCTTCTTGTTTATTCATGATGGTCTCGGCCATCCAAGCCAGACGTGTGTCAGGAATATTCCGTAGCGTGGATAAATACGATTCATGACGTTTCCCCCCAACATTAATGTAGATTTTGTCTTGCTGATTATCGCTTGTTCCCGAGAAAGACATGGTGTTATGAAGAGCTGCTAAACAGAGTCGCTAGATTCACTTCTCTATTCCGGAATGGCGTCCTCAAAGTATAAATCTTCGTGCGAAAAATCCTATTTTGATTGAATATCAATATTTGGTTCAAAGCACCAGGTAATTGTGCTTCGTGTTCTTGTCTTTGCCTACCATACAAAATGAGCTGATAATCTAACGCGTATAGTTTTCTTTTTTGTGTGCTGGCTTGCTGTTAGCAGCTGCCTGGTAGTTTTCTCCGGTAGATACCTTGGTTAAGATTCTACGCATGAAGCTAAAAAATAAATGAAGTATAAATGTTAATATTCTCTCTGGTAACATGTACTTCAGCGCCTAACTTACTATTAAAATATGTAAAGCGCTTAAAAATTTACCTCGTAAATTTATCAAACGGATTTTATGTTTAGAATTTGCAGTTGTTCGTTTCGAAGTCTTCAGAAATCATTCAAGGAAATTATAATATTTACAGAGACACAAGTTTCGTTTACATTGATGTGGTAACTACGAAGGTGTATTCCTTATTGTGTACTGAAGTTTCTTATTTTGTGTTGTTCTATACAGTTTCCACGTCAAGGTGTGATTGGTCTACTTTATCCTACAATTTGTTTTATTGTTGTGTTACTTTGAAATCAATATTGAGCACTTGTTTTCTTGTTACCAGGGTGATATAACATGCTATGTAATGTTTGTGTCGTATTTCATAGAACGCGGTCATTCATTGGTTAAAAAACTAAATACCAGGTGAGCAGCAGGAGCCTTTGAAAACATTAAAGTTAACAAGGACGAATAAACACGCTAGAATGTCCTAGAAACCCAAAATATATATAGCTTATTTATGTAACGTAGTAGCTAATAACAGGCCTGCTTCAAACACCGTCTGACACCGGCTTAAATAACTCGAAACCACATGAGTTTCCATACATCGAGGGTTGATTTATCGACTATTGAATAACAGATTTGAATTCGAGGTTTGAAAATAAAATCATCTAGTTCAAAAAGAATAGTGTGAAGAAGAAAAAGAGATAGAATACATTATTGGCACTTTTTCAATTCATTATTGACTAACTGAGAGAATATATCCTCCTACAATGAAATATGTCCTTTGAGGGGGATTTACTCTTTGTTCTATCGAAGCAAATGGCGACTTCCTGTGCTAAATTGAAATTACAAAAGCCCTCAAGCGTTCATTGTGTAGACTTGTTAAATATTCCATAAGTCTTCAGTCCAATAATGGCACGGAATAACCTTGTTCTATTCATTTTCACTTAACACATCGATCATATAGTCAGTTTTCATCGGCTAAAGCCTGTTGAAGGCGTTACAATTGACAGACTCTTCTGAATCATAACACAGTGTTACTCGGATTTTCTCGCTAAATTTAAGACTTGACATATTCCCAGGATAACAATACAATATTTTTTTCTTTTAATATGTCTTTTATCCGGCTCGTTTTTAATAGACTTAGTATCGCGGAAAAGATGGTCAGCTTTGGCGTGATTTTAGAATAATTAAATGGAAAAAGCACATGATTGACATGCCTAGCTGTATTGCAATAATCAGTCGGTATCGAAAAAATATATATATTCATTCCAAATTCAATATCAATTTGGTTCCTGTTTTAGTCTGAGGCGCTCCAGACGTGACCAGCAACTAGTGTATAGGGTCTTGATGCCTTGAGACAAACGAATGAATCGTGTTGTAGAATCCTTCTCAGAAAGAGTTTTCAGTACATAGAAACGATTTGAAAAGCAATAATCATCATCAAACATCATAAAAAAGAAGATTTTTTGAAATATCTTTTTTTACTAATCAATTCTATTACCTTAGAGAGGGTTACTCCTCATGACTCTTAAGATATTAAGAAACGTTCCGGTAGCATTTGCATCCTGCATATGATTTATTGGGATCTTCTTAATTCAAAACTTTTACACTGGTGGTTTTTGCGGCGGCTTTAGGTGCGATTTCTGCGGCTTTTGTCGAAAATTTATCAAATTTTTAACTTATGTTTCTAAACATACATTTGTCCAGGTAATCTTGGTGTCTGGAATAAATAGAATAATAAAATAAAAATACATGAGAATTAACAGTGGAATCCACCGAGTGGCTCTTCCACTGCATTCCAATTGGATTTTAGAAGTTGATTTTTGAGGAGGGAGGAAAAACCCTCGAAGCACAGGAGAGAACCAACAAACAACTCTACTCACATACGACACCGAGCCCAGCGGGGCTCGAACTCGGGTCGCCTTGGTGATAAAGCTTTACCAGTTACTTCTTTGCCATTTTTGACTATGACCCGGCAAAATCCCCGCAAAAAATCGCATCTAAATTCACCTCAAAAATCGTTAGTGTCAACGGGCTTTTATAAATCCTTTAGCACTTAAATGCCCGCACAGATTCGGGTTAACTATGAGTGCCATGGTTTAGCGCGTATAATAAACTGTGATTTGTGTACCTGAAGTAACCAGAATTCTTGGAACTGGTCAGCTCAGTAAATAGATATCAAATGTGCAGGAGACTATATAAGACTATATGATCGCTACTTAATACATGATTTCACCATTATGCTTCGTGATGAAAACGATGTTGGAGGAAAGTGGCGAGAGTGGCTGGGGGTTTAGTTCATACATAAAACGACAAAGCAAGAAATTTCGCTGCTGGTTGTGCCAGTAGAAATTTAACGAAAACTCTTGCTGATAAAAATAAACAATTGAGGTTCAGCTTAGAGACAGATCGAGTATTATAACCTGTCATTTCATTATTCTCTCGGCTAAACAAAAATTAAATCACGTTCTGAGCTAAAAGAAATTTTCTTCGTTTACCAAAGACTCTTAGTAGCAAGAATGAATAACATCCTTGGTTAACAATCAACCTCTCTTCTTCGTTTTTGTTACATGCCCTCATGTAAATGGGGTTTATTTTTTGATGTAAATAAATCCATGCACATGATTCTCATTTTGATCGCGTAAATAAATATTATTAGTAGCTGGATTGATAGATACTGCCTCGTCCAATAAAACAACTGTTAGTTTAATCAGCCAAGTGAACTACACAATGTGTCGGACAATGTTCACAATCGTTAGTTTAAAATTTGATGATTGTATCTGAGTTCATTCTTCAACAGAATTTATCCTCTTCCAAATTGCAAATTATAGTATATAAGACGCTGAATACTCACCTTATTCTATTAATTGATAACTAGCCGTCTAGCAGTATACTGATGGCGTAATGAATATAGATAAAGTATAACCGATAAATTGAGAGTACTGTTAGTTTGTCGACAAGTTTACGTCTCAAAACTTTTGAGATATATTTTCAAGTGAACGAAAAACAAAGATTGGAAATTAATAGTGTTTTCACGGAGTGGCTTTTCTTCCAATGGATCCCAAATTGAATTCAGCCGAATAAAACAACTGATGTTAACAGGTTAAAAAGGTATTTTTGTGTTGAGTGAAGTTTTTCTTCTTTTTTTAAAATTTACCTTGTGTAGTCGAAAGTTTGTATTATTGTATCCCAGCAACGAGTAATACACAGATGAATCCCCACTTTCGCCTTTAGAATTGACCAACAAAAGCGCAATACCGATGAAGATAGAGGAAGACAAACAAGACAAAATTTCGTAAAAAACACACAGAGATCTTTACCCTTCTCTATAAACAGGTTTTTTTAATGGATTAATTTTGAAATATGATTTAGGAATATAGCTATATATTTAATGTACATTTTATTATATTATATATTCATTCTATTGCCACATAAGGTATGAGTTTTTATCTTTTAGACCAATAACTATTATTATAAAAACATTTCTAGTTTTCTTAACATCTAAAAGCAGACGAAGCCTTAGGATTCTAAAACCTGGCCGTCAACAAACAGTGACGTGACAGTTCTTTGTTCGGTTAGCTCTTAAAAATCTTTAAGAAACAAGACAGGAGTTCCGTTTTAATAGGAAATTGGTTGTGTGTGTGTTGACGTATTCTGAACCTCTTGTGCACTAAACTAATAAACTCTTTTGTTATTGGCGACAGCTTTCTGAAATATGAATGTACTCAGATTCATTCATTTTATTTTATACCGCAGGCACATTCAACTATCACGCAGAGCTCTAGATAGTCAGGTACATATGTTAACCATTGAAAATCTTGAACTTTATAAAATAACTGTTATATATCTCGCTTTCTGATTGGTTTATGGCGCGTGCTTTGTGAGAACACACAGCACGTGTGCGGATTTTCTGTCTTGTTATTCCCGACCAAAATAACAGCTGTTAAAATTTGCGCTCCGCCTCGCACTTCTCTAATGCTTCTCAACAACAGTAAACATCACTGAAGAAATAGTAAAGATAAGTAAGTTAAAGGGGCACTTGGATGAAAACGCCCCATTTTGTGAAAGTCCCAATAATTCAAATATTCAAATATTCAAATATTTGAGGATAATATGACTTAATTATATCATCATGAAACCAGATTCGGCGAAAATTTTAGTTAATATGTTTTGAATATGTTGCTTGGCTACTATTGGGCCATGTAAGTTTAACCAAGTTTCAAGTCATTTCCAATTTTCATCCAAGTGCCCCTTTAAGTTAACTTGTTTGCTGTGCTGTGTGAATATGTAAACTGCACAAAAAAGGATTTTACCGAACGTAATGCATAATCTTGCCAAGTGCTAGCGCGGTATTCAAAATGGCGACCAAATTTGCAAATTTACGGAAAACGTTTTTGTCTTTTTGTCAAAAATTTCCATGTGATATTGTAGAATAATTCACTAGCCAGCATTTGTACAATCATATAGTCTTTAGAGAATTATTATCTTTTGGTTGCAATTTTTTTTTGTGATCACTTCCGGTGCATGGCGCAAATTTTGCTTCAAAATCTCGCGCGTAGGCAGCCATTAAATGCTGATAATCTCGACAACAAGCTCGGGACACCAGTAGTATACGGAATGTGCATTTGAAGTCCTGCGGATCACGGATTAGCCGTTGGAGTGAAGTCTAAGCTAAAAGCGTGACGTCATAGGACTCCCGTGCGTTCTCCGAGAACTCTCTCCGAGTATCTGAACAGATCATGTCTGTTCTTAGGACAGAGTCCAAAGGGTGACGTCATAAGACGTAAGAACCAATCAGTAGCCGCTTTCACAGGTCACGTCTATTTTTAGAAGCCCTTTACGATTCCGGTACATCCCCTGATACATAGATACTGGAGACTACCCAAGGTTGTAGGCTCGGCACTGTTCGGCTAAAATCGGATTAACTGTACTTACCATATTCCATGTGGGAGGTATGAAAACAGCATATGAAATGCGAGAACCACTTAGAATCAAAATTTTGGTAAATTCAATAACAAAAAAATATAGGAAGTGTTTAATATTTACTTTTATACCTGTTAGGACCATACTTTCAGACCTAGTGCAGTGCTGAAGCCCAGCGCGAAGCTTTCACGGCTTTAACGGAATTTCGACCCCGACACCGCTATCCATAATGACTAATCAGGGAGCTCGGCCGAAGCTTATGGAAGAGTAAAGTTTAAGATTACCGTTTTTTAATCAGCGGCATAAAAAGGTATTTCTCGTGATGACTACTTTCCTATACTTGCTTCATTCCATGTGGGAGATATGAGCGAAATATATGCGCGAAACACTTAGAATCCAAAGTTTTGTAAATTCAGTAAAAAGAAGTATATAGAAAATATTTGATTTTTACCAAACCTACCATACTCCAGACCTGGTACTGAAGCGCTGTATAGTAAAAATTAGATTTTTTTTTCTATATTTGTTTTTTTACTGAATTTACAAAACAAAGCTTATTTCATACCTCCCACATGGAATGAGGCAAGTATAGGAAGGTAGTCATGACAGAAACAATTGTTTATCCGCTGATCATAGTAAGGGGTTAATCATAAACGGTCTAGGGGCCGACTAACCTCTCCCTTAGGCTTCGGCTGAGCTCCCTGATTAGTCATTGGATAGCGGTGTCGGGATTGCTTCATTCCATGTGGGAGATATGAGCGAAATATATGCGCGAAACACTTAGAATCCAAAGTTTTGTAAATTCAGTAAAAAGAAGTATATAGAAAATATTTGATTTTTACCAAACCTACCATACTCCAGACCTGGTACTGAAGCGCTGTATAGTAAAAATTAGATATTTTTCTATATTTGTTTTTTTACTGAATTTACAAAACAAAGCTTATTTCATACCTCCCACATGGAATGAGGCAAGTATAGGAAGGTAGTCATGACAGAAACAATTGTTTATCCGCTGATCATAGTAAGGGGTTAATCATAAACGGTCTAGGGGCCGACTAACCTCTCCCTTAGGCTTCGGCTGAGCTCCCTGATTAGTCATTGGATAGCGGTGTCGGGATTGCTTCATTCCATGTGGGAGATATGAGCGAAATATATGCGCGAAACACTTAGAATCCAAAGTTTTGTAAATTCAGTAAAAAGAAGTATATAGAAAATATTTGATTTTTACCAAACCTACCATACTCCAGACCTGGTACTGAAGCGCTGTATAGTAAAAATTAGATATTTTTCTATATTTGTTTTTTTACTGAATTTACAAAACAAAGCTTATTTCATACCTCCCACATGGAATGAGGCAAGTATAGGAAGGTAGTCATGACAGAAACAATTGTTTATCCGCTGATCATAGTAAGGGGTTAATCATAAACGGTCTAGGGGCCGACTAACCTCTCCCTTAGGCTTCGGCTGAGCTCCCTGATTAGTCATTGGATAGCGGTGTCGGGGTCGAAATCTTCGGCATAGCCGTGAAAAGCTTCGCGCTGCCATACTGAGCTTCAGCACTACGTCTGGAAGTATGGTCCTAAAAGTAAAAAGTAAACAATTTATGATTTTTTTATACGAATTTACAAACATTTTGATTCTAAATGGTTCGCGCATTTTTTTGTGCTTTTTCTGTACCTCCCACATGGAATAAATGAGAATTAGTGGAATCCACCGAGTGGCTCTGGAATGAGCTAAGTACAGTTATATCAACCAATATCGAGCCTTGGAAGCGAGGCTAAGAGCCGAACTGAGCCGAGCTTACGAGCTTGGTCAGGCTCAGGTGGTCATCTATCAGGGAATGTAGAAGAATCGTAATGGGCTTCTAAAATGAAACCAGGAGAGCGCTTTCTTATTGTTCCCAAAGTGGCTGTTGACTGGCTTTTACGTCAGTGTTATAACAGTGTTATGACTTACTTCTTACGTCTTATGACGTCACTCTATTTTTTTCGCAATAAAAACCTGCGTGCGGCCCTTGGTATATACACCTATTTCAAAACAGGTTGTCTCAGCTGAAAGCAACAAGAAACAACACAAGACGGCAAAGAACCTCTGTTTTTTACTCCTTATTCATCATTTAGACGCGATTATATTAATTTAGTCGTTTCGTAATGGTAGGCTGCAACTGCAATGTTTCGATTCTTTAAGTGTTATCCCAAATCCTCAGCTAATTAAGACATTGTTTGCAGGTGGTCTTGCCTTGTTGCTTGTTGCTTTCGGCTGCGACAACATTTATTGAAAACTTCTAATCCGCCATCCGCAGAGCCTTCGGGAAAGTTAGTTACATGCAGTAGATGCAACACTGAGCCAGCTGATATGATGATATATGGGCAGCCCATTAACCGGCCAGTGATTATAACTGCCATATCTTGACTGGGTTATTTCGTGACTATGAAACATTGTCAAAACATAGCCTCAATATTGCTAATGAAAAATAGAAAATTAGACAGCTGCCTTACGTTGAATATTTTATTTGTGAAACATTTATGTTTTGAGCTAAGCTTGTGAGCTAGGTGCCCAGTATCCGGGCTCCGGGCCCAATATCCGGCAACTGATAGGAAATTGTCGCCATTTTTCATTAAAATAACAGCAACTCATCTTTTGAGGACATTTTTATCTTCATCTTCACTGATATTTGGTATTCCTGTCGTAAATATGATGACATGATCATATCACTGAAAAGGAGAGAAAATTGGGGAAGTGAAAACGAAATTTGATTAGCGATAGCCTGAAAGAAGTGTTATTTTATTCGAATTACGTTTTCGTCCAGAATTTTTCGTTTTAGAAGTTTCACTCACCTTGATGAATTAATTGCTTGATTTGAAGCACGTGTCGATATTCTAAACGTTGATAAAGCCAACAATATCAAAAGCTGAAATGTTCAGCATTGTTCCAGAAGATTTTATTTGGCAATAATTTATTTTTTCGACGAAACAACGACAGAACACTTTTAAGTAGCCGGATACTGGCGGGCAACTTACTTTAGCTGTCTTTATGCGTGACGTGTTCTAAACCTAAAATATTATTTTAAAATGTTAAATAAGGGTTTATCAGGTCTTGCGTAACATTTCAATTTTTGAAAAGAGCATACCAAAGTTAGTGAAATTGGAAAGTTTGAAGTGGTTTTATTGCCGGAGTAGCAACGAAGATATGGGTGACCAAAGTTGGAAGCCGTGTTAAAAACATATTTTTCCATACATGCATTTCTTTGTAAAAGCAGCCAACTTCGTTGCTACTCCAGCAATAAAACCATTTCAAACTTTCCAATTTTACTAATTTCGGTATTCTGTTTTCACTGAAATATTATATTTTCGTTTTTGTTGGATTGAAATTTAAAATGTCACGCAAGACCTGAAAAACCCTTATTATTTGAGACGTTAACGCATGCACAGCTATTGAACCAATCAGCATCGAGTTATAAATGGCTGTTAACAGACATTCTTCGGGAAGAGTAATGAAACTGAGGCGCTCTGTAGCAAACACTCACTAGCTGAGCATGCGCTCTGCATGTTGACCGCTGGTCTGAAGATTCTGGCTCCCAGTCTTTAGGGTTTCCCAGACCCTACAATTTTTCGTGATATGAGAATAAAGTACACTTTCATACTCAGATTCTACTATTTTGAATTACGTGGACACTAGAGAAAAACGTTTGCGCATGCGTGCCTTTCAGCACGCTTTCCAAGAATTTACAAGAGTTTCAGTGAGAAAGTAAATGCTTGTTTTCTCCAAGTATACAAAAAAGTTCGCGGGTATACTTTTGTGAGACCAAGATACTGTATTAATAAAGACAATATGAAAGAATTAGTCTTAAGTTTCAAGAACTGACTTTAAGTTTTGGCATTTTGTAAAGACTATTCTTCAGGCAAGCGTGAAAGTCAAATTTGCATATTTCTACAATAGCACGAAGACGCTTTTGACTAATTTGCATGCGGGCTTAGAGGATGCGCAGACGTTTTTCACGCGTGTCGGTCTAGTGTATATGTCATACAGATAAAATATTACACCTTGCTCTGTTAAGCCTATTCTATTTTCAAATGAACAGACGGCTTGGGCGTAATGTTTTACTATTTCAGACTCTTGAGAATATGTTTCTTTGTTTGCGTTGTATCCATCGTGCGCAACCGGTAAGCAAAGCGGAAATAATACCCTAGAGAATGACACGAAAGGGTCTGAAGAGGTCTTTTACATCTCAACTTGGGGGGTCAAAACAACGAAAAATGTTAACACCAAAAAGCATCTCAATTCTCCAGAAGGGTGAAGTCTTTTTGTTTTGACCCCTAGATTGGGAATGAGTGCTAGGGGTCCATATATTCTGTTTATTAAGAAACCCTCTTGTCCGAGATTGTTGCTTGCGGGAGATACAATAGCCCACTTCCGGTATAAGCTTCGCACAAAGGTTTCAGTACGAGGCTTCGTACTAAATTAAATATTCTTTTCTCCTGACACGAATCACTGAGCGTTTAGCACGGAGCCTCATATTGAAACCTTTGTGTGTGACAAGCGAAGCATACTTTGAAGTCGGCTATTAAAAATAAACTAAAATCATACCTCAACCGGGTAGTCGCGCGGTAGCAAAGTTTCTAAACGAGATGGGAATTTGGGAGATGGACATCGTTTAAGATTGTGGTCGTTAAAAGAGAGTCGACTGTAGTTACTTCGTCCCAATTTAGCTAACGGAAGAAGAAGCAAAACGAAAAAAAAAAAAAATAATAATAATAATAATAAGAAATAAGAAAAAATATTTTGCAGGATATATTTTCTGCAAAATCTATGACTGGTTTGTAAACTTTATAAATAGAATAGACTTTATAATAAAGTAGACTTTTTTTTTTAGGACAAATGACTCGATGTTGAATTGGTTCGTATTATAGCGGAGCTCCCGCGCGGGCCGAAGGCCCGCGCGAGCGGAGCACCATACTTAAGAAAAAATGGTAACCCATCGAGTTGATTTTTCATGGCTTGATTTGTCCATACATACATACATACATCCATACATACGTACATACGTCCGTGTACCACTTTGCACAGGGTTCCCGCGCGCTTTGCTTACTCACAAATGCACAGAAAAATTGCAATAATGTAGTCAAAGATGGATCAAGAAGTATTTTTTTCTTATTTTTGCAATGCGAAAAATACGTTTAATCGAAGTCATGTCTGTCTTAAAGTGAACAAAAACAGTTTTTTGACTTAAGCGACTTGTTAAAGAAGATTTAGCGAGGAAAAGCGAGGGAAGATTCTTAATCTTACGATGAATTAAGTTTCGTGACTGAAACTTCAGTGAGTGAAAAAATGGCCTGTAGACCAGAAAAACCTGATTATACTGCAAGAGTGATATTTCAGTTTTGTAGAAAACACTTCATAGAAGGTAAATTCATTAATTTTAACTAATATTTCGTAAAAAATCGACAAGAAATGTGTAAACTAGCTGAAGAAACTCCCAGACAAGCCAAGGACGTTGGTTCGGCAAACATTGTCAGAGAAACTTGGATAGTTTGTCGTTTTTACTGCATTCTAGATTTTTATCATCTTTTTCTTCATTACTTGTGAACCAAAAAAGCGATATTTGAAGCTTTGATTATTTGTTTTTGATCCCATTTCAAGAAAAAAGGCTAAGACTTAGTAAAAAGACTTGGTCCTTTGAAAAAATATATTTGACGGCCAGCGAACCTTACGCGAAGTCAAAACAAGATTCCAGTTTCATAATCATATGAATATTTTGACATTTTTATAGATAATTTATTCTAATGTTGAATGAAATATGAAAAAGGAATACATATCACACCAAATATTTGCTATTTATCGGGCTTTTCCAGCTATTACTATTACACAATCGCAAAAATGATGAGCTTGTTTTTTTTTTATGGATAAGCTTATGTTTTTGTAAGATTTTTCGCTCGATAATAAAGTTAAGAATAAATCTAAAAAAAATACTTTTCAAAGACCAACTTACTAACAAAGAAAATTATTATCTTGCATTAATGAATGTGTCTCTTTTTACGTGTGAAGTTCAAGTGAATGTAAGCTTAAGCTTATCAGTAATATTTTTCGACAATTTTCAGTGTAGTTTACTTTCCACCTAATATAAAACTTACAACTTTGATTACTAAGATTTGCTGAATAAAATCCTTCGTTCTATACATGTATTCATGTGTTCTACAATCTATAATTATTATTCTTCGAATTGAAAAGTTCTCTAATGCTTTTGAAGGCTTAAAATAATGGTTTTTCTTTTAGTTTTTCCTCCTGAATTCTGGTAAAATCTAACGAAGGGGTAACGCTATAACCAGCGTTATGCCGCGTCACACAATTGTCACGCTTTTAGCACTAAATATACTATTTATGGGAGCTCCGCTTTTAGGCAGTGCCTAAATCTATATATTATAGGTCTAGTTCAAACGCCGACATTCACATGAGCCGAACCTAATGACATCAATGCGTTCGGCTCATGAGAAGTTCCACGTTTGAACTGGGCCTTACTTAGATAGCCTATTTTTCTGCATATAGTGATACACTCAAGTATGACATTGTTATTATTACTGGCATAGTTTTGATCTCGTAATGGCCTAATTTAACGATACAGCATTATGGGGCTTCCAGGGAGCAAAACAAAACAAATATGGCTAGTTGGGAGACAATATATTCTGTATTGGCCGAGTCTAGGAAGAAAAAACTTTTCTGTTTAAGGAATGGACAATGTCTAGCGTGCGTCCATCCAATTCGGGATGCACGCGGATAGTTGGGAGAGCACGAAGGTAGCGTAAGAGATGCTCGAGACGCAGTCGAGAGCATCTCTAGCTAGCTGAGTGCTCTCCCAACTATCCGCGTGCATCCCGAATTGGATGGACGCACAAGCTAGACATTTTCCATTGCTTTTATAACATAGCGAGATATTTTTCGCTCCGAAAAGTCATATTTTCTGTTCTGATCAAGCGACAAATTCTCCTAAGCGTGCGAATGCAGACTAAAAATAGAACAACTTGATTTAGTTCAAAGTCAGTATTTTTATTGAAGCTAAGTACAAGTGTGAGTCACTAAATTGTGTCTAAATACAACACAAAAGATGTCCATTCTAAAAATATTTGACTTCAATGTCAACGATAAAGTTTGTTTGAAGTTTATCCATTCAAAAGATCAAAAGTATTTGCTAAGATCAAAAGTTATTTTGAAGGATTCGCCGAAGCTGAAGAGACGACGACTTGCACATTTTGAATGGTGCAATTGCTGAAAATGGATTCAAAACTGCTCATCATCGGCCTCAACTCATGGTTTACTGATATGGTGGTGGACCTAGAAGCTGTGTTGGTTGATTGCTGAACGGGAACTAACGCCGTGGACCCTTGAATATGGCTGGAAAGGACTTCGCTGCAGTGCAGAAGTTGAGCGGTCGAAGGACGAGTGTTGTAGTGAGCCAAGCTCTGCTCATTTCTATGGCCAGAAATTGCCATTATATGGCGGTTAGGAACTCCAGCATTTGACCAGAGGGTAATTGCTGTGGCACGGACGGAGTGGTTAGTATAAACTCTTGAAAGTTGGGCTGCTTGACTAATTTCCTTCATCATATTGTCAAGTTTATTGATGCCGAGCGGCTTGTTGTCGTACCAAACGTCATGGGAAGGCGCCCAGTTTCGGCTGGGATACTGGAAGAATGCTGAACATTTGGGGTTGAGCTTGGAAATATAGAGCTTTACAGCTTTATAACCGTCTTTGGGACTTTCCGTCTCATACATCCTTGCATATTTTTCCGAGCTGCTGGTATCTTTCAGGCCACCTGGGTGGTTTTTAGACACTTCATCGTGAGCCATCGTTACGTAATTTCTCCCACTCGCATCGATCTCAAGTTTAAAACTGGATTTCTGCAGTTCTCGCTGCCCTTCACGGCCTCGTCTGCAGAAAAAGAGAATGATATTAAACCAGACATTTCGCAGAAGAGACAGAGGGCCATTTAGGGAGAGTGATTCTGATGTTTTTAACTTCTCCAGGTCTTCATCTTCAATCGTTGGCTTGTGTTGACTGTTTTCTTTGCCGACCCGCTTGAGTTGAACTAGCTGTGCGTCCAGCATCGAGTTTGATCTTGAAAAACTGGGGTCTGTCGACATCTTAAGATTTCTTGAGAACTGTGGCTGATTAAGGTATCTTTCGATGCCGTGGCGGAAACCTAGTAGGGTCTTCTTGCCGTACGTCTCGCCATCCTTTTTCCTAGCCTCTGCGTAAAATCTTCTCAGATTTGCGTCAAGTTGACCAATCGTCATGTTTTCCAACTGTGTTTGTATATTTTTCTCTTTACACCATGCTGTAAATTACAAGACAAGAGGTAATATTAAACTTTTAAATCAATTTATTGTGTAAGTACTTTTGTTTTCGTTCATTGTTTATCGTCAGGTTTCAATATTTCGTAAGTTTACTTTATCAATTTTAACTAGAAAAAAAACTGTTTAAAATCTGAAACTTACCCTTAAATGTAGAAACACACCAGTTAGTGTTTAACTTTGTCTTTTTTGATGCTTTGTCTTCAATAATTTTGTCTAAATCTCGCTCAGTTAGATTAGCGAAGCGATTCGTATTTGATCCAGTTTTGTTTTGTTTATCTTTCTCAAGTTCTGATACATTCACGTTCTCTGAATCCGCTTCAAAGTTGAGAAACCCAAACTCAAATGTTGGGCTATTACTAGCCATTCCTTAATGAGAATTTTAAGACTAATATCAAGAAAAAAATGGGAAAACTTTTTGCTGGAAATTTTTTTTTCAGCAATGCTGACGTCAGCATGAACCATCTCTATGAACCATCCATTTCTTTTTCATAGAATATTATCCAATCAGAGCGCGCGTTATATAGTATCTATGTTATAATGACAATTCAATTGTGGTTACGAGGAAATTCCATCGAAACCGGCGCTGAGAAAGGCGAAAGCAGGCTAGGAGACGAAGTTGTTGTAAAAATGCAGTTGCTGAAAAAGAAAACAACTGGAATCCCCAAAATTGATCAGTACCAATAGCTAATTTATTGGAAGATGAAGATATTTATGACTCAGACAGATAATATGCTTCATTCTCTAAATCTCCAAAACTGACAAGTACCAATAGCTAATTTATTGGAAGATGAAGATATTTATGACTCAGATAATATGCTTCATTCTTTAAATTTGTGTGCATGTCAATGTTCTCGCCATGTGCTTTACCGAGTAAGCTCACATTTTCAAGTTCACAAACCACTTTTTTTTGTGAAAGGTTGAACCGCTTGGTTGAACTGGGATTAAAATTCATTATTCTACTTTGTAACACAAATGTTTAATAAAAGAATAGTCTGTCATTCAATAGTTTGTCATTCAAACAATTTCTACAACAATCTTTCTTCGATCGAAAGCTTCACCTTGAATGATAACAAATTGTTAAACTTGCTTATCAATTCACTCACCTGTGTCAGAAAGTTGAAGACATATAGCATATACAATATCCCTAATCCTTGTACCACATCATCAGGCAATAATTTGTGTCACAAAACTCGTAAAACTTGAGACAATTTGTTTTTCTGTCATTGTTGCATTCAGAAGCCAGAAGTCAGGATACCAAAAAAGTGCTATTTTCGCCGTCAATCAAATCTCCATCAGCCAATCACGCACGCTAATTCTGAGCCTACAATACGGGTTTATATTGGCGGCTCTCTCGATCAAACTTATAGGAGAATCGCGATACTGTGGTGAATTGTTGTTTTAATTACTGTAACAAAGCTTTGTATAATTGCCCCCTACCAAGATGGCCGCCGTATCGTCGAAGTAGTCCATTAACACCGTTAAAGTGCGTTTTTCACAAATAAAACAACACGTAAATAGGTGATAATAGAGCTAATGCCAAAACGTTTATCATCAATACACTTATTACCTTCCGACACCACCTCACACGGAGATGCCGGCGCCAAGTACACGAGTCATTTGTCATTGAAACAAAACATACGTAAGTTCTATTCATCACTTTCACATCCCCATAATACTTTGCGTTTTTGGGAAGCAACAATAGCAAAAATTAAGTGAAAGTTCAAAACATTTCTTGCAGATGCCGAGTATGTTTGATATTATCATTGAAAAATCGAGTATCAGTTTAATCAGAGTTAATTCCACACGCATGGGAGAATGAAACGTTTGGTGTTACAGACAATGTATGGACTTACCAAGAAATGTCATGACTTTTACTCTTAAACCTGTTCAAATTTCTTTTTTTCTGGTTTTTGTGAATTCTGATAGAATCTATCATAGATACATAAGTGTTTTTAGATGTTTTTTCTTCAATCCTTAATCCTCAATCATTAATCTTCATGGTAATATTAACGATTTTGCGGCTCGTTGTTGCCCCCAAAACGCAAAGCATTATGGGCATGTGAAAGTGGTGAATACCGTAATCTTTAGCGAAGTACAGGCGAAGAGCATTTGCAACATTCTTTTTATTTTACTCAGACATTTAGTATTTGGAACTAATATTTGTTACTAATAACGAAAATCTAGAGGATTCAAAATGCCTTTTTGTACAAAAACGTATCGTGTAATATTATAAATATACAATTTTTACATTAACCATGGTTACGAATACTCAATTCCAGATCTGTCTCGACAACACCTGAACCAAGAGACTGTAACTATACAATCTTCCACAGATGTGGAACACTAAGTGACGCCTGTTTTCCTAATCCTGTGTCTCCATGACTGAAAAAAGAAAAAACCCAGGTAAGTCAGAAATGCCATTGCTGAAATAAAAGGATCTGCGATGGGTGAAATCAGGAACCCATTACGCGGAGCATATAGTAAGAACTCTACCTTAAGAGTTATCGTTTTCCCAGACCGTCTATAGACCCCTTGCAGCACGTCGGAATGCAGCTCAATTTGGAGGACAAAACAATAGGTTCCAATTCTCAGGAATTTGGATTTGGGCTTAGTATGCAACAAGCAACAAAACCTTCATCAACCTTTATTGAAATAGCTGTAAACCTACCTCCAGGAATATTCACTTTGTTGGATACAAGTACATCTGCTTGTATTGGCGTCATATTCACGAACATATTATCAGGTTGAGACTAAAATAGAAAATGAAAAAACGAGTATCAATCCAAAGAAACCTCAAACGCATCACACATACAAATATACCAGTAATTAACACGTGGTAGACAGGCATGGGAAAAAAAAAACATGGGAAACTCTTTTGCCGCGAACGTCTTTAAGGATTTATGCAGGCATTGCTTGCGCGCAAGCTCTCTACACACGAAGGTAGTGCGCGCGTGCTCATCATTATGACGTCATTCAAATGCTGTTTTGGGGGAAGCAAGTTTTTCCCTTTTTCGAACTCCTATTGCTCTAATGTAAAGTCTGTAATCCCCAAAATACTTCCAAAATCTACAACATATGTGAAAAGAAATTTCTCAATCGGGAGGGGAACGAATGGCACGAAATTTAGGAAAAAAATCAACCGCTTCATTGATGCACCGCGCGGATAAAAAGCCCCATATCACTTCGTACTTGCTTCTTTAAACATGAGTTTGTGTCAGAAATTTCCGTTTTCGCATGCTACTGTAAACTATCAAGACCTCGGCCATTTTATGCACCTCAGCCTACGGCGCCGGCAGATCGCGCGGCCTTGGTCTTGATGATTAACGATATCATGCTCAACCTCATCCAATAATTGTTTATTATATACTTCGCTATAGCATACCATGAATTCTTCGTAGAATTTATCACCCAAAGCTTCCTTGACACGATCATTTACCAGCGGAAAAGAACGTACGAAGAACTGAAACCAGAACGAAAACACAATCAAATTGAATTCAGTTTTTGGTTTGGATGGCAAACATTTAAGTTTCTACTTTCACAAAGTGTCATGTCACGTCTAGCGCGGTCTAAAGTACAAAACATCCTGTACTCACTGACGGATGTATTACCTTTTTAAATGTGTAAGAGGCACAAAAGAAGCACAACAAATATAGCACTAGTCCCTGATCCCAAAAAGACAAATCTTAAGACACTTGACCGATGATACACAAGTGTGGATACAAGGCGTCACTTTCTGCTTAACCTTAACGAACATTCACCACTTTCACATTCCCATAAAGCTTTGCGTTTGTAGGGGGCAACAATAGCAAGAAATATTCAAAAATTCAAACCTTTTCGTGCAGATTCTGAGTATATTTGATATTATCATTAAAAAATCCAGTATCAGTTTAATCAGAGTTAATTCCACACGCATGGGAGAATGAAACATTTGGTGTTACAGACAATGTATGGACTTACCAAGAAATGTCATGACTTTTACTCGTAAACCTGTTCAAATTTCTTTCTTTCTGGTTTTTGTGAATTCTGATAGAATCTATCATAGATGCATAAGTGTTTTTAGATGTTTTTTCTTCAATTCTTATTAATCTTCCTGGTAATATTAACGATTTTGTCTCGTTGTTGCCCCCAAAAAACCCAAAGTATTATGGGAGTGTGAAAGTGGTGAATACTGAAGTATGTTTAATACAGTCAATTCAAGAAAAATACCAAAATACCGCATGTACTACAAAGAGCCCTATCTTTAATTTGTATAATTACCTCAAGTGCAATTCCTGCTTGTCTTTGGCTTTCTGCATAAAGAGTATTTCCCATTGTGAATAAAATACCATGTACAGCCCGTAACTAGAAGTACAAAGAGTGGAGAAAAAAAGAACATGAAAAATACTGCCTGACTTAAGAACAAATGACTTTATATATATTGGTGACCCTCCCTTTTCTGATTGTTTATTCATAGTTCATTCGTTCGTTCGTTCGTTCGTTCATTCATGTCGAAAATAAATTAAAATACCTAACTCGAAAGGAAAAATTAAGTAATGATTGGATGTGTAATGCCCATGAACGTCCTTTAATGACTAAACCGCTTTTACATAGATTGAATAACAGCTGTATTCACCTGAACAAGGCTTTCAGCTATTTCTGGAGATTCCTTGGCTAAAATACTAGAAGAAAAATGCACAAAATGGTTAGAGCGAAAACACTAGAACCATGAAATAAAAACAAAATAGTTACTAACTAATAGTTTTTATTTAGTGACTATTTAGTCAATATCACTCAACCAGAAACAACAAATACAAAAGGAAACAATACCTCATTACAACTTTACTTGTCTTTTATAGTAACTAATAGTCGCTAAATAAGAAATATTACACACTAACAATTTGATTTTGTTTCATGGTTCTAGTGTTTTCGCTCTATTAGATTGCACAAAAACAAGAAAGCAATCAGCAACCCATATCGTTTTCAGTGCGCACGCGATTTTATCCCGAATTTCTCACCTTTTATTTAATTAAAAACAAAAGAAGGTTTAAACAAAAGAAGGTGAGAAATTCGGGATAAAATCGCATGCGCACTGAACACGATTCTTAATCTTTGAACTGGCTTATAGTGTTGCCATGTAAACACCCTTGGACCCAGGTCATTGTAAGAAAAACAAAAAAAGTTTCAATATTTGAATTTCGGCTAGTATTGAATACTTGTGTTACAGTATCTCAAGTCAGATAAAAGGACCCATGATGAGCTTTTATTAACTGGAGAGATATCCCTTTGGGGGGTGGAGGGTTGGGGGTTATCGTCTGATATCCATCCTGTGAAAATATACCATATGACTCGATCAGTAGAGTACGAATATCACTGGAGAGAGCCTGGAGCAAGAAAAATACCCTGTGATATCCATACTATACAAATAATATAATTCACAGAGCACATGATCTATAAGTCACACATTTGCAATATTTGATCACAAAAAATAGTAAGATTAAATAAACACAGAAACACTGTTACTGTAGATGAACACCAAAACATCATTCCACATTTCGTGACTATTTTTATTATAAAATGTACTTTGAAGAACTTATTATTAAAGTTAAATAAAGCCTCAGAAAACGGAAAATTAAAAAAAAAACTTACCAGATCATTTTTGCAGCAGCAGCCTGCTGAACGTATATTGGAAGTGGAGCCTGGAGGTTAGGGGAATCTGGGTCTGATGAACAAATACAAATATTCAAAATGAATGAATGAATGAATGAATGAATGAATGAATGAATGAATGGATGGATGGATGGATGGATGGATGGACGGATGGACGGATGGACGGATGGACGGATGGACGGATGGACGGATGGACGGATGGACGGATGGACGGATGGACGGATGGACGGATGGACGGATGGACGGATGGACGGATGGACGGATGGACGGATGGACGGATGGACGGATGGACGGATGGACGGATGGACGGATGGACGGATGGACGGATGGACGGATGGACGGATGGACGGATGGACGGATGGACGGATGGACGGATGGACGGATGGACGGATGGATGGATGGATGGATGGATGGATGGATGGATGGATGGATGGATGGATGGATAAATAAAAGAAAGAACGAATAAATTGATAATAATTAATTAAATGAATGAATGAATAAATAAATGAATTTAATGAATAATGGACATAATGTTTTCCCATTTCAGACAAGTCTTTCTCTTGAGAACAAGATTCCTTCAGAATGTCTTCTCATTCACTAACCATTAAACAAAGAAGTAATACTCTAGAGAAAGATGTGTGGTTTACAATGGGAAAACATCTTTTAGCTCAAGGTAAAGAGGTTTTAAACTAATGTCGTCATGCTCCCAAAAGGAAAGCATTCACTTCACACAAAAAGTAAGCTGAGAGACTTACCAGCAATAACTGATTCTGCACTTTCTTGTACCTCATCTTTTGTTGGTTTCAATAACGACACAAGTCCCTTGAGGATTGCATTTCTAATGTTGTACTGCATGAGGTCCTTGATCAACTCACATGCTTCATATTGTACTTCTAAATGAAGGGATCTCAATAGCATCAACACTGGATCAACTACTGTTGGGCTTGCTGTTCCAATCACAGGCTGAAATATAAACCAATTCATAATCAGGATGAGTTTTCGAGGTATTAACAAAAATTAAATTTTTGCAAAGTTATGTTACATGAAAAAGTCACCAGAATGACAAAAAAATTGATCACTGAATAGGGAAATCCAAAGAAATTGGATAAGGTGGTCAGTCTGCTTTAAGGTGGCTCTATACAGTGTTTTTTAGACAACAACTGACTGTCCTCAATTAAACAACTTATGAGCCATATCATCTTCCCTTTGAAAAAATTGTTTTTCTGGATTTCCCCAAAAATTAATATGCAAATGCTGATTGTCATATGCCACACCCATGATTATGAACTTTAAACCTTTATTTGTAATAGCTGTGAATATCTTTGGGTTACGGCAAAGGGATGGCTTATAAACACTTTGAAAAGAGTCAGTTTGCATCTAAAGAAACTATAGAGCCACCTTAAATCATTTTATTGAAGCTTTGCAGCGCGAAGCTCAAAAGTATGACCACATTTAATGTATTCGCATACTTCTATGCACAGGATTTCGTACTTTAAACCGACACTATTGTTGCAAAGCTGTCTGGTTTTACCAGACAGGTAAAAAAAGCCAGTGCATAGAAGTACGCGAATACATTAAATTAAAGTGGTCATACTTTTGCGCGTCGCGCTGTAATAACAACCAGATCCTAAAAAACTATATTGACCCTAATATTTCTAGCTTATTGTGGTTTTGAGCTGCAAATATGGATTTATATTGGCAGCTTAGTTGGGAGGAAATATATTCTGTATTGGCCGTAGTTGCAAAGCAATGTAGGCCACTGACTACTGAATATATTTTCTTCCGACACTGGTGGCTCAAAATTGCAATAAGCTTTGTATCAGGATTCTCCTATCTCGTGGTAATTCTGAGCAGACGATATGGGTTTATATAAATGGCCGTTCTCTCCCATTCAAATTTGTAGGAGAATCGTGATGGAGAGCCTTGTATTTACCTGAATGATTCTCAGTGTTTGGGCTGCCATTTGTTGTGCTTTTGGTGACGAAGACTTAAGAAGTGCTATTAATGCTTTATATACTTGATTTTCATATTTAGGATTGCCCTGAATAATTTAATTATAAAAGTTAGAAATATTCAGATACTACAGAAATCTTAAGACAGTGAACTTTGTTTTATTTGGCTCACTCACTCAGAGCAAGGATGATAGTAGCTTATTAGTCTAATCAATATTCCCAGGGAACTGGAGCAGAACCTCTCAGCTAAACTAACAAGCAATGGTGAGTGAATGTTCAACTAGGGAAAATAAAGGCACTGCTTGCAGCTAATTACAAATAATTTTTTTTTTTTTTTTTGAGCAGTTTTTTTTCCCAAATAATAATTGCCACTAGGAACTTGTCAGAGATTATAGGGGGGAGAGGGGGTGAAAAAAGGGGAGGGTCATAGCATTTTGAGCCCCTGAAAAGGCAGGGTCATGAAAAAATAAGCAGTGAAAAATGGAGGGTCATAGAAGTTTATGCTCAGCTCTCTGCACTCCCATCACTACAGTATATAATCCTCAGCATCACTGTAACACTGCTATCGACATCATCGTCATTATGACCACCATTCTCATTTATGGTAAAGGGCAGATATTGCTTGATATAATTTTACAATAAAAAAAAAACTTGTTATCAATAGGGTTCAACTGAAAGCACCGGCAGCTCGTTTTACCACCCTGCAAAATTTTCTCACTGATTTCATTTCCTAGCTAGGTTAATAAGTATTTTTGGCTTCTGAATATATGACTGTTCAAGGACAGGTCTTATTTCAATTTTGTATTGGTCAGGATGTACTGTATCTTCTGTGCAGGGTGAGGGTCATGGTATTTTAGCCCAAGCCCAAGGGGGGGGGGGGGGGGGTTCAGGAATTGCATTCTCATCGCTAGGGAGGGTCACATCATTTTTAATGCTGAATTTAAAATCTCCACCCCCTCCTCCGATCCTTGCTTATATCTGATAAGTCCCTTACCAAATGTAAAACACTGTAATTATTATTATCTCAAAATGATGTATACATACATTTGACAATTGATGAAGCAAATTTCTGGCAAGATCTTGAGTTTCTTCAGAGTTGGACTTTGCTAAACACTCTGCCACTGCTCTAATACCTGTTACACAGTCATTTAACATGTTAATCAATTAAAATTCAGATATTACTGTAACAATACGCTACAGGGACGTATCCAGGGGGTGTCCTGCTGTGCAACTTTTTTTCATTTTGAACACCCCCCCTATTATTGATGACATCACTATATCGTCAGCTTTTTCATTTTGGATGCCCCCTTGCAAATTTCTGGATAAGTCTCAATATTATTACTAGACAGTAATAGATAGCTAGGTCAAATTTTGCACGTTGTTAAACGTTATGCTGTATGAAACAAGTTGTATATTTTCTCATCAAGATGAGGTCTTACCAAAGCTTTCACAAACTAGTTCCTTATATCGACGTCCAGCATTAACCACATGCATCAAGACCTTCAAGGCTTCAGCTTTGTCTTCCTAAAAGTTTTTTTTTTTAAACATAATCATGTGAGTGATGAGAATAAGAAAGCGAGGGATAAAAGATAAGAAAAGTGAGTCAGCATCAATTTGTGATTATATATGGATGGCAAAGATACCAAAACATCTTTTACTGGAGCTGTAATATTTTATTTATTCGTAAATTATGAACAAATATACTAATTTTAATCTATTTCCCTCTAGAGAAACCTTGGACAGATCAAGTTTGAATTGTAATTAATCTTCTTTGCTACAATATATTTGAGAATCATCAGCATATTTTGAAGCATTATTATAATAATATAAATGAAAAAATACAAATGATCTGGATTCCATGAGATTTTATCATATTTCTACATTGAACTTGATTACCATTGAGTATACTGTACTGTACCTCCTTTGCTTGATGTAAGCCCAGAATTTCCAAAACTGTAAGAACACCCCCAACTTCTAGGAATTCTGCTAAGAACTTGTGGCTACATTTAGAGAAAGTAATCATAGTTTAGCTGTATTATGTTCAAGAAGTAAGAAGTTGAATAAAATTACAAATATAAGCCACTATTACAATGCTTTAATTTCATAATTCTGCAACCTAACTGCCTCTAAGGCCTTTTAAATTAGTGTTTTGGCTTTTGTCAATCAAATAGACCATTTTCGAGATGCGTGAGTTCTTTCAAAAATATCACAGGCGCGTACATGATCTCGAGGCATTTTTGGGTAGAGTCAATAGCGCACGTGATCTTGCCCAAAAAAGCCTCTTTTTCATGTCTGCGCCTGCGAAATTTTTGTTTGAAAGCGTTTGCGCATCTCGAAAATGGTCTATTACGATGGGCTGAGTTTATTCAGATCGGGAGTGATAAAGAAATTCCCATCTGATCAGAAAATGGCTGTTGTCAGTCACACAAATTTCTCAACACCATTTTTGCATGGGAATTTCTTTACCACTAACAATTGAAATGAACTAGCTAGGCCTGTTGTAGTTCCCTGGTATGTGCAAGTGTTCAGTTTGTTTATTCACAATAATTTTTCAAAAGGTTGTATATAATTATTATATACAACCTTTTTTATTGAAATGTGTGTGCATCAAATAAATACTTTTTATCTTACCCACTTGAAGCTCCGACAAAGATGCTAATTGCCTGTAGCTGTAGCTTCACATGAGTTCCCATCATATATCTTATACAGATAAGTCAAGGTTTATCACTTGAAAATGCAAATCAATTATGTATGTACAGGAAATATCTTTCTCCAGAGGAGTGGGGGGTATTAGAGGTGGTTTAGTGATAGGGATGTGCTGCTGGACCCTAGCCTTAGACCTGACCCTATCTAAGACAAAAATATCTTGAAAAAATACCCTGCTCAAGACACAGGACCGTCATATGTCATATATAACTATATCATTCTATTTCCCAGGGGGGGGGGGGGGTGCAGTTGGGAAGCAAAAAGAACATCTGTTTTCTCAGGCTGATACGTTAGTCTAAGCCATGCTGTTAATCTTGTCAAGAACAAACTTGCTGCATGTGCAAACTCCAGTTCAAGTTCTGGCCCAGTTTTGTTAGTGTTTTCACAAACAAAATCTTGAAGCATTTTTGCTCTGGTGCTCTTTGAGCCTCTATCCCAAGTTTGTAGAAGCCTAGTCACAGCTGCTTGGTCGTTCTTCATTTTACAGGCAGGGAATCTAGTCCAGTTAACTTAAGAAAGAAAGGTAAAGTCAAAAAATTAATATTTTGATAGTACTTTTTTATTATTATTTTTACAGGACAGGATTTTCCAATACATGTATTTCGAGTTCGCCACTTTACAAGGACACTTCTGCCCGGGTCAAGTTTTCCCTTGTACAGTCTTTAGATAGGGATAACTCCCTTTTAAGCCTAACCTTACTATGGAAACCCTAGCGCTAAGAGGCCCTAACCCCTTGTAAAGTTATCAGGTCTGCAATGTTTATCACTTTCTCTAACTCAGGTTCGATTACTTATCACACTACTTCATTTCTAACCTTGAGGTATTCCAGAAGTATCCTCTAAATTTCAATTTCGATTCATTCAATGCATCAACAAGGATAAATCCTCAAAGAAAAGACCGAATCCCAAGACATTTTCTGTTCTACTTCAAGCTTTTCGCCATTTTGTTACCATAGCAACTATTCGAGCGTCGACTAGGACGAGCTTATCTTGCAAAGGTACTTGGGAAACTTCATCACCACAGGGAGCCCACTCTAGACCAAATATCTATAATCACCTATAATCACCACTTACATAGAAAATTTATTTTAGATAAAATTTATATAATCTCGAATTGAATTTAAATTGCATCTACCTGTTCTTTGTCTTTTATTTTTTCGTTGGGCCGGGAAGGTTTGAAGCGTTTCTAGCCAGATTTGAGCAAATTATGGCGTTTTGAATTTTCTCATTTCTCATTTCGGTCTCAAACGACAACAAAAACATATGCGTTTCTTTACAAGTTCTAATAATTACGTTTTTTTTTTCAAGCTTCGACAAAAGATTGCTTTTTACCTGTGCTTTAGGGAATTCAACCGTGAAAAATTAGTTTTATTTTTCCCTGTTGTAGTTCAAAACCTGTGTGGTTCCTTTAAGGTACTGAAGGGGTAAAATGGGAGCTGGGATTCACCTTTTTTGGGCTGGGAAAATTGGATTTCATACACTGGGATTTAGCCATTACTGGGATTGGGGTCTTGCAAAATCTCTAACACTAACACTACAACTCGGACTGAGATTTTGAATGACTGGGACTGGGATTTTGCAAAATTTTGGGCCGGGAAATGGGACTAGGACCCCCCTTCTGGACCCTCTCCCTTAATGAAATTTCGAAATATTTTGATGCAGTTTTTGTAAGCGAGGTTTTTGTGCGGGGCTCAAAATGAATGTTCAAAAGCAGTAGTCAGCCACCTTAATGAACACAAATGACCAGTCGTTGTACACCATCATATCACTCGTAATTTATTGGATGCACAATATATCAACATAAATAAAAACAATGTGGATTACACTTAGTGTTGTAACAAGGAATCGATGTTCAAACAGACCACTGCGATTTAAATCAAGTTCAATTCTAGCATCTTGCCTCTAAATAAATAAATATCCACATTTCATCTACAGCGAGGGACATGCTGTTAATCAGGGGTGAAATACTTCACAAGCTTGAAATGTGACGACGCAAGGACCACTCGTTATAATTTACAGTCGCAATTATTTTCAAAGGTTTGTTGGACTACAGAAGACATCCAACAACATATGTGAAGTGCCTATATACTATATAGCACTCGATGATTATACTGATCTTCATTTTTTACCCATTTCTATTTTGTGATCTTCATTTTTTAAGTGGTCCAGTACTCTTACGTTTCCAAGTTCAAATAAAAGGCCTTTTTTGACGAACCAGTTTTGATCATCCAACTTCTTGAAGCGAACCCACGCTTTACTCGACTTAGGTTTAAAACTTAATGATACACATCTTTGTTAAAGTAATATTTGAACCCTCGGCTGGTGCTGGTGGTGATGCCAGGAGTGAGGTCGGCTAAGCATCTCTCCTAATACTCCTAATATCCTGGCAGCTTGCGTATGTTTCGGCTCGCCATTTCCTCCTCTTCCAGTTGTTTTCGGAAGACTCCAACTTTTTCTGTGAAAAGATGTAAGTAAAGTTAGGTTTTCCAAAGTCTCCTATAAGTTAATTTTACTAGCGATGCAATAGGGATACAATTGGCAAGGAATTCTGATAATGGTATCAATTTAGAAACAGCAGATCTACAACTGAATATTGCCATGAAAATCTGCACCCCCCCCTCCTCCACCTTCATATTTCGTCCCCGTGCTTTACAAAAGCATACAGCATGCGCGCGCACTTTGTCCGCATCCAAAATAAAGGCTTTTTTTAGGGTCCTTCTTCGTGTACTACACTAGAGGATAGTGTACGTAATTCAACAGAATCCTATTGAAATTTGTTAGCTTCGTTCTATTAAAAAACTTGGAGACAGTCTTTTGACAGACTGGTTGTGGCTATTGAACCACATAGACAGTTTATGGAAGACGCAGAACCTCCCCTTTTTATGACAAAAAATATCCTTTTTGTGTTGCGCGCATGTTTTCTATTTCTTAAATAGATGCTTTCGGGAGTAGCAATAACAGTCACGCATTTGTCATAATGCGCCACTAACTTTTGGGATCTTTAAAAATTGAACGGGTGCTACGTGTTTTTGATAGTGTTGGGTAAAGTAAAGACTATATCGACTACTACCTCTGAGCTCTGAGAACTTCTGGATCTTCTGTGCAAGAATCTCGTCCAAGCGTCTTACGTAATCTAATTAAATTTATAAAGGCATGTTATTAATTATAATTCGGCTTTAACTGATCAGTTTGGTTACAAAGGAATGTAATTATCAGTTCTAGAGCAGTCAACTTTGTGATTGTCATTCACCTTCAACGTCGTAATCCACATCGCTGTCAATTCGCTCAACCAGTTTCTCTTCTTCAGCAAGGAGTGATTTTGCTTCCTGTTAACATGAACATATGATTAGATAAGAGGGAACTGACTTAAACACGGTGTAACAAAGTATGGGACTGCACCGTCATTTCGGACGTTAGCCCTTCTTCCTTTTTCTCCGACGACGGACTAACGTCCAAAATATAAGGTGTATAAAAAATAGCGGCCTACATTAATATAATGGATGGTAAAACACAAAAATACAGTGATGAATCGAAGTGAATAAAGGTTATTGTGCATAGATTAAGAACACGTTAAAATCAGCAGCCAGTACGCCGAACAAAGGAGGGTTTCAATTCTGAAGAATATAAGATGCCTTAGCGGATATCTTCCAAAGCCGGGTTTTCTCAATAGTCCCCTTCACAGTTCCCTACGCCATCTTGAAAGGCAGCCGTGCCTTGGTATCGGGGCGAAACGAACAGTGAACTTGCAATGATAGAGACCTTTTTTAACACCTTGGACAATTATTCACGTCTCTATCATTGCAAGCTCGCCGTTCGTCTCGCTTCGCTGCAAAGGCACGGCTACCTTTCAAGATGGCGCAGGGAACTGTGAAGGGACTGATTATATATATATATATTTTTTGCGTTCGTTTTAAAAGATGAATCACGGAATGACTTGCACAGTATCGTTTAACTCTTAATTTTCGTGTGACTGACTGTCGGTGAGTGTTCTTCAGTGTAGTTTTTACCTCGATACTACTCCTATGATCATCGACCAACTTATCTTCAATGTCATTCAGTTGATCCACGGCATCGTGGAACGTGTACAACTCTTGAGACTGGTCACCGGATCCCTGTCAAAACAAACACAGAAATAAACAAATACAATGTATACAGACTAAAATAATCAGCTAACAAAACAGCCAAGAACTGGGCATAACGAAGCACCGGAGCTTGTGCGGAAATTTCAGTCAAAAGTTTGAAAATCATTTAGGGATGGAAGTGATATCTCAGGGTATCCCGAGCCAGAAAATCATCTTTCAGACTTCTAAGCCAGACGATCAAAGTGGAGGGAGAAAATAGCAGTACTTCCCGAAAAATAACCTTGATTTCGAAGCACAGGAAAGAGCCAACAAGCAACTTTATTCACGTACGATGAAAATTCCAGGAAGCGAACTCACGACTACATCAATAAGAGGCAGAGCATCAAGGTGGCTCGATCGAAATAAAAAGGCGCACCTTTTAACTCTCCCAGAATCGTCAATTCTTTTGCGATTGCTCTGAAACCTTCGATCTTTAAGCGTAATTTAGTGGGGATGATGTAAAAATATGTTGGAATTTTTACGCGAATTATGCAGAAATTTACAAAAACTAAACAACACTTTTTTTCCATGAAATTTCAATTTAAACAAAATTGAGTCGCTAAGATTTTACCCCCCACCCCCCCCCCCCCCCCCCCCCAAATGCGGAACAACAGAAAATAAATGACAAATCTTTCCATCTTTCTGGCAACATTACAGAAAGTCATTGACTATAAGTTATCAGTTTTAGTGTACTTACACTATGTGTACAGAGCATGGCCAGGTCTTGGTTGTTTACGATTTTGTCTCCCATAGGCGACAATGCAGATATATCATCGTCAAGATTCCTTCCTTCTGATGCTGATGGCTTGGGTTTTTTATTATCAGGACCAAGCTCTTTAACTCTGTACGCAAATAAAAACATCAAAACGAAAACAATTAGAACCGAGTTCAACAAAAAATGCCTTTTCATTAAGAAACCATAAAAATTTAAACTGAGCCGTCGAAATCTATAAGCTTTTCGACCCCATTTACAGTCGTACCAGTCGTTTGTTTCAGATCGAAATTCCAATTCTCCCAAACCAAATATCAATGTTGCAATTTGATTGGGCAATGTTCCAACTTCCGTTGGAACTTGAAATTGCTAAATTGCAACTTGTATTTTCAAAGTTGCTATTCAATCTACAGTGTAGCTTGAAAATGGCTCCTATAAGGAATAAACAATTTTTAAATACCAATTTTCAGTTTACGAATTGTGCGCAATTTCAAAATTTCAAGTTCCAACGGAAGTTGGAACATTGCCCAATCAAATTCTAACCATTTGGTTTGGGTTATCATTGTGTTCCAGCCAGAAAATTACCCTGAATTATAAAGTTAAAATCCAATCGGAGAACCAATAAGATTGCTAGTTTCTTTGCCGACAACTGCACAAAGATCAGTCTTGGATATCATCCTTAAATCGCCTTACCTATCAGCATATCGTAGCGTGTTGAGTGTATGTTCACAGCAACACATGCCAGGAGATACCATGGCAATCTAAAAGAAAAGAACTGTTAAAAACGTATAGTAACACCTGCGCTTTTTAACTGCGGTGATCTTTGTCTTAATAATATGCAGAACTGTATCAGTAGATTTATAATCATGTTTAAAGGCAATATGCATCAAAGCTCACAAAGCAGTCTGGGAAACTGAGTCCTGCAAAAATGCAACAGGGAAATACGATCAACATCGTTCTGCAACTTGCAACGCAACAAGTTGCACGATTTTGGTGCTCGTATTGCTGCACCTTTAAAAACGAAGATCAAATAACTGAACTTCATGAGAAGAAACAGGTATAAAGTTAAACGTGAATTCATACAAAGGGGCGGGTTTAGGGGTGAGCCGACGAGCCCATTTTAAAAGATGTATTTTCTTTAAACTTGGCAAAATAAAAAAATTACATATGGCCTTGAAGGTTTTCTCTCAAGATTAGTCCTGGATCCGCCCCTGATACAAATCTACTCGCAGCTCTGAATATCAATAAGGCGCAGCTCACGGCTGATGCAGCGGAGCTTAAAAAGCGCAGTTTTAAAAAGCACATCAAAAACTTATGGGGCAACTATTTTCACTTCTTATTGCTTACCATACACGTTTTAGATTTTTCTCCAATAAATGAATCTCTCAAGACCTGATGGAAACAAATTGGAAACAATAATCAATACTCTATAACTATTGCAATCAAAACTGTTGGTCAGTTATCATCACTTACTTGAGTTAGTTTGCTTGCACGAAAAGGTAAATGAGCTCCCTTTCGGCCAAGTGCACGTATACACTCCTGTTGATAAAAAAATCAAATGCATATCAACTGAGGCCCAGTTCACACGTCGAACGTTTGCCGTGTCGAATCTAATTGCCTTTGAGGTCGAGCGCTGTTTTCCTTGAAACTAGCTAAAGTAACAACGCCAAACTTAGCACATATCGTATCCTGGTGCTAAGGAAAAGATGTCTTACATCGTACTTCTCGGCGTTTTCTTAGCCGCTGGCCGCAAAGGCAATTAGATTTGACTTCAACTTCTACATTCGAAATGGAATCCAGTGGAAGGAGAGCTACTCTGTTTAAACTACTGTCAATTTTCATTTCTTTAACTCATTATATCTTTATTAGTATAAAGATAGTTTCAGATAGTTTCAAGTGCGCCAATCAATCAAGACTGAGCAGATGCACTGCAGCAATACTGACCTTCAAAGCAAGTAGACTCTTATTGATCTCAGCACCCTCTAAACGTGTATGACGATCTGAGGTTGATGTATCTGCACCACGTTCATTACCTACAGGAGGAGAATAAAGGACATGAGAAGAAAAGTAAGCAAGTAGTCATTTTTATACTTTCATCGACTTCCCTAAATGAATGTATTTTTCCAAATGAAGAGAAAGAAAAAAACAAAAGAAAAAAGAAAGGGAAAATCTGCTCAATCCTTAGGAAGTAAAGACGAATGTTATACACAAAGGTATAGACCTTTGCAGCACGTCAGAATGCAGCTCAACTTGGAGGACAAAACAGTAGGCTAAAATTCTGAGGAGATTGAAATTCTTTTGTTTTGTCCTCCAAATTGAGCTACTCTGACGTCACGTGAAAGGGGTCTATACGTAAAATGAGAGGAAAATCAAAGACTACTGAGATCTAGTAAACCTTGGGAGGCCTGAGTGAGCACTATTTTCAAAACCCTCTATTTTTGCGTACCTGCGAGGTCGATAAGTGAGAACTTCCCGTACAGATGACCTCCACCGCCATCTTTTCTGTAGCCCCTTCATTCAAGAGAATACAAACTTCATTACATAACAGTATTATTTACCTATTTCTTTCATATTCAGTACTACGATATAATCAAATTATTCAAGGACTGGAAACGGTAAAGTTCTAATTACATCCTAGTTTAGTTAGCGAAGAAACGACCGCCCCTCCTCAAAACGGCTCTTTTCACACCAAACACTAGTGTACATAACCCAATAGTCCCCTTCACAGTTCCCTGCGTCATCTTGAAAGGTAGACTTGCCTTTACATTGAAGCGAGACGAATGGTGATCTTGCGATGATAGAGACATAATTATCCAAGATGTTAAAAAAGGTCTCTATCATTGCAAGATCACCATTCGTCTCGCTTCAATGTAAAGGCAAGTCTACCTTTCAAGATGACGCAGGGAACTGTGAAGGGAACTATTAGAAAGCTAGGGCACAGAACTATCACGAGACCGTGAGATAAAAATGTGCTGTTTGTTGATGCAAGCTAGCTGGCGCGCTGTACCGCTGATTTCTTATCTTTTATCAAAAAGGCTATCATAAACTTACCTTTTCCTTAAAACAATCTGAAACACTGCATGCGACCGCGATGAATTCTGATTAGCAGAAGTCTGGCCTGATGTTCTGTTAAGATCAGAGATAACAAGGAAGGTTTAAAAAAATAGGAAAAAATCTACTTACAGAACGATGATAAAAAATAGGACATCATTTTGCGCACCTGAGTTTATTGCCAAGGTCAATGAGTTTGAGAACGTCTTGAACAGAGTGGACGACTTTTTCTTCCAGCTCACAAACCTAAGTGTACAGAGAAGAGTGATTTGACTTATGTGAGGATGTGCAAATTATTCTAGTGATAGGGCGGGTTTTTTTTAGCTTTTTATATGGCGCATTTTTTAGTTTTTAATTGCAATTACGAATCCAGAGAAGCCTTGTGCAGTTACCATTTACAAGACCATTATTGGAACGTAAAATCTGATATATTATAAAGATGCCTTACTAGGACAAGAAAATAAGGTTTGTCCAATTTATCGGCTATTTTGAACGGCATTATTATTGCCAAGAAAACAAATCCGCGTTAAAATAAAACGCCTTTATACCAAACCGGGCTGGAAACTATGGAATTGTATGGTATTTCTGAGCCAACAAGGGGGGGGGGGGGGGGGGGGGGGAGGATCTTCCCTAGATAAATCGTTACATTACCTGTACTTGTTGGTTACCGTCTTCTAGTACTCTTAACTTCTTTCGTTTATTCAATAAATCAAACACCTAGAAAACCAATAACAAAAAATAATTAGCAAAAAGACCAAACATCTTTTCCCCCTTCAGTTTGGTGCAGATGAAATGCATTAGAAAGCTCTGGTTTTTACTTGACAAGGAATATACCTCTTTAGCTTGAGCGTAATTTTTTGTCCATTTCCGACCACGTGTCATTCCCTTAAGTATATCATTTGAATGCAAACGAAACAAAGAATACTATTCTCAAGGGAATGACAAGTGGTCTGAAATGGGCCAAACAAACGCCCAAGCTGAAGAGGTATCTATTAAAGACTGACTCGGAGGCAGCTTTTAAGGAGGCTGCCTACAGTTTTTCTTGTGCTCGCCCTTTGATTTTGGACGGCTGCAGTTCTTACATGAAAGCTAATCATCTTGGAAGATTCCGGTTTTGACGAGCGGTTCTCACTTATAATTTCATGCATGAACTGCTTCCGACTTCCGATTCTGACTCCGATTTCGTCGCGAGTGAAAACCAGTTTTCAGAGAGTACTTGATAATACATGTGATGTTTCCGAGGACCTACCTTGCTTCCATAAATCTCGAAATAACTACAAGAGATCACCAAGTCTTTGTTCTTGTGTTTGGGATGTTTGAGTAGCTTGAAAACATCTTGAGCTAAACAATAAAACAAGGAGACTTTTTAGAGCTAAAAGTCTTCCTGTAAAAGATGCCAAATGCTGGCAAACTACAGTCCAGTTCAAACGTCGATCTTCTCATGAGCCGAACCTAATGACATCAAAGTAGACCGCCTTATTATCCATTGTTTTCAATGCGTTCGGCTCATGAGAAGTTCGAACTGGTCCTAATGCTTCCCCGACTGTATAATACTCTCACTTTGAAGCATTACTAAACTATTTGTTGAACATTTGTTAACTGTTTACAATAATTTCACACCAAAGAAAGACGAAGAGGAACAGTGTTAACGCGAAGCTCTCACCTGCCATTGCATATATGCCATTTGATGAATCTTGCTGTTTACCAGTAAATGTACCACCCATAGTCTGAAAGTAGATTCGCAAATGAATTGTGAGACAAGTTGCAAGGTATGAAGGAAAGTTTCCAAGGAATTAGGAATTTCATTCAAACTGCCTTTATTCAGTCAGGTCTGTACATCACTGGGCATTTCTTCAATATTTGACTCAGACGGCATTCTTCATTTCAAATTCAGTGTTGGAAACCAGACCTTATACCTGTATTTGTAACCCACATGAAATATAGATGATAATGATGATTAACAATATTTATCTATCGACGCAGACACATTTCAATTTTTTGGTGCATTTCACTCTCCAGGGTTTTTTGGTTGGCCATTTTTTGGTTATAGGCCGTTTTTTGGTTCATGTTCTGAAAACGGGATTTGCACCTCCCCCCCCCCCCCCCATGGCAAAATCCTGGCTACGCCCCTGACCCCTATCACGTATATCTTACAGAATATCCCTTCACTTACATGCGTTTTTCCGCTGCCTGTCTGTCCATAGGCAAAACATGTTGCCATCCCTTGATTGAATATTGTTTCCACAAGCGGTCTCGCAGTGTATCTTCAAGGAATTGAAATAATTAGAGGCGTATTTAGGAAACAAATATCGGGCAGCCAGTAGGCGTTCCCTCCTCCTTTCTCTAGTCTGCCCCAATCTTCCCCGTCCCCGACCAGGAACGCCTGCAATGCGGTGTAATGAACTTATGGCATGTGCGTAACCAAGGAAGTGCTACATAAGTCTAATCTAATCAAATCATTTTGATACAACGCACACTGAGGTCTCTCTCACGTGTTAAAGCGAGCTTGATATATCATTAGATTTTACACGCTACACCACCCGTGTTCCCCCTAACTTTTTTTTGAAATAGCCGAAATATAGGATATTAAATGGTCGCGCGGCGAAGCGAATGATATCTTCAAGTGTTAAAACTAGATACAAGTGAAAGCCAATGCTCAACACGAGAAGATATAGAGGATATTACATGGTCGCGCGGAGATACGAATTTTGTCTTCGAGTGTGTTGATATTATCAGAGATAACATCAGCACAAGAAGATAAAATTCGTATCTCCAAGCGGCCATGTAATGTCTTGTCTATTACATGAAATCTTCAATGAAAAATAATGGAGAATTTGACTTTGGTCGAAATTTGAAACCACCAGTGTTGATAAATCAAAATCGTATCCCCACTGGCCACTGGTGGGAGTGGGGATATCAATTTTATCATTTTGATGTCACTCAATATCACACTCTATTTCATATTATAAACAATCTTCTGTTTGATCCAAAGATATCGATTAAATAGTTACAATCAATATATTCAGTGACAACGGTGTTAAGAAGAAAGCATGGCGAAGTTGTCAACTTCAAAGGAGAAACATAAAAGTAGCATGTTCACGGGAGAGGAAGTTATAGGTGCAATACTGACTTCCTGGTCTTTCAACAATAGCGACCTTAAGATTTGCAAAATCTACGACGGCGACGTCAACCAGAAGTGTAAATAATTTCACATTGGGTTTCTGTTCATTGGAGATTTCATTCAAAACATTGTCAGTAAAGTCAACTTATCCACAGGGAAGACAGACTTTGAAGGCGCGAAACCCCAAAAGTGAAGTTATTACCACTTCCGGTGGACGTCGCCGTCGTAGATTTTGCAAATCTTAAGTTCGCTAATATCTATATAACTACTGTACATATACTTACCTATAAACCATTTCGTTTGTTGCATACTCATCAAATGCATAATCGAACCTAATTCAAAATTAAGCAAAAATTGAAAACTTAACATTATCTACCAGTAATAAAAACTTCTGCCATTAACTATATAATCTCTTTTTTTTCTCCGGTCCGGTATCTAAAAATCGTACGTTGATTGGCTCTTTTAGCCCCAGGCGACGGTATTTTCTATCTTTGACCGCGGTCCGGTATCCTGGGATAATGGAGTGCTAATCAATTAAACAAATTGCAAAGCAAGTGGAAAACTAAATGAAAAAATAGTTATATACCATCCTAAAATTGGTTCCGATAGGAAAAAACTGTGCCCTCGGCCTCGGCCTATTCAAGACCTCGGGCACAGCTTTTCCTACCCGGACCTCCTGGCCCGTAAATATCCTATATTTAGGAATGAACACAATTTTCCCAGTACACTTGCATAACGTACCAAAACTTGTGATTCTCCAAGTACTTGGTGAGATCAACTTTAAGTTTACATTCATGTACCTGGAGAAAAAAGTTATAAAAAACCCGCACTGTGAATTTTGTGGATTGAAAGCGCTTGGTAAGTGGCTGGTAACGCTGGCTGGTAAGTAATAGGGAGCATTAGATTTGACTACGAGTAGGAGTTTGAGTACGTCACTACGAGATTTTGTCGCTAAAAATCTACTAAGACAAGCTCGTTGTTGTTCTCTGTTAATAACAACACATCTCTAAAACACAGTCTAGTTGAACCATAGTCAGTCAGAGGGGACTAGAACCCTCTTTTGACTATGCGTCCAGTATTGTTTGTTAAGTGCGTGACCAGTGGATGGTACAGTCAGGTCTGTTAGCGAAAAGATCGTGCACTTTTGAGTACAAGCAACAAACTTGGCAGTTGTTCTTTGGAGCATACTAAACACATTAAGGGGTGGGTGCCAAAAAATGGTGGTCGGAGGAGGCACGCCACACTCTCTACTAGATGGATAAACTTTATTAAAATTTGTATGAAACAAAAAGAAATCCTTCAAGTTTTAGCGCTAACATGGAAGTGCTGTTTAAAAAAAAGTCAAAATGGCGTTTACAGGTTTTTGATATCTCTTTTTGTTGAAGAGATACCAAAAGTTTGTACTCAAAAGTGCACGATCTTGGCTATTTTTGTCGCTAACAGACCTGACTAGTAATGGTAAGCAAGTGATCGCCATGTGGCTGTTAATGTTGAACCCATCATCAACAATGTACTATAATGTTCTCTTACCACACAGAGGTCTGTTTCAGGAATTGTACACATATCTATTTCTTTTTTGTTTAATTCTGTAAACAGAAAATACCTTCTGTCAGGGAAAATATTGATTTATTAACTAAGATTAAATGTTTTTGTTTTGGATGTTTACCTTTCTTGGAGAGAGGTCGCTTGCGCACGCACACACAAATCTGATGTTCTCCGATCTATTGGAAGATGAAATCAAAGTAAACGATTAATTATAAGAACTAACGATAACAGAATGAAAGCAGAAAGATGATAAGAATCATTCTCTGTCAGTGAATGGTAATTTCAGCTTACTTTTACAACCATCTTATTCTAGATGTCTGCAAATATTGTTCCATGTATCTCAAGTTTGAGTAGTCGAGCCAATCGTCTTCAGAGTTTTGGATGGACTCATGGTTGAAATGCTATTGCTTTTTTACTGGTCTGTACTCTCTGATTGGCTCGACTAGCCAAAGTTGGAATGCATTGTTTTCATTCTATATTTCGATTGGTTCTCGCTATCTAAATGGCCCTGGTTATAGTACTCACGTTGTAATCAATTCAACTAGTACTGATACTGTAATCAATTCAACTAGTACTCACACTGTAATCAATTCAACTAGTACTGATACTGTAATCAATTCAACTAGTACTCACACTGTAATCAATTCAACTAGTACTCACACTGTAATCAATTCAACTAGTACTCACACTGTAATCAATTCAACTAGTACTCACACTGTAATCAATTCAACTAGTACTGATACTGTAATCAATTCAACTAGTACTCACACTGTAATCAATTCAACTAGTACTCACACTGTAATCAATTCAACTAGTACTGATACTGTAATCAATTCAACTAGTACTGATACTGTAATCAATTCAACTAGTACTGATACTGTAATCAATTCAACTAGTACTGATACTGTAATCAATTCAACTAGTACTGATACTGTAATCAATTCAACTAGTACTGATACTGTAATCAATTCAACTAGTACTGATACTGTAATCAATTCAACTAGTACTGATACTGTAATCAATTCAACTAGTACTGATACTGTAATCAATTCAACTAGTACTGATACTGTAATCAATTCAACTAGTACTGATACTGTAATCAATTCAACTAGTACTGATACTGTAATCAATTCAACTAGTACTGATACTGTAATCAATTCAACTAGTACTGATACTGTAATCAATTCAACTAGTACTGATACTGTAATCAATTCAACTAGTACTGATACTGTAATCAATTCAACTAGTACTGATACTGTAATCAATTCAACTAGTACTGATACTGTAATCAATTCAACTAGTACTGATACTTACAGGTTCGTTCATTGTCATAGCTTTAATATCCAATCCATCTCGGAATTCGCTGCAAGCAACAATGAAACTGATAAATCTAGTGTGTTTCCCTGTTTAAATACCAGGTTATACAAAAGCAAATGCAACGTAATAAGCCATCACCCCCCCCCCCCCCTCCATACCCGGACTCTCGACCCCTTACCCTTTTCTATACCAAATTTCAGCAAAAAAGTACCTCTTTGATATACCTTTTTGCCTGAAAAGGTATCCCTTTCATAAACCTTTGACCAAAATCTACCCCTTTTTATACCAAAACTCACAAATTTCCACCCCTTTTCTATACCTGAGGCCTGAAAAAAGTACCGGGCGGAGCATCCCCGTATAGTCAATTATAGGGAGTACCCCCCCCCCTCCCCGGGCCATCACCAGGGTTTGACACGATCCCCTGTGAGAATTTAAAAAACTTTCCAAAGCGCTTTGACTCGAATTTCCAAAACCACTCATAGCACAAAAATAAAGCCAAAATCATGGGTCTGAAACATTCAACATACATTTACAACGAAAGCAATTCTTTGCAAGGTACAAGCCAGACAAGCTACAAAAAATCCATAACTTTTCCATAGCCTAATGGACCATAAATCAATTTTCCAAAACTTTCAAGGTCCTGGAAAAATCTATAATCATTTTCCATAACTTTCCAAAACCCGTACGAACCCTGGATAACAATGGAGCAGCTTCTCAGTTTGTTTTAGCCCAGACAGGCAAAATATAATCGATTGATCAGAATAGCAAAATATTTTTTTCAGATTTTTTAAACCAAGAAAATTACACACACCATATCATTTGTAAAAATTGCCAGTTTGGATTCCCAGGATCATATTCTTGTTGCAACTTTAACTGCATTTCTTTCTGCTCCAGCTGTTGTGCCCTACAAAAATATTAAAGGCATTTATTATCCGTTACATGCATCTATTTATTACAAAATTGAATACTGGAAACGCCACATAAACCTTTTTTTTTTTTGTTACCACAGGTTTTGTATTTACAATTTTCAAGTCAAATAAAATTGTGTTGGGATAAAATGTAAAAAAACCTTGAGAATCATTGCAGGGAGTGACCCTAACAAACATCTACTAGTCTCACACTAGTGAACGATTGCTGTTGACTAGTGGGAAAAAGACCTTGGGAATAGTGATTATCTGCAGTCAGACTTCCCCAAGGACTAGTTTAGTACATAAAAAAGTTAGTGCCGAGCCCCAATATGGTGAGGGAACTCAGGTGTAAATTGTGAAGTAGCAGTGGTAGATAAATGTGTGTTATTCTTACCTTCTTTCTTCTCTGTTCTTTTTCAATCTTTCTACTTCTTTTACACAATTTGATCTTCGTCTGTTTGCTAAAACATAATAATATCACTTAGTTTACACTGTAACTCAAAAATGCCCACTAATGGCTCACTACTTTAGCAAAAAGCAATTCAAAAACTTTCTAAGCTTTTTTTTATACAGAATTTAATGCTGATTCAAAATATTAAATAGAGAAAAATAGGGTGACCCATAAAAAAAACGAACCTTCAAATTCCAGCTTCAACAATTTTTAGCAAGTTGGCCTAAATACCAGACAGTCTAAAACTTTCACAACCAAACAAAAACTCTTTTAAAATCAAAAACCCTAGAGAAATGTCCAAAATTTTAATGAAAAAACTTTAAAATATTTTGACGTTTTAAAATGTTAATGACGCCATAGAATAGTAAGTCATTGACAAAATGCAAATGCATGATTCTCTTGAGGATTTTTCAATGGCAGAGGTTGAAAATGGTTGGGCTCAGTTGTAAGCCAGAGGTTGGATGTTCAAAGCCCAGCAAGGAAGAAAAAATAATCATGATAAAATTTAATGTCTAGACAGTCAGTTCCAACTAATGGAAAGCACCCTATAGCTAGGTATCAGATAATATACAAAGATTCTCTTACAAGGGTTTGAATTGGTGCTATCCTTTCTTTGAGCACTATCAGAAACTGGGCCATTTTCTGCTTCGTTTAGATTCAGGTTTGTTGGTCTTTCACTCTTCCCTGCATAGTTGCAAAATATGTTTGTGATATCAAACTTAACATTTTAAGAAATAATTGGCAGTAACAATAGAAAAATAACTAAGTAACTACTGCAGCACAAAGCAGAAGTCTGTTTCAAAGTGTCTTTTTCTATCTTTCTTTCTACAGTGAGTGTAAACAGATATTTGACAGAACATATTCCTAGTACTGACTATCTAGACATGCTTTACTGTCCATTCTGCCTATTGCTCAAACCATAATTAGATAAAATAAATGAAAAAATTAATATAAATTATAATTTTTGTTTCTATTCTGTATTGCTTGTTTTAATCTATGTTAATTCCCTTATTTAGCATTACAATAAAATAAAACGTTTCATATTCTTGTAAAGTGGTCAAAACTACATATTAAACTGGTGAAGTTTCAAAGCTGTAGATCATTTGGTTGTGGAATTATGGACAATCAAAGATGCAGGGGCGACGGAAGCAGGGGGGCCACTGGTCCCCCCACTTACTTTTTTTGGGGGGCCAGGCCCCCCTCAAAATTCTGGTTTGGATAAATCATAAACTATAAATCATAAATATTTTTAAAGGCATTTGTATTTCATAATTTGTAAAAATATGAGATGAGATGACACGATTTTTGGTAAAAATGTATGGAGCAGCCATATTGGTGTTCATTTGAGGAACACACCAATATGGCAGATGAATATTCGGCAATCCAACAATTGGTAGGCTGTCAGTGGGGTGTTGTTAGGGTGTCAGCAAGGCTTGTCTGTAGGTTTGTAAAGGTGTACTCAGTAGGTTGTTAACAGGTTGCCAATACAGCCTGTTAGGTGTTGGTAAGCAAAGTGACAGCAGGATGGCCGTCAGTAAATTGTAAGGGACTGTGGGAAGGGTAATTGAAATGTTGATATCATGATTTCATTTGTTCATGCATCGAACATGAACTCGTGGTCACTGACTTTATTTTCATTATATCTGACTGAGTCTGTAGCATGTTATCTTATAGCAGACTGAGTAAGTACTGTATGCTGTACATTGTCTGAAAGCCTTGCATTCTTTACTATTACCACAGAATGCAATATACTAATATTTTTATTATTATATAATACACTTATATTACCTCTAGTGACTCTTGGTGATGTAGCTGCAGAGGATTCCACTTTTGCATTCTGAAATATTTAGAGCAACTGTATCAAACCAAAAACATTGAACTACATTGTACAGTACTTCAATGCATATCACCCTTTTTAACTCATGGATACGTGAGTAGAAGTTGGAAGGAAATTCATGTTGGAAGGAAGCCCATCTTACCAGTTAGATTGAGCATTTAAAGTAAGATTGCATTACAATACAATACAATACAATACTGACAACAATAACGTTATTTACGGAGGGATACATAATAACCATTTACAGTTTTCTAACTTATGGCCCTCATAAGTACCTTGAAGTATTACAGGCCACAATTCAAATTATCAGTCTATGAAAGTGTGTCCCTGCTACACTGCTAATGTACTGCCTCTCTGACTGCCGCACATGGTCATGGGTTTGATCCCCACACTATTGCTATCACATGTGAGTAGAGTTCCAAAGGTTTTTCTCCAGGCAGATCAAAAAACATAAAAGTTTCTTGATATTCTAAAATTTGGTAATGGTATGGTATATAATGGTACAAACCTTGACGTTATTAGGAGTGTTGGCATTTCTCTTATTAGCTGCAGGTACAGACTTGGTAACTGTTGGTGGCTTGAGTTGAACATTAAGCGCTGGATTAAGTCCCAAGACTTGTTCTATCTCAATCTGAAATTTAAAAATGTTTATTTCTCACCATAAGCAGCGCATATGATAATTATTTATTGTGGCTCAACCTGCGCCATATGGTACAGTGCTATGTAGTTGGCCTACCAACCACCCATGGCTTAACTGACACCTTACCGTACAGTGCGGGTTGTCACAATCACTAATAATTGAAATCTAGCTAGTATAATAGCATAAAAATACACAAAATGAGCTTAATATATTTGATGTCTAGGGACATGTTCTTATAATACCTTGTGATAACTCTTTCACTCGATAAGCTAAAAGATATATTCAAAAACATTTTCAAGGCCAATTACTGACAACAGGGTCCATGCAGGCTTCTTGTGAAGACATTCAAGGACATTTCAAGGAGTATTCAAGGACCAAAATGAAAATTTTCAAGGACCACATAACGATGGGTGCGATCGGGATTACGAACTTTTAGATGAGGAAAACAGGCGTTTTGGGTTACAAAAACCTTTCTAAATATTTTTCAAGGAGTATTTACAATTTTCAAGGAATTTTTTCTTTTTTCAAGGAGTTTCAAGTGCCCTTGAAATGAGTTTTCAAATTCCAGCACTTTTCAAGGAGTTCAAGGACCTGCACGAACCCTGTGACAAAGAAAAATATTATTTTGCATCCAATAAGTCTCTAAATTCTTGTTCTTGTGAAGTTGAATTGAATGCACTTGAAATATCACACATTTGTGCAGCAGTCAATTTATAGTCTTAATAGAAAAATTGGGACCTGTACGTGCATCCTTTCTGAGCACACAAGCTTTTCAAAAAAGAGAGTAACCCCTGGTTTATTTTAATTACATACCGTACAGTAATAATACTACCATTTTTGTCCTATAGAGCCTTTAAACAAATCCTACTGACAATGCTTTATTTTCCACGTTTGACGCCAATTTGTTTTTCTATTTCATGTCAAACTCATAAAATAAAGCATTGTAGGATTTCAATGTACGTCTATTAATAGTGATATCTGTATGTTTCTTACCTCTTTGCCCTTTGTTTCGCCATTCTCAAACCATTCAACAGTAACACTCTTGGTATCTACATTCACCCCACTAACCAATGCCGAGTGAACACGACCTACAATATTGGAAAATCACTCATTATAATATAAAGGTTGTAACTAATAGCAAATGAACAATAAACACAAAAGTCACGTGGACTGTGGAAGGTGCCCATGACCAAAAAAAATCCACACGTCTATAATTGCTGAATGGTGTCTGATTTGCTGTGTATTCAGTTAAAAATCATTCCAGACCACTCGGTTACAGTAATAACTACAGACTATATCCCCCCTTATAAATTAATTAACTCAGAGAATTTAACAGCAGGGGCGGTGGAAGCAGGGGGGGGGGGGGGAGCAGGGGGTACTGGTCCCTTCACTTATTCTTTTTTTTGGGGGAGGGGGCCAGACCCCCCCAAAAAAATTGTGGTTCGCATAAATCAATAACCATGAATCATAAAATTTAAGGCATTTGTATTTTGTATTTTGTAAAAAAAAATAATTGTAGTGCCCCCCAATGATTTTCAGCTTCCGCTGCCGCTGAACAGTTAGTTCAAATTATTTGTTCAAGAAAAAAAATTGATGATTGATATATTAATATTTTAAAAAAATTAGTGGATAACAAAATGAATGAATTGTCCATAAAAACTAATTTTTTTCCGAAATTTTATGAACAAAGCTGCTAAAAAGTCTTACAAAATGACATCACACCCACCAAAAACTTTCAACTCTCAGGAAATCTGTATTTCTACTACTAAAGGGATCATATCACCAGGCAGGAGGTATACTGTAGTTAGACAATATAATATGGGTTATAATAAAAACGTTCTATTTTGCAAAATATATAGTGGCCAGCTTCAAGCATGTGTACACCACAGGCAACCCAGTCTACACTCTTAAGGTGGCTTGATCAAAATAAACACAATTTTGAATCTTTGAATATCCAGTTAAAAGCACCAAAAATTTGTATCTGGCAATTAAACCTTGTGGTACCTAGTGATTGATGATTTGGTCTGTGATTCATACAAAGGTAAGTCTAGCTAGGTCATGTCTATTTACAGACCACAAAGCCAATTGAATACCACAAAGTGCCACAAACACAGGATGTATGATTAAAGAGGATTTATGACTCACACAACATGGATTTGTGGTGTTTCAAATGAGTTGGAATAAAAAGAAATTTTGAAGAGAAAGGAAACATTAACCCTTGGAAAATTTCTTATAGGTTTTTTTGGGTGTATTTATGGACCTAATATAATCAATCTGTGTAAGCTCCAACAAGTCCATGTTTGGCCTGCAGTTGAGTGGTAAATGAAAGTCAGTTTTACCTCCTGGGGTATCTTGTGCCAATACCACAGGAAGCCCATAAAAGTTAGGAGAATGGTGAAAAAATTACATCATGAATAGACCATTTTCAAGATGCGCAAGCTATTTCAAAAATATCCTAGATGCAGGCATAAAAAAGAGGCGTTTTTGGAAGATCACACATGTTACTGACATTGCCTGACAATGCCTCATGTCTGCCTATACAATGTTTTTGAAAGCACTCACACATCTCAAAAATGGTCTAGTGCCCTATTTCATTATGACATCACATGCATGAAAACAGTCTTGTGTTTTAACACTGAGAATGATCATGACTAAGGGAGGGGAACAACTAAAGGAAATTACAAAAAATGTATTTCTTAGAACTTAGGAATTAAGCAATAACATCTGCCAAATACATTATAGCTAGAATAAACACTGCCTTAGAAAAAATATAGAAAAACAAACATATCAGAGTTATCAATTCAGCTGCTGAGTAAAATTATTCCAAATTTGTATTCACCAAACAAGCTGTGTAGTGGAATTGTTGGAAATCAAAATTAAGAATTTCAAGTAAGGCCCAGTTCGAACATCACACTTTTGTAGTGTTTAATCTACAGGACAGTGGCTAAGAAAACGCTGAGCAGTACATCACAAGACATCAGCTCTTTTGCTTAGTGCCAAGAAACGACATGTGCTAGGTTTGGTCAATATACTACTGTCTACTATTTCAAGGGAAAAGAGCACTCAACCTAAAAGGCATTTGAAATTAGATTCAATGTGCTAAGAGTTTGAAGTCAGAACTGAGCACCAAGCCTTTTTTAACTAGTGCAAAAAGAGAGGGTGACTTGTCCCCTCCCCTCAACACTCTGGATTCACCCTGCTATGATGTAACAGCAAAGAAGTATTTTTTCAATAGAGAAATGGCTTCTTGTTTAGGAGGCTTTTCTAGAATATCCTCACATTACACAGTACCAGATTGTCTATGCTGTGGTTATAATTACCATATATAAGCCACACGTTCAAACACCTTGCATTACACTAATGGAGTATTGAATAAAAGCCAACTATGAAAATGTAATAATTAATTTACAGTCAACTGTGCTTTTATATAATTCTGTATTGTCTTACTCAAAATGATTAAGTAGTAAAACAAGATTTTGCTATTGAATTAGTAAAAAATCACAAAATTTAAAGCTAATACAACCTGTCTCTTGTTTGAAACATTAAAAAAAATAGAATCATGTTGTAATATTTTTTATAATTTTGGTTCCAAGAATTTTATAATAAAATGTCGAGATGGACAGTGAGAAAACTAAATTTGTCAGAATACCATATTAATCAAGATTCAAAACGCAGAGTTCATGTGAAAATATATATAAGAATTTATATATCAAAAAAAAAAGTATTTTTGGCATGTTATTTTTTTTGGTGTATTATTATTTATTTATTTTTTTGTTGGTTTTTGGTCAAATTTCCACATTTGCCAAGGGATCCAGACCAAATTTATGGAAATATCAAATTCAAGAATACAAATTTTCATAACGTTAAGGTAAGTTAGAATAGCAACATTTACTAGAATGCCAACACACACAAACACACACCTAGTGATCTTGGAAGTAAATAAATTAATTATACAAAACCTACAAATAGCGAGGTTCAAATAAATTAGAGACAGACGTCATTTTTATGCACGTTTAAAACCTAGGCAGATTTTAGAGTAAATTCGTAGTTTTCATTGATGATCGCCTTTATATGTTTCAGCAATACTATCTTTGAATTTTTGTGCTGTTACCAAGACGAAGTGCGATTCAAAACATTAAGAAACGAAGAACCGCTCCACCAGACGAATATTAGATATTTTAAGCTTACTATATGACCTGTCCTTGTTTGAGGTTTGGTGAGAAAAATTAACATTATATATCATTAAAAAAATAATAGAAGGAGCTCCTGTACGTGAGAGATTTGAGATCTGCAGTAAACTAACCGTTGTGAGAAGCAAAAACGGTGTCAAAATATCGTCAAACTTGGTGTGAACGCACTCACCGTCAGTTCTTTGAATATCGACCTTTGTACCAACCACCACTTTGCTGTATTTCTCCATTCTAGCAGCTAAGCCACAGTGAAATTGTTAATGGCTCCTTCGTGGTGAGTAGGTAAGGTTTTACATGTAGTATTTGAAATTTTGAAAATTCGTACTTGAGCTTTCCGCTTGAACTGCACCAAACAGTCAGTAATGGCGGTACCTCTGAGCCCCTGAACACCTAACGACCTACACAGCGGATTCTACCAACACCACCAAGGCATTCTGGGATAAGAGAATGAAACTTATTCTTATTCTTATTCTTATTCTTATTCTTATTCTTATTCTTATTCTTATTCTTATTCTTATTCTTATTCTTATTCTTATTCTTATTCTTATTCTTATTCTTATTCTTATTCTTATTCTTATTCTTATTCTTATTCTTATTCTTATTCTTATTCTTATTCTTATTCTTATTCTTATTCTTATTCTTATTCTTATTCTTATTCTTATTCTTATTCTTATTCTTATATCGTCAATATAAGTACTATTATTCATATTATTATTATTATTATTATTATTATTGTTATTATTATTATTTTTTTTGTTTTTGTTTTTGTTTTTGTTTTTGTTTCTTCGCATGCCCAAGCACACGGTTAGTGAACATCGTTATCTCACTGAATTGATAATGATCGCTAGGACCTCGAAAGGGGTTCGTTTTTCTTCCAATCTCAGTTATTTACTTATAGAAGGGGTAACCGAGGGGAGGGGCCAGCTTCGTTCGAACCACCCCTAGCGATGGGCCTGCCATATTGCTACCTTGCTGCCTATCGTCGCCAATACTGCCGATAGCCGCGAAGAAACTTTCCAAAAGACTGAGCAAGGTACAAGCAACTACTGAAACAAGTTTTAAAGCAAATTCTTGTGTAGAACATTTTATTTTTATATCTTCACCTCAACTACAATAATACATACCCTTATAAAACTGTTTATAAAATAACGTTTATAAATCTCGCGTTTTGATTGCCTAGGAGCGCATGCATTTTCTGTTTCGTTATTCGTTTCCAAAATAACGGCTAATATAATTCGTATCTTATAAAAGAAATTAAAAAGTTTCCCCTTTCCTCAGTAGCAAAGGGGAATGCAATAGTAAGGGAAACCACGTTCAACTTATTCATTGCACAGATTTCTTTATAAACATCTGTGCATGATTGCCTTACGCACGATTATATTTGATATTGATATCAAAAGATGTTCGCCTATTATTATAATGAACGCGGGGTTTTTCGTATTTGTAATATTCGTTAGTCTTTCCGAAGTCTTTCTGAAATACGTTGTATTATGGGGCTGGGTTTTTTCTTAGGGATGCTTCATCAGTAAATTAACATTTTGTGCAACAAGAAACGTAAGGAATTTGAAAATAAACACGGTAATTAAGGTTTCTTATTACTCTTCACTATCAGCAAGCAAAAAGAGGCCATTTACGTATTAAAGCCTCCCCTAAAACACCCCATAATGCAACACGTTCTGCAACTCCGGAACAGTACGGGAAGGCTACTCTTGTCTCGAAGAACTATGAAAAATACGCGTGCGTAAGCCACTCATTAATTCTTCTAGAACAAAGGCAATATTTCCTATACAAATTATAATGTATAGTTTTTCCAAGCCCAGAAATAACTCTATTCTGGGTGATAAACTAATTCATAAGAATTTGCAGTCAAGAAGTCATGAATACAGTCGTTAACAATCTCTGGCTCTTCTTGCTGTACCCAGTGCGATGCTCCGTCTACATATCTGTGAATCATACAAATAAAATATTCCCAACTGAGTACAATTTCAGAGTTTTGCGGCTGCTATATATAAAAACACTCCTTGTTTTTACGAGGGTAGCACTAAATAGCCAGTGGCTAACAAATCCGTGGCCCTCGTTCCATGATCGAATTGGAATATAGAAGAAATATAACAGGACAAAACTGGACATTTTCTCCTATCCTCCACTGAACCTCCCGTGACAGGGCGGGGAGTTATCGCGGTAAGACCGGGAATGCAAATGTAATCTTATAGATCGTGGTGGAGAGGTTTGTGTGCCTTAAAGAACCCAGAAGTCATAATGCATGGTGAGGCATAAATAGACCATTTTTGAGATACATGAGCGCTTTCAAAAATATCGCAGGCGCAGACATGATCTCGAGGCATTTTCAGGCAGAGTCAATAGCGCGCGTGATCTTGCTCGAAAATGCCTCTTTTTCATGTCTGCGCCTGCGATATTTTTGAAAGCGCTCACGCATCTCGAAAATAGCCTATTCCCTGTCAGGTTCGACCAAGCCAATAGTGATAGAGCAAAAAGGTCTAATGACTTACCTTATTGTCAGGTTGGGTGCAAAGCGCTCTGTTCCTTCAAGCATGCCAGATTCAAGAGCTCCATCTCCGGTGCCCTGTAGTATTTAAAAAATGCCGTAAGATAGTATACATCACACGATGGGTGTCTGAAATCGTTTGTTTGGTTTTCAGCCTTTGAAATGGTTTTTTTTCTATATGAAATTGCACAGAACACATCACTGCCAAACTAGTGAAAACATAGACCCCTTGCTGCATGTCGAAGTGAAGCTCAATTTTTAGGGCAAAACAAAAGAATTCCAAAGATCCGAGAATTGGAACCCATTGCGGTTTTGCCGTCCAAATTGAGCTGCATTCCGACGTACTGAAAGGGGTCTATAGACCTTTCCTGAATTTGCATACTTATAAATGACTACGAAATAATTGTCCAAATTGAGGATGGACAAATTCGGGAAACGTCTATTCAGATATTTGTACGTGGGTTCGTCATCTTTCACCCCCAAAGCTGCTTAACTGCAAAATGGCTACGCCCCGTCCGGTTTCTAGAGCCTACCGGTCTGGGTACAAAAATGACCATGTATTTTCGTGTTTATTACTGATTTATCCATTTAATTATTTTGCCTAAGATAGCATAAAATAAAATAAAAATACAAGCAGATGAGAGGTAAAGGATGCCATCACAGGCCTTTCCCCAATTACGACGATAAAATTAAAGATAACATCATTGCAAACTAAGTTTCAACCTTACCCATATAATAAGTACTGGCTTTCTAAACCGGCGGTTATATATAACATGAGATCCTTGTGGTCTGTTTAGCAAGTTCCTAAAGTAGTTCAGAGGTGATGTTACTGCTCCTTTTTTTCCAAACGAATACTTGTATGCTTCAATATCTTCATCAGTTATGGCACCAGATCGCCTCACGCCCTAATCAGTAATGGAAAGGATTTTGAACTGATGAGCCACAATTATACAAAACGTAAAGCGCTTTTGATTGTCTTTATGCTGAAGCTAATCACTATTTTTTATTTTTTTTATTTTCTTTATAGTGGGATACACGCATCAAGCATTCCGCGCTACTGCTCTAAGCGCATGCTCAGGGGATTAAAAAGTGAGATAATATTTTGTAAAACATGTTATATTTTAGTTGTATTTTTCTTGTCAAACACAATTTTCATTAAATATTCAAGATCACGTACAGTTAAGCGAATTTTGAGTCAAATATACAAAAAAAATTGCATATTTTACGAAATATTATCTCTCTTATTAATCCCCTGAGCATGCGCTTAGAGCAGTAGCGCGGAATGCTTGATGCGTGTTAGACTTTCGCAAAGTCCGCCGCCCACTGAGTATCTCTCGCTGCGCTCGCAAAGAGAGGTCCAGTCTAGATGCGTGTATACAAATTCAGTAACTTATTACTGGTTTTCAATTTAGCCCACTGTCACTCACACACACTACCACTACAAAGAGCTCTCTATTCATCAATTATCATTATAATCTTTATCATTACTATTTGTTATAAGAAGGAACTTACCAGGTCCTGGCCTCTAAAGACTTCATTCAAATACGCAAAGTCGTTCAAACGTATCAATAGTTCGGGAATGTATGGTAGCTGAAAAAAGAAGACAAACTGAAAGAAAAAGGGAATGAGCGTCAACAAGAGACCATGAAGGGCTGACTTTATGTTTTCTCTCTCTATTAACTTTGGCTGTTTAATCACAGCGTGGGACAATCACACAGAACATTAAGTTCTATACTAGGTGGAAGCCCAAAGATCGAATTAGAATTTAGAAGTTGATTTTTGCGGAGGGAGGAAAACAGAGAACCCGGAGAAAACCCTCGAAGCACAGGAGAGAACCAACAAACTCAACCCACATACGTCACCGAGCCGGGCGGGACTCGAATCCGGGTCGCCTTGGCGTCGTCGAAGTGAGGCTATTGGGTCGAGGTCAAGAGAAACACTGCGAGATATACCGTATCAGGTTAAGCTATTTTCTACGAGTATTCTGCTCTCTTGCTCATAGAAGCTATTTTTTTAAACAATGTATATACTTCGATTGTATACAAAATCAATGCACAAATTTAGAATGTACGAAATTAGTCCTCAATTCTTTTTTGATAGATGGTAATTTCTCATCAGCCCCCCCTCCCCCAACATTTTTTGTGAATGCTCCCTAATAGACCTTTTCTAACCACGAAACAATGTTTAACTTCATGTGTTCATACATTAGGTATCAGAAGGGGATTTGTACCCCTATACGCCATACCTCAAATTTTGAAATATGAAAAGAAAAACGACTTCTAACGATTTTCCCTTTGATTCGTTTTTTCACCACTGCCCAATATTGTGTAGTCCCCTTTGCAGCCGTTTTTAGTGTCGGTCTCAAATCCCTCCTCATTAGTGGGGAGGGATTCGAAATCGAGGCCGACACTAAGAACGGCTGCAAAGGAGACTAAATATTGTGCTGATTCGGCTGTTTTGAGCCGCCATCAATCAAAAAGGTAACATTTACGAAGTGATACTTTAAAAAACTGGCGTTAAAAAACAAATATCAATGAAATTGTGAACAGTTAGAATGCAATCAGTTCAATTTATACTTAAACTTGCATACCCATGATTTGTTCAACTGTGAAGGGTGAGTTATAGTGTATTTATCTGCACACCTGGAAAAATAAAAACAAAAAGGCATAAGGAATTGAATCTGGTTAGGGACGCTCATTTCTCATCGGGAGGGGGAATGGTGGTTTTGGGTAACCTGTGTCTAAATTTTTTAATGCATCACAAATATTATGACAATTTTGCACAATCTGGTTAATGAAAAAGAAGATAATTTTTTTTTTCTAATATACAATTAAGCAACAAAATAGTACTATACATGAAATGTTTTTTTTCATTTACCACTATTTTGTGGCTGACCCCCTCTAAGCCCAAAATTTAACTCATGACCACCCACCCCCCCAAAAAAAACACCAACCCCCCCCCCCCCCCCCCTCACCCCCTTCCAGTAAAAAATGAACAGTCCCTTGGTAATTTTCATATGGTTCCTTCAGCACTAGTACATATATAATTATATGGCTTACATTGGGTGTGGACAGCTGAGAAGGATAAGTTTATCAACAACCTCTGGATACTGATGGGCTAAAGACCTGTTGAAAAAAGCAAAATACATAAATACATATTTCACATAATTACAAAAACATGCAACACTTTTTCAGCATTTTGCAAAATTTCTGCAAAATCAATATATCCCTATGAAAACTATTTTGCATATTTTGGAACCTTTAACTATTAAATAACATTGATTTTCAACCAAGCAATTTACCGGTAATCATAATTTAAGTAACTATTGTTATAGTAACGTTATTGTTTACACTGTACACTTTTTGACTTGTAAATTCCCCATAATGCACCCAATATATATATACATATGAAGAATATCTTAATAAAAGGGGTCTTAAGGGTGAAATGGGCGTGGCCTTTTTATGGTCGAAAAAATTGGCAAGCTGATAATTCGAATACTGCTCAAGAAACGGCTTGAATGCTAAATCGTGACATCAAATGGGTCTTAGTCGATAAGACCCATTTTGAGTAAATATTCTTCACAATGTGTGATATTTTGTTAGGTATTTTTGAGATTTATTCTAAATATAAACTGTCTTGTTCTGGTCGATTCTAGGTGGGCTCTTGGCTGGGCTTAGGTATTTTTGAGGTCTATTCCAAATAAAATGTATCTCGTTTTTCAATCTTTCAGTTGTGCAGATGCCAATGCCGTCAAGGGAGTTTTGCTGGAACCTCCCGGGCTTTGGTAGGTAGGCGAAGGACTCAATGTCATTAAAGGCGAGAGAAGCTTAGCCAGTGCCTGTGCGATATTCGGTAAGTTTCAAGTATATATACAAGTATATCAAAAGTGCATTAGAAATTATGGGATGTCATTCCTGATATTTTTTTCAGAAAGCCCTAGTGATAGGCAACACGAAAAAAATATCAGTGATGATATCCCATAATTTCTGATATACTTTTGATATATACTTATATATACTTGAAACGGCCATAATTTTTGCAAAAGGCTGTATATATATTTACTAGTATAAATACAAAGGTGATTATACAAAATCGCGCGCTCTGATTGGTTTTCTATCTCGGATTATCAGCCGATAATCACCTTTTCGGACAAAATGGCTGTCGCGCTTTAAAAAAATAAAATATTTTCATTTTCAATGTTGTATCCTTCTTTTTTTTTTGAAATAATCACCTTTTTATTTATACTAAAACAATTATTCACCTCAGGCTCAGTGATTATCGATGAATATTTACCTCGCAGCTCGAAGACTCGCCACTCAGTAAATATTCATCGATAATCACTTCGCCTTCGGCGAATAATTGCTAAATATAGTTATTATGTAGAGGGCATTACACAGTTTCACAAAGATATGAAGTTTATACATATTAGCTTAATTTGCAGAATTTTTGCAAAATGCCGCAAGGCCAGGTGTCACAATGAAATAGAAATCTGAAATGTTCCTTAATATTCAAAGTAGCTACTCACCACCCTACATATCCTCCCAAGTCATGACACACCAAGATACAAGATGAATATCCTAGACTTGATATCTGAAATACAATACAATATGTACAATAAGGGAAATGGGCCTTGATTACATTATAGAAATTGAAACTAATCTATTAAAGATCCAAAATGGGCTGTCAGTGCAGTGCATGTGGTCATCATTTAGACTTGATTGATTCTGGTTAATGCCTGCTACTGTTTTCCTGGCATGATTTTATAAACAAACAGGATAGGACTTTGTTTTCCCATTTTGACATGCATAATAATGAATCTGCAACTATAATAGGTCTAAATGTGTTTAAACAAAATCAGCATTGAAATCATGCCAGGACTATCACATAACATTGCAGTATTCAAAAACCCCAGTCTCTGCTGCAGGCCAGGGAAGCACATTTTGTGGATCAATGCACACTTCAATACATCTTTTTCCTCACACCATAATTTAATTTGTGAATCCTCACTATATCACCTATATACCCCTTGCAGCACGTCGGAATGCAGCTCAATTTAGAGGGCAAAATTTACAATAGGTTCCAATTCTCGGATCTTTGGAATTATTTTGTTTTGCACTCCAAAATGAGATGCTCGGACGTTACATGCAAGGGGTCATTGTCATAATCAAATGAACTATAATGGCCCATGCAGGTTTCCTTACAAATTCTTTAACATCTTGAGTTAATTTGTCCATTGTGTACATTGACCTTCCTTCTGGATGATCTGTCTCACCATACCCTCTACATGTACAATGGAAATAGTATTAATTAAGCAAGTAAACATAATATGTTGTAACCAAGTTCCATTAATTAATTACACCTAATTTGACTCCTGGGTATTTTTGAGGGTTTTTAGTACTTTTCTAACAGCTTGTTTTGGAGGTTAAACTTTCAAAATTACTGAAACTTTTCAGAGCCATTTTGTCCATCTAAGACTGCTGGAGGGCATCATGAAGTCCTGAGACAGCTTACGGCGTGACAACATTTAATATATTTGCATACTTCTATGCACAGGCTTTTTGCTGCCAAATGCACTTTTACACACCTTACTTGGTAAAACCAGACAGTTTCGCATTAAATGTTTAGAGTTTAACATACAAAAGCCTGTGCATAGAAGTATGCGAACATATTAAAGACGGTCAGACATACTTTTGCGTGATAGGCTTTAAATCAGCAAAACTGAACTTGTCTAGACATAGAGTGGTCAATTGCAAACAGAGTCCAACTCAACATAGATAAGTGCAAAGAGTTACGTATCTCCTTTTCTAAGACCACACCAGAATTCCAACCCATCATAGTTAATGGAAAGGAGCTCGAGACTGTTAACAGTGTTAAGTTATTAGGTGTGTCAATTTCAAACGACCTTTCCTGGAATTCCCACGTAAATGAAGTAGTTAAGAAGGCTAGTAAAAGACTTTATTTCTTAGTTCAGCTCAAAAGAGCTGCAGTCCACCCTAAAGAGCTAGGTTTATTTTACACTAGTTGTATAAGATCAGTTTTGGATTACGCTGTCCCAGTGTTTTACTATTCACTACCTGATTATCTCATAAATGATCTTGAGCGGGTTCAAAAAAGGGCTATGTCAATCATCTATCCTAATTTACATTACAAAAATGCACTGAATCAAATGGAATTAACTTCATTGTCTGATCACCATCAAGCCATATGCGAAGAGTTGTTTACCAATATAGTACACTATGAAGATCACCGTCTTTACAATCTTTTACCATCCCAATATAGTTCAAAGTATAATTTAAGACGTCCCCTCATTTACAATGTTCCAGCATGCAAAACAAATAGATTTAGAAATAATTTTATTGTTAAGTCTTGTATTCTTAAGAATAAATCACAGTAGAGTTTTTATTAGAATATCGATATTTTATTTTATTTTATATAGTATTTTATAAAAATTGTATATTTATATTTAAGTCTTTAGTTTATATTTGTAATTTTTTGTCATAAACGCAATTCAGCCTATGGCTGCAAGGTTTATTGAATAAAGTACCTATCTACCTATCTACCATTATCCAGCAAGATTGCTTCATTTAAAATACCATATTCCAGGGAGCGAAAACAACAACAACAATAATTATAATTATAATAATAACACACATGTTCTAAATTCCTACCTCAAATCCATGGCAATCACTCTGTAGTCATCACTAAGTCCCTGAAGCTGATATCTCCAAGAATACCAAAACTGAAACATGATAGATGTATTGATTTTCATGTGGCTTTCCAAAAAACACATGCCATATGCTGATCAACTTTTTAATCATTAACAAGTGCTACAATCCACCCTCATATCAATAATACTTAATTACTTAAAGCCCATTATTCCTACGTATACTGGCATGGAGATAGCTAAGGCAGCAAACAAAGGATGAAAGTATTTTTCCTTGTTGCTGTTTCTGTAACACAGTGTTTTATGAGACAGGGTTGTATGCCCTGCATGTGCCAAACCCCCTAATATGTCTAGCTTGGGGGACCCTACAAGGAGACTAAGCTCCTGCTAACATAGCTAGCTAGCTCTAGAGGCATGCAGGCTCTCCACACATGACAAGGTGGCGATCTGCCAGAGAGCCACCCTCATATGATGAACATCAAAGGGCTCAAAATAATGGCCAGTGATCAACACTCAATGTCCAGCCAAATTTGGTACTTGACCAGTCAAATACAGTTTTGAACGGACATGTTGGCCGGTCATGTTTCAAAAAAATATTAATAATAAAATATCATACGCTGGACATCTTGACCGGCATATGACTGACCATAATTGTGAGCCCTGACATCATATTGCTAAAGGTTTTATAAAGCAAAGATGTAATGTGAGAATAGGCAATGTGCATCAATTCGAGCTCATGCACAATGGCTATTATAGGTGTACAATTTCTAATGATATAAGCATGTATATAAAACCACTGACAGTTACAAATGTAAGTTTTTCAGTATTCAAATATTGAATTCTCGTGTAGTAATAGACTATACCTCTGGATATCCATGTAGGCATAGCATTAATGGTTTGTTTTCATCACCCTTGGCAACATAATGGAACACTATTTTGGAAGGGGTTTTAATAAAATGATGTTCACCATATTCATCATTAATGAGGCATTCTGGAACTATAATAGAATAAACACAGAAAACATTTAAAAAATCTTGTTAGTAATTGAAATTGGTGTTGGTATTAATCACATTACTATTCTTAGTGCTGGAAATAATACATGAAAATAACTTAATAGATATCCCACAATTCCTTGCAATGCATAAATTACCACCTGTCCTTTCCTTCATGTATTGATTCCAATGACTATTCTATGCATGAGCACAGTTGCCACTGACCCACCGACCCATGTCACAGCTCAAGCATTTATTATGTCGTGGGTGGAGTCAGTGATATACATGAATATTCCACTGTCCTAGTCCATATTTCATTATATATTCATACTGTATATGTGTGTATTGTAGAATATTATTATTGTAGGCACTGAAAATAAATAGAGGATATTACATGCATGGTTGCATGAAGATATTAAGCTTATCTTCGAGTGGTGAAAATATTTCAACATGAGTAGATAAACTTCATATCTTCATGCCAACATGTAATAATTTCTTTTTATAATTTAGACACATCCACAAACAGATGCCATTATGACTGATCTTGGCTTGTTGCTACGCATGTTAAGTGAGCTGAAAACATCAGAAGGGACTTTGTTGATATCTTCATGTGTACGTTATTAAAAATATGACACTGAGCTCCCAGATGTGGTTCGTATGAAAAATACAAGTGGAATATTTCCCAGTAACCACATCTGCAGGCTACTCCATATTTATTCTCCAGAACACAACTGGGATTCCTGTGTTGAAATATATGGAAGCCTGAGGTTCCTGTAGAGCCCTTGCAGCACGTTGGAATGCTGCCCAATTTGGAGGGCAAAACAATAGGTTTCAATTCTCAGGAGATTGAAATTCTTTTGTTTTGTCCTCCAAATTGAGCTGCTATGAGAGGGGTCAATAGAAGATGCCTACGATAGAGGCTAATTTCCCTGTAAAATACTAATACTTGTCTGTATAATAAAATACTCAGTGACACACATGTACACATGGACACTTAATACATGTGGCAGCACAAAAGTAAATGTAGAGAAAATGAAAGCTCGATAGTTCTTGGCACTGCATGTGATTAGTTCAATTTGAATTTAAAATTATTATTTATCTCTAGATTTTGAGGATTCAAAAGATTGTTCTATTTTTTCTTTATTTAGTAGGTAAAAATGTTCGTTGTTTCATAGGCTGCAATAGTTCTATATCATAAAAAAATGTAAATATTCTGCATTGGGCAATGTTATTGAGCTTATCATTAATCACATGACACTCAGGTAGTCCATGATAAAAAACGAAGTACGTTTGACTAAGCTTATGCAAAATCAAAAATAAAATACGATATTTATTCATCAGTTTAACTGATGCTAATAAATAGTAGAATTGAATAATGATTAAGTATTTCGTGATCATTTTGAGAAATGTCAAAATATCAGTGAACTATAAATAGCTTGCTTACCTTTGCATCTTTTGACTTTTCGAAGACTTAAAGGATTCCTAACAATAGTCCAGATGATTTTCAGCAGCACAAGACAGCCATAAAAGAGAGCTAATATATGTACAATGATAAAAGTCACGATTTCCACAAGGAAATACATAGCGTTCATAAAGTAAAGCTACAATAGCTGCTAGCTGCTCCACATCGCTCAGCTTTCACTCAGCTCGATATGAAAATACGTACCTCTGCCACAGGTAACCCAGCTTTCCATTTTTATAAGAGAATGTATGTAGATTTTGATAGATTTTGCTAAGATTTTGTAAATAAAGGTTAAAATATATGAAAATAAAAATGAAATTTTCACTTTTCGATTTCAAGTATTTTTTTTAGGAATTTTAAGCACCCCTCGACGTACCCTCCATGCATTTCGAAAATCGAATTCAATCGAACTTAGTCACATGATTGGATTCGATCGGCATTCGCCAATCGAACGAAATCGAATGCTAAAAAAAATTGTAAATTCGACTGTATTCGATTTCCAAACTTATCGAATGTGTGGTTGCATTCGATTTCCTACAGACTTACCATGTTGTGTCGTCGTGTTGGTTGGGCTTCCTGTGGTGATTGCTACTGAGCAAGTTATTGACACCACTTTCGCATTCCCATAATGCTTGCATTTTGGGTGGCAACTAGAAGAAAAATATTCGAAAATTCAAAACTTTTCATGCAGATGTTGAGTACATTTGCTATTATCTTTAAAAAATCTAGTATCAGTTTAATCAGAGCTATGTTGCAGGCAATGTATGGACTTGTCTAAGGGACTGGTCATAAATCAAAGTAAAAAGGGGGGGGGGGGGGCGGGGGGGGGGGGGGGGGGGGTTGGGTGGGCCGGCAAAACTAAAACAACAACAACAACAAGCTTTTATTTTACATTTCACTCTAAAGTAATACATATTCTTACGTGAGTGTAGGGAGAACCAGAGTAACATACGTTTTCGAGCTGGCCCACCCGCCCACTAGCACTTTTTTATGCTGGCCCATACTCATTATAAAATGCGGTTGAAAAAATCATCATCCATCCCCAGTTTTGAAGGAAAATTGCATAGACGTTAGATGTTAGATAATAGCCCGCCCCCTTCAAGTAGCTCAAAATTATGTGGGCCACCCCTGTTTTCACCGGCCCATCCCTATTACTTTGGCTATCATAAGTGTCAAACATTTATAAAGAATGTATGGTTACAGGGGACGCTTTTCCCCTGTTATCATACATTCTATGTAAAATTTCAACATTAGTCTCAACGCATTTTGTCCATGCACTCTTTCCAGTGGTGCTGCTTGTTACATGATTGGAGCAAGATTTGACGACATTCTGACGTTAAAGCCATAGTGACCCGTTACGGCGATCCGTCGGTGGATCGTTGTAGGGACCCCAGTAACAAGTGATAGTAATGAATGAATCAATTACGCTTTCAAGCTGCGGAAAATCAAGCATAAAACTAATAATGCTCCGTGTCAATATTTTATGAGTAGTGACTTTGACAAAAAATGTTTTTTAACATTTATCGAAAAAAAAAATATCGAAAATATCGAAAATATGATTGATCCACTTGAGGCAGGACTGAAGTATGTTGCGAAAAAATTACTAAGAGCGAAACGGCATTTAGGATTTCTGTTGTCCTTTCCAAAAAAGAGTGACTCAGGTTTTTGGGATTGATAATAAATGTTTTTATTGATTGATTTACCAGGACCATACTTCCAGACATCGATTGCTGAAGCCTCGTATGGACTTACGGCTATGCTGGAGATTTCGGCCCCAACACCGCTATCCCGGGAGGACATTACTGACTGATCAGGAAGCTCGGCCACCAAGCCTAAGGGAGAGGTTAGTCGGCCCCTAGACCATAGATGATTAACCCATTGCTATGACCAGCATACCCGGTTTGAAGCTTGTGTTGCTGATGGTTTTGTCGCTGTGCTTATTTCTTTCAATGTGGGACGTGTTTTCAAAAACCCACATGCGACGTATACACCAATCAGCTTGTGAGAATTTATTTTCCCATCCCACGGAATATGGTGACAGGTGGCATTTTTGGTATCAGTGAGATATGCAAATGACACCAAGTATGCGAATCAGTATATAAGTATTATAATCAGCATCAGCAGTGGGTAAGAAAGAAAAAAATGGAAACAACTAAAAGTCTGTCGTTATCCAATCCATCTGGTGTACATTCTTATTCCCATGCGTTCGTCCATTCAATTTCGTGTACATTCTTATTCCCATGCGTTCGTCCAATCCATTTCGTGTACATTCTTATTCGTATGCGTTCCTCCAATCCATCTGGTGTACATTCTTATTCCTATGCGTTCATCCAATCCATCTCGTGTACATTCTTATTCCAATGCATTCGTCCAATCCATTTCGTGTACATTCTTATTCCTCTGCGTTCATCCAATCCATCTCGCGTACTTTCTTATTCCCATGCGTTCATCCAATCCATCTCGTGTACATTCTTCTTCCCATGCGTTCATCCAATCCATCTCGTGTACATTCTTATTCCCATGCGTTCGTCCAATCCATCTCGTGTACATTCTAATTCCAATGCATTCGTCCAATCCATTTCGTGTACATTCTTATTCCTCTGCGTTCATCCAATCCATCTCGCGTACATTCTTATTCCCATGCGTTCATCCAATCCATCTCGTGTACATTCTTCTTCCCATGCGTTCATCCAATCCATCTCGTGTACATTCTTATTCCCATGCGTTCGTCCAATCCATCTTGTGTACATCCTTATTCCATGCGTTCCTCCAATCCATCTCGTCTCCATTCTTATTCTTCTAAGTTCATCCAATCCATCTCGTGTACATTCTTATCCTTGTAGGTTCATCCAATCCATCTTGTGTACATTCTTATTTTCATGCGTTCATCCAATCCATCTCGTGTACATTCTTATTCCCATGCGCTCATCCAATCCATTTCGTGTACATTCTTATTCTTGTAGGTTCATCCAATCCATCTCGTGTACATTCTTATTCCTATGCGTTTATCCAATCCATCTCGTGTACATTCTTATTCCTATGCGTTTATCCAATCCATCTCGAGTACATTCTTATTCCTATGCGTTCATCCAATCCATCTCGTGTACATTCTTATTCCCATGCGCTCATCCAATCCATCTCGTGGACATTCTTATTCCATGCGTTCATCCAATCCATCTCGCGTACATTCTTATTCCCTTGCGTTCATCCAATCCATCTCGTGTACATTCTTATTCCCATGCGTTCATCCAATCCATCTCGCGTACATTCTTATTCCCATGCGTTCATCCAATCCATCTGGTGTACATTCTTATTCCCATGCGTTCATCCAATCCATCTCGCGTACATTCTTATTCCCATGCGTTCATCCAATGCATCTCGCGTACATTCTTATTCCCATGCGTTCATCCAATCCATCTCGTGTACGTTCTTTTTCGTATGCATTCATCCAATCCATCTGGTGTACATTCTTATTCGTATGCATTCATCCAATCCATCTGTTGTACATTCTTATTCGTATGCATTCATCCAATCCATCTGGTGTACATTCTTATTCTATATCATTCATCCAATCCATCTCGTGTACATTCTTATTCTATATCATTCCTCCAATCCATCTGGTGTACATTCTTATTCATATGCGCTCATCCAATCCATTTCGTGTACATTCTTATTCTTGTAGGTTCATCCAATCCATCTCGTGTACATTCTTATTCCTATGCGTTTATCCAATCCATCTCGTGTACATTCTTATTCCTATGCGTTTATCCAATCCATCTCGAGTACATTCTTATTCCTATGCGTTCATCCAATCCATCTCGTGTACATTCTTATTCCCATGCGCTCATCCAATCCATCTCGTGGACATTCTTATTCCATGCGTTCATCCAATCCATCTCGCGTACATTCTTATTCCCATGCGTTCATCCAATCCATCTCGTGTACATTCTTATTCCCATGCGTTCATCCAATCCATCTCGCGTACATTCTTATTCCCATGCGTTCATCCAATCCATCTGGTGTACATTCTTATTCCCATGCGTTCATCCAATCCATCTCGCGTACATTCTTATTCCCATGCGTTCATCCAATGCATCTCGCGTACATTCTTATTCCCATGCGTTCATCCAATCCATCTCGTGTACGTTCTTTTTCGTATGCATTCATCCAATCCATCTGGTGTACATTCTTATTCGTATGCATTCATCCAATCCATCTGTTGTACATTCTTATTCGTATGCATTCATCCAATCCATCTGGTGTACATTCTTATTCTATATCATTCATCCAATCCATCTCGTGTACATTCTTATTCTATATCATTCCTCCAATCCATCTCGTGTACATTCTTATTCCTATGCGTTTATCCAATCTATCTCGTGTACATTCTTATTCTTGTAGGTTCATTCAATCCATCTCCTGTACATTCTTATTCGGATGCTTTCATCATATTCATCTTGTGCTCACAATTAACCCCGAGAAGGTGAGTCTTAAAATGGAACTGGGGAATCAAAGGAACTATAAGGCAATCTAAGGGAATAAAATTACTCTGTTATTTTTGTCTGTCGAAAATGTCGAAGAAAAAGTTGTTAGTTGAATAGACCTTTTGGAACAACAGGTCACGTGACCCTGCCCTCTTTATTTAAGGGGGTAGGATCACGTGACCTGTTGTTGCAAAAGGCCTATTATTAGAGGAACCCAAAAAGCGACCTCAGGCTGACTTCGTGGAAACAGGAAACCATATAGAGTTTATAGAGTATAACCTAGGAACATCAATTTGATGGATGCAATAGACCATTTTCGAGATGCACGAGCGCTTTCAAAAATATCGCAGGCGCGTACATGATCTCGAGGCATTTTCGGGCAGAGTCAATAGCGCGCGTGATCTTGCCCGGAAAAGCCTATTTTTCATGTCTGCGCCTGCGATATTTTCGAAAGCGTTCGCGCATCTCGAAAATTGTCTATTGTGCCCCATCCTTCAGACTGACCTCGTGATAACACCCCATCATATACAGCATAACCTAGGAAGATCAATTTGATAGATGGCATTGTGCCCCCATCCTTGACAGACTTCGCACAAATATGACCTCATTTATATTAACTAGGAAGGTCAATTGGATGGATGGAATTGTGCCACCATCCTACAGACTGACCTTTTATCGTTGCAAGCGCAGCTAGCCGAACCGGGATACTAATCTCGTAGGTACGAGCTCCCTGTGGAATCGGTAATTAGCCTTGCAAAATACAATTATTTTAAGATTTCGACTTGATTTTTGATGCCTTAAGAAATTCCCGAGAAATATAGAATATATTAAGTTAATTTAGCAAGCGAATCCTAACAGCAAATGATATATAGCATAACCTAGGAAAGTCAGTTTTGATAGATGGAATTCTACCACCATCCTTCAGACTGACCTCAACATCCCATACTGATAAACTTTGAAGATCAGTTTGATGGATTGAATTCTACCACCATCCTTCAGACTGACCTCAACATCCCATACTGATAAACTTTGAAGATCAGTTTGATGGATTGAATTCTACCACCATCCTTCAGACTGACCTCAACATCCCATACTGATAAACTTTGAAGATCAGTTTGATGGATTGAATTCTACCACCATCCTTCAGACTGACCTCAACATCCCATACTGATAAACTTTGAAGATCAGTTTGATGGATTGAATTCTACCACCATCCTTCAGACTGACCTCAACATCCCATACTGATAAACTTGGAAGATCAGTCTGTTGGATGGAATTCTACCACCATCCTTCAGACTGACCTCAGCATCCCATACTGATAAACTTGGAAGATCAGTCTGTTGGATGGAATTCTACCACCATCCTTCAGACTGACCTCAACATCCCATACTGATAAACTTGGAAGATCAGTCTGTTGGATGGAATTCTACCACCATCCTTCAGACTGACCTCAGCATCCCATACTGATAAACTTTGTAGATCAGTTTGATGGATGGAATCCTACCACCATCCTTATAAGAATGACCTCGTGAAACCATCCCATAATGGTAAACTTGGAAGTTCAGTTTCATGCTCCGTGGTCCCTGCGTGAACTAAGAGATCCCTTCAACTGAATTAATCTGAACTAATAGAACATTTTAATTTTCTTAAAAGAAGAAAAGAAACAAGATAAAAAAAAAAAAAAGAATCGGAAAGAATAAAAAAAAAGTAATCTGAATACGATGGGATTTGAACCCACGTCTACCGACAGAAAAGTCCAAAAAATTATCTTGTGCCATACCCCCGAGACATCCGCAGAGCTGGGTCGTCGTATGGACTTCGGACCTGACGGCAATCAAATCCTTCTGCCCTTATAGTACGGATTACGCAGAAAATTGCTCTAGCCGAGGCATCAGGCGAGAGACCAGCCGGCTGGCTAGTGGTAAAAAACTTCGGCTTTGAAGAGATCGGTCAGTACTGGGAAGGGAGGAGCTTTTGTGACAAATATTTTCTCTTTTTTTATAAAGTGCTTTGAAATAATTAATCAATATTTAAACGATTGCAGCTTGCGAAGAACGAATTACCCGAATAGCTCGAAAGGCAGTAAACGGCCGAGACGAAAGCCACAAATACGAAAGGAGAAAGCAGATATCTCTCTTTAGGGAGTATAAAAATCTGAAAATGACTCAAGCGAATTTGAAAAATGTTCTTCATCCAATCCTTTCCTTAAGTACAGTAGCTAAACAGGAATGTTCGCCATTTTTCCCTCGGCTCGATATTCACTCGAAAAGTTGATTTTCTTGACATTTTTCAGCAGCAATTAATTTTCAAGAGGTTATTTTGAAGTGTGAAATAAGAAAGTTAGATTTTTCACTGACCCTTTTATGGGTGTACCTGCATGAGTCATGCTCTACATCTGCGTGAAAGATTACAGACAAGGCTGCGGGGCCACCAAAACATGTACAGGGCTCAATGCTACTTCGTCGTGTGACATCACCAAATTATCTATCTGGATAAAGGATACCAGATGTTTAAAGTTCATAATACTTTTTACTTTACGTTTCTAACTTATGTAGGGTTAGAATGAATTTATGCAGAGGTAATTTTGCTCACAATAACCATTAATTTATTTCATTATTTTGTTTTCTTTCTTTCTTTCTTTCTTTCCTTTCTGTTTTTGTCCTGTTTAATTTTGTAGTCTACGTTTTTTTTAAATAGTGAATGTCAAACAAGCATCAAACTAATCTGCTCCGTGTCAATATTTCATGAGTCAAAGTGATTTTGACCGAAGGTGCTTTTCAACATTTATCGGGGGAAAAAAGGCAGGACTGAAGTATGTAGCGAAAAAATTACTAAGAGCGAAACGCGCATTTGGGATTTCTGTTGTCCTTTCCATAAAGGATGACTCAGGCTTTTGTGCTTATAATGTTTTTACTGATTGATTAACCAGGACCATACTTCCAGACATCGAGTGCTGTAGCATCGTATGGACTTACGGCTACGCTGGAGATTTCGACCCCAACACCGCTATCCCGGGAGGACATTACTGACTGATCAGGAAGCTCGGCCCCCAAGCCTAAGGGAGAGGTTAGTCGGCCCCTAGACCGTAGATGATTAACCCCTTGCTATGACCAGCACACCCGGGTTTTTCGTTTGTGTTGCTGATGGTTTTGTCGCTGTGCTTATTTCCTTCAATGTGGGACGTGTTTTCAAAAACCCACATGCGATGTATACACCAATCAGCTTGGGAGAATTTATTTTCCCATCCCACGGAATATGTTGACAGGTGACATTTTTGGCATCAGTGAGATATTCAAATGTACACCAAGTACGCGCATCAGTATATAAGTATTATATTCAGCAGTGGAAAATAAAACAAACAAACAAAATGGAAACGACCCATATACTGAAGTTATCCAATCCATCTCGTGTACATTCTTATTCCCATGCGTTCATCCAATCCATCTCGTGTACATTCTTATTCCTATACGTTCATCCAATCCATCTGGTGTACATTCTTATTCCAATGCGTTCATCCAATCCATCTCGTGTACATTCTTATTCCCATGCGTTCATCCAATCCATCTCGTGATCATTCTTATTCCAATGCGATCATCCAATCCATCTCGTGTACATTCTTATTCCTATACGTTCATCCAATCCATCTCGTGTACATTCTTATTCTTGTAGGTTCATCCAATCCATCTGGTGTACATTCTTATTGTTGTAGGTTCATTCAATCCATCTCGTGTACATTCTTATTCTTGTAGGTTCATCCAATCCATCTCGTGTACATTCTTATTCTTGTAGGTTCATCCAATCCATCTCGTGCACATTCTTATTCTTGTAGGTTCATCCAATCCATCTCATGTACATTCTTATTCTTGTAGGTTCATCCAATCCATCTCGTGTACATTCTTATTCTTGTAGGTTCATCCAATCCATCTCGTGTACATTCTTATTCTTGTAGGTTCATCCAATCCATCTTGTGTACATTCTTATTCTTGTAGGTTCATCCAATCCATCTCGTGTACATTCTTATTCTTGTAGGTTCATGCAATCCATCTCGTGTACATTCTTATTGTTGTAGGTTCATCCAATCCATCTCGTGTACATTCTTATTCTTGTAGGTTCATCCAATCCATCTCGTGTACATTCTTATTCTTGTAGGTTCATCCAATCCATCTCGTGTACATTCTTATTCTTGTAGGTTCATGCAATCCATCTCGTGTACATTCTTATTGTTGTAGGTTCATCCAATCCATCTCGTGTACATTCTTATTCTTGTAGGTTCATCCAATCCATCTGGATGGAATTCTACCACCATCCTTCAGACTGACCTCAACATCCCATACTGATAAACTTGGAAGATCAGTCTGTTGGATGGAATTCTACCACCATCCTTCAGACTGACCTCAACATCCCATACTGATAAACTTTGAAGATCACCCCAACAATGACCTCGTGAAACCATCCCATAATGGTAAACTTGGAAGTTCAGTTGATGCTCCGTGGTCCCTGCGTGAACTAAGAGATCCCTCCAACTGAATTAATCTGAACTAATAGAACATTTTAATTTTCTTAAAAGAAGCAAAGAAACAAGATAAGAAAAAAGAATCGGAAAGAATAAAAAAAAAAAAAAAAAAAAAAAAATCAGAATACGATGGGATTTGAACCCACGTTGGGAAGCTCGGGTGGTATAGAGGTGAGAGCGCTTCCCTCACACCAAGGTTACCCGAGTTCGAGCCCCGCTGGGCTCGGTGTCGTATGTGAGCATAGTCGTTTGTTGGTTCTCTCCTGTGCTTCGAGGGTTTTTCCTCCCTCCTCAAAAATCAACTTCTAAATTCCAATTGGAATTCAGTGGAGGAAGAGCCACTCGGTGGATTCCACTGTTAATCGCATTAATTATTATTTATTTATTTCAAATGGAAAATTCTCTAGTCTATCTGGTGCATTGTTATCACGGCTATCGTTGTGCAAATTTTGTGAAACCGTGGTCTAGTGGTAAAAAACTCGGGCTTTGAAGAGACTCGGTCAAGCACGTGTGGGTTGGGTTAATATACTTGGAAGGGAGGAATCCGACAAAATTGAGCGGAGTTACGGGAAGTCAAAGTGATCCATATTTCTATATATTTTGTCAAAGTTGCCCCAATTCAAAATGCCCGCCGAAAACCGTGAATTGGTCTATTTCCTGACCTTGAAAAAAGGTGAACACTTGTTTCCATAGCCAAAACTTTGAATGAGAAAGGACTGGAATCGATTCTAGGGTTGGTAATGGTTGGTTAGGTTTAGGGTAAAGCTTAGGGTTATATTCCAGTCCTCTCTCGACAAGGGCATTTTGGGCTATCATAGAAACAAGTATCTACCTTGAAAAACAATCCATGACTGTGGGAACCCTGTGGAATTCATGGTGTATAATTTGCAATCATACAGTGATCGAATTTATCGTAATGATACCACGGTGAAATACATTTAATGATTCTCCTCTCAAAGCTAATTATATATTATTTCTTCTAATTTCATCTTGGGCTCTCTTATCGTACTAAGTGCAGCGCTTTCCAATCGATCACACGCGCAGGATTAAACATTTGCTGTCGCGACGAGGTTGGTTTTGGTGGACGTCAATCAAGGTGTTCCCACGACATTCTATCCAGGTAGGAACGTGGCCTTGAAAACGTCGATCGCGTGGCGACAAATTGTATGAATTTCGCGAGTATGATTTGAAAGCGCTGTAACCTGCGCTTGCAATAATCGTTCTGTATATTCTTTATCACCTTTCCACATATCGGAACCTCGTGTACACACATATAATGAGTCTGCCTGGCAATTGTTAGTAACGAACAAAACTACCTTTATATTCTGCAGAATCGCCAGAATTCAATAGATTATTGACTAGCAGGGCTAAGAGTGCAAAAGGATCGACAAGCGCGTGTTCACCCATTCACATTGAGAGAAAAACTACACTAGTCTACTGTATGTTATTTGCGATATTCTTTTAAGCTTTTCAAAGACTTTTAAAAAATTAATGCAATCTTGCACCTAAAGCTCCTCCCTCGAAGCGGCTGTACTAAAAGCATTTGGGTTATATCTGTCACATGCAAGTTTCCCAGTCGTCAGCCGTGTGCACGTGGCTAGCCTCCTTCACAGACGTACGTTGTTAGAGTCGTCACGTCGTCACGCAACACGTCTGGGTAGGAGGCTACCGTGTGGCTAAATAATAAGCAACTATTGGACGAGGTTGAGCTAAATATCGTGATTTCTTAGTGTCTTGCAAGCAATTCTTTTTTGTGATAACCGAGTTCAATAATTGTTTTATCATTCAAATTATTTTCTTATGTTTTGGCTGTTTTTGTTTTCTATGAAACATGCCAAGTAATTTTCTGACAGCTCAGGGTATTTGCAGTTCTCTCGGCCAATCAAAACGACGGAAAAAATAAGTTGGATGATAAATCGCATTATTAGATAAAGGAATATAAAGTGATGTCAGACGACAAGTCTGTCTGCCACGGAGGTCAAAACTACCACTCATCAAGGGGTCCTTTAGTCTCCTCCACAGCCGTTTTTAGGGTCGTCACGCAACATTCCCTCCCTATAGAAGAGACTACCCTAAAGACGGCTGCGAGGTAGACTAGGGGTCCTTTGGGGAAGAAACGAAACCGAGGTGCTTTTGGTACGAGAATGAATAAGATACATCAGTTACTGATAAACTGGCGAATATAGCCATTGACGAGAGTTGGTTCTTCTTGTTGAATCCAGTGACTTGCGCCTTCGATGAGCCTATCAAAAAATGAAACTTCCAGCGTGAGAATGTTTCTCTACAAATAAGACCACACGAGAACAACCACAAAACTGAGATCTAGTTCTAGGTTATTCACGGACCAATAAAATAGGTATCTACATCACATTGATATAATGATCAGTAAAGGAGCTAGAGGGGAGCCACCGTCCCCCTTTTGAAATGACAAAATAACTATACTAGTACTAGATTGATAAAATACACCTTTTTTTTTTTTTTTTACAAAAAATTGCGCGTCTAGGCTGGAATTTTCAAATCCATGCATTTAGTGCATTTGTCCACTCCAGCCTCGCCTTGAATCTATTGTTCTGTGGTCAGTCAAGCGAATACGGGAAAGGTCTAAAGAGGGGCTTATAGACCCCTTGTACGTGACGTCAAAGCAGCTCAATTTGGAGGACAAAACAAAAGAATTTAAATCTCCTGAGAATTGGAACCTATTGTTTTGCCCTCCAAATTGAGCTGCATTCCGACGTGCTGCAAGGGGTCTATGACCGTGATTCTACAGCATCTTCGTTTTCCTTGGGAATTCGAGTTAGCGCAGGGGTTCTACTGTACTACAATATAACGATCTTTCAAGTTACAATGAAACGCAGCAAGAAAACCAGACACAGTAGGATCTAACAACCACACACAGGGGGAACCACGCGAATCAGGACCTGACTTTTGGTAAAGCTTTTTTTCTAATTGGATAGCACAAGGTTATATAAAAAAACATCCTGATAGCTGTGCATACTATAAATTTTCCAATTTACTGTTACGCCTGTCTCGAAAAAAAAAATAGTTTCTTTCATCATTTACCTGATGGTTAGATTGTCAACATACTCTTCAAGACCATCCAGCAATCCGGTTTCCAAGGCACGGTCATCGGTTCCCTGAAAAATATGGATGGAAGTGGTTTCAGTCAGTTCTCGCAATATTATTACGGCAATCCGGTGTATCCACCAAGTCTCAAAGAGATAACCCTCAGACCCCGTTGAAATTCTACAGGAGATTCATATATACAACGATTCAACGACTTTTTAAAGGAATTTCAGATAAACGTGTTTTTATGTCTTTATCCCAAGTCCCACAGATTGCCTTAAGTACAAAGAATACACGAATATGTCAGTGATAACCAGCAGCCTCCTTTCCTTTTCCTTGGAGAAAGGGATAGTTTCTTCCGCAGCAGCCATAGCAGCCATGCATTAGTCAGGCCAAGATCCTCCCTTACCACAAACACAAGGAGTAATAGTGCAGGAATATGGTGCATAATTGTTCAGTTTTTGGTTACAAGCATGAGAATTGGCACAACGATAGAAACCATGGAAACACCCTAAGACTTTTTAAGGCCATTTTATGAACAAAAAACCCGAAATTATAATTTTTGCTTTAATTTTATCGAATACTCGTTTTAGTCCGATAAGAGAGCCCAAAATGAAATTAGAAGAAATAATACACCTTTCCCGAATTCCCTTGGATGATCACGAGACAATGGTTTCAAGTCGATGTTGGGCTTGATAAATAAAAGAATCAAGTTCAGTCTCGACTGGGAACCATTGTTTCGTGATCATCCAAGCGAATCAGGGAAAGGTCTACTGTGGAGCTTGCATTACATTTGACAAACACAAAACGTTTTGATAGGCCGAATGCCAATATGGCCGCCACTTCATTATCATAATTGTTTTAATTCATATTTTAGCTGACCACTTACATTAAAATTATAGGTTAGAATGACATCAACAAAGTTAGAAAGTTTGAGACAAAAATATTAAATTCTTGAGAAGTTATGAGAATTTTAGCTACTTTTAAAAAGGTGAAAAACACCACCACGAGGCTAGAAAGGAAACAGTTCACTGAACACATACAAATCTCTGTAATTTTGATTCCAAATAGCTTTACTTCAATTCAATTTATAGCAATGAAACTTTCCAAAAATACAAATTTCTGTTTGCCCTTTCTGACGGTGGTGCTTATTTTTTAAATTAGGTTTTTATTTCTAAAAGTCAATGGCGGCCATATTGGCATTCGGTCTATAGCCCAAGGTAAAGTTCACTAGGGAAGGTTGGGAGTAAGTCTATGTATAACCATGGTTACATGTGATGTTATGTGTAACCATGACAGTCTCAACCTATGACATCGACTCACCCAAATGACAAGAACAGGGGCTGTGATCTTCTTGCTCAATGACCTTGCCGGTTGCGAATCTCCAAAGGCACTTCTATAGTAATTCAAAGGTTGTGTAAAAGCTCCTTCTCTTCCAAATGTGTATTTGAATGCTTCAATGTCGTCATCTGTGAACATTTCTGGCTTTTTGAGTCCCTGGATTGTGTTGAAAATCAGAGAAATCAAAATCTAGTACTTTGATATGTGTTTAAAGGTGCAACATGAGGATTCTGTTCAAGTATGATATCATGAATTATGTCCCCTGATGATTTTCCCAGTAAGAAGTAGTTTTGTTTGCAGCTGTCATTATAACATGCTGATCCCTTCCAGAACCTACTGACAGTAATAATGGCTACAAAAAAAAAAAAAAATGGCTACATTTGAGAAAAAAGCCTTCTCCCTTTAAATTGACAAGTCTGGCTGGCCCAGGGGGGGACTCCCTTATAAAAGGGGACGGGGGTCCTCGTCGGAAATTCTGAAAATGACCCCTAAGAGAGACCTGTATTTTGAGATGATGGGTGTGGCAGTGTTGAAATTTCACCCCTAAGAGGGACCAATCAATAAGTGACAGAATCCGGAAATGGGATTAAAAGCGGGACCAAAACCCTGATTTCAAACCCAAAAAGGGACAACGAAGACCCCGCCCCCTTTTATAAGGCAGTTCCCCCCCCCCCCCCCAGGCTGGCCGGTCAGTTCTGACACAGTCCGAGTCTAAAGGTATACCAACTAAGAAAATACTAAGCCTGGTAAGCTGTGGGACTAGTACATAAGTAGTAATAAATAAAGAATTAAGAGAAAAATATCATATGCCCTTGGCAGGACTCGAACCCACGGTTTCGGTATACTAGTCCAATGTGTTAACCACTACACTACAAGGCTACGCAACCAGGCAATGCTGTATATGTGGCAACTGTGCATTTCATTTCACTAGTAATAAATAAGTTTACTTACAGATCTCTTGCTTCTAAATACGCTAATAAGAGCCTTCATGTCATCAGCCTGGAAGAGCAACTCGGGCACAAATGGTACTTGGAAAAACATGAAGTACTATGAATAAAGAAAATTTTTGGAAAGTTATGATTTGAATAAGAATATATAATCTAATTTACAGACACTGATTGGAATTTTTCTCTATCACTTTTTTTTGCCTTTTTCCATGAATATGTGAAACCTGCATGAATTAGTTGCAATTAATTGCAAAATAATATCTATTCTTGTAATACCTTGAGCTAAAACAATAGTCCCCTTCACAGTTCCTTGTGCAATCTTGAAAGGTAGCCATGCTTTTGCATTAAAGCGAGACAAACAGTGACCTTGCAATGATGGAGACCTCTTTTAACACCTTAAATAATCATTCACATGTGTCTATCATTGCAAGCTCACCGTTTGTCTCGCTTTGATGCAAAGGCATAGCTACCTTTCAAGATGGCACAGGGAACTGTAAAAGGGACTTTTGACAAGACAAATTTTCTGAACACTCAAATACTAGTTTTCTATGTTTTGCCTGTTTGCTCAAGCATCATTATTCTTTGACTAAATAAAGCCAGTATTTTAACCTATATGTATTCATGAGGCCCTATTAGCAGGAAGGGGGGGGGGGGGGCGGACGAGGGTTACCCATGTCCTACTGAACTTCACAACTGCCTATGCCACAATTTCGTAATGTTCTTGCATTACTAATGTCAGATTTTCATCAAGTAGTCTGTTGTTAGTCGGGGGGGGGGGGGGGGTGGGGGATACTCCCTATAATGGACTATACGGGGATGCTCTGCCCGAAAGGGGTACTTTATTCAGGCCGCACATATAGAAAAGGGGTGGAAATTTGTGAGTTTTGGTATAAAAAGGGGTAGATTTTCTTCAAAGGTATATGAAAGGGGTACCTTTTCAGGCAAAAAGGTATTAAAAAGGGGTACCTTTTTGCTGAAATTTAGTATAGAAAAGGGAAAGGGTTGAGAGTACGGTAGGAGCATCCTTGTATGAAACAACCCGAAGTACCCCCCAGGTGTAATTCACTAGTTCATGGCTCTCGTGTTGCCATTTCAAGGCTATGTCGTTTGTCAGAATTTACCCCTAATCAACAGGGCCTCACGTTCATCTAATATCTTCCCAATCAAATGTTAATAGATTAATGATTTACCAAAGACTTTTTAAACTGTGAAAAGTGGCTTTTCAAATACTTTTGATAAATCCTGGGGAAAAAATGAGAATACTGTAAACAAATTATTTCAATTTTTTGTACTGGCATTTCACATTTTTGCACTGCATGGTCCGTGTTTCAATGTAATGGCACTGCTCTTAACCAATCAGAAGTGAGGAATTTTTGCATCTGATAGGATTTTATTGTTAACCCAAACTGTCCATTTGCTAGCAGTTAATTAATCTGGATAGATAAGGAAAGTACAGCTGAAATAGTTTGACTGGTGTGGGATTTGGGCGAGTACAAAACATGGACTCCCAGTCCATGGACCACCTTTATGGACCCAGTCAATGGACACCCATAAGAAAAGCCTACAATACCCTGAGGGATTTACATATAGTCACATAACTATGATTATTTTATCATTATTATCATTATTAGTTAGACTTTACAAGAGACAATACTTGCCCACATAAACAACTTACTTAAAGTGCGGTCCATTCAGAACAATGAGTTTGTTAATGACTTCAGGATATTCATGTGCAACACGCCTGTGGAAAAAGGGATAGATGTGTCACATACAAATACTGCAAAGCAAAGCACAGGTATCCCAAGCTGGGTTTCTGTGGTATCCTATCGAACTTATAAGGCAATGTATGGCAATTTTTAGAAAAAATTAAAAATCAGTAAATCACATAGTCAAATAACTATTTGTGTTTCGTGTTTTCCTTTGAGTCTCTGTGAAGTTTCAGGTCATTTGCAGCAACATTGAGCGAGTATCGTGGTGGAGTATCCCCCCCTCCCCCTCCATCAGTGCTCCATTTTACCAGTATTTAAAGCTAATTAAAACTACACAGAAAGAAGAAGAAGTCGAAACAAGGATGTGAGATGGCTAGTGTGCAGCGTCTGTTTTCTCAGGCTAGGATGTGAGAACATTGGGAATCGAACTCAGGACCTCTCGCACCAAAGGTCACACACACTAGCCGACTGTGCCATCCTTGCTCCTAAAGGATGGATATCTATAACCAAAATGAACACAAGGTATCTGTCATGTAAAGCTGATAATTTAACTTCCATTCAAAATGTGTTTTTTTTAGTTTTTACAAATATTCTATAAATTATAATTTATGGTATTCAACAAATGAAAAAAGCTTGGAAAAATCAAAAGCTACTGTACTCCTGTTAATAAAAAGAATATCACTTACCAAGCTATTGCGCCACCCCAATCGTGAGCAACAAGAACACATGAGCTATATCCAAGAGCCTCAACCTTAAGAATTTAGATATTAAAATTAAAAATCTATAAATCAAGTACAGCAGAGTGAACAAGTAGCCTCATAGATTATCTAGCACAGCTGGTATGTGACAAAATGCTATATGTGAACTGATAGCTACCCACCACTTCCTTAACATCCTTGGAAAGAAGACTGGTCTTGTAATTCTCCTTGCCTTTTGGACTGTCACTTTCCCCATAACCTCTGCAAAAGAGATGACAAGATGAGATATCACAGCTAGGAGTTATTAAAAGTCAAATACTAGTAAAAAAAGCTCTAATAAAAATGTGTCCATGCATTCTCATAAGCAACTACCCTGGTACCAGAGGCGCTTTTAAATGGCTTTTATACAGCCTTGCGCGAGACAAGACGGAGGCAGCTCGTCTCGCGCAACGGCTCACCATATAAAAGCCATTTAAAAGCGCCTCTGGAACCAGGGTAATAAGCAACCAGCTCTAGTTACAACTATCACAATTTTGAAAACCCATTTGCATTGCCGCTTATGACAATTCCTTTTAGCAACAAGCTCTAGTTAGAACCAGTTTTTCAATTTCCTGAGTTGTCTCTCAATTAAGAGCCATCCTCTTCTTAGTAGCAGTTCTTTAGTAGTACTTTATGGGTGGCATGGGTGGTGTAGTGGTTTACCGCTCACCTCTCATATCAGTGGTCTGGGTTCGAGCCCCGGCTCAGGCTGGATCTTATGTGAGTTGAGTTTGTTTGATGTGTTGTTCTCTCACTTGCCATGAGGATTTTTATCCAGGTTCTCTGGTTTTCCTCCCTCCGTAAAAATCAACATGTGAGTTGAGTGTTGTATGTTGTAAATATAGAATGTAGTGGTAGTGTGTGTGGAGCGAACCTCACAGAAGAGCCCCATACAGGGAGTGATGGAAAATGATGAAAATGATGAAATTTAAAGTTAAGAAATATGTACCTCATGTCTATGGCTACAATCCTGTGGGTATCCCCAAGATCCTTCAACTGATGCCTCCAGCTATACCAGAACTATTGGAACAACATAATATTTTCAATAAAATTTGGAAATTGAATTAGTTGCATTTTCTATCAAGCAAAGTAAATGTATCTTATTTGCAAGTACTTCCTATCAACATCGACAAAATGAAAGTAATCAGGAGTAATTGTACTGGTACAAGGAGTCCTATCTACCAAAAATCTTCACCCATGAATTATGGATCAGTCATTTCAAGCACATCCCCTCCCAATTAAAGCCTCTTGAGGGACAATTATTTAGCTTGCTGCAACACATAATCTTTAAAGTAGGAAGTGTAACACATTAATTTTGTATACATTTAGTGGAACCAAATAAACTAACACCCAGTTATCTTCATCTCAATGCAATAACTATTCTAACTTATACGCAGCATATTCACACAGACTATAGTAACACACTTGAGAGCTGTGGAAATTAATGTGAAAAAATATAACCACAGAACACACCTATATCCTATATACGTTTATACACCTATTTCAATTAATGTTGATAACAGAAGATCTGGAATGGTCGATCTGAATTTTTGTGAATAAATGTGATAGGTAACAGAAATTAACAATACAATACCATTCAAGCGGCTTAACTGCAACTATGTATTTCCAATATTTATGAGATGAGCATTCAGTCTTCCACACACAGGAAAAAATATTGAATTTCCAATTAGGTTAAATTGGGATTTTTTTGGAATTTTTTCCCAATATTGTTTTATGTAGCACTTTTCCAATATTGGGAAATTTCATTTCATTCAATCCCATTTTTTCCCTAAACTGAAAATTCTATATTTTTTCCTGTGGGATATCTTTGGGTTTCCTATGGAATTTCCCAATATTGGAAAAGTGCTACATAAAACAATATTGGGAAAAAATTCCAAAAAAATCCCAGTTTAACCTAATTATATATAATTGGAAATTCAATATTTTTTCCTGTGACAATTCCTATATAAGACTCAGATCACCCATTTCAGATCTCCCATTATCAACGTTGATTGAAATAGGTGTAGTCTCAACCCTGAGTGTCATGGAATATAAAAACCACAAGGACAGTACATATTACAAATTATGGTAAAACTTTAAATTAAAGAAACCTAAAGTAATTTAAAAATCTCACCTCAGGAAACCCATGCAATAAGAGCATGAGTGGTTTGTTCTCATCACCTTTGGTAACACAGTGAATTCTCATGTTTGAGGCAGTCCGAATGAAGCTGTGATCTCCAAGAGAAGGATCATTCAGGCATGCTGGAGCTATAAACAATAAACATTGAGCAAATTTATACCTAATTTTACAGGAAAAATTAAAAAAACCATACAATTGGGTAAAATCGGAATCAGCACCAGAATGATTGTTTCTGATCGGCTGAGTTGGTTTCACTGCTTAAATATTTCAGCTCAAAACAAATTCATCCAATTGATGTGATCATATCTCACGACCTATCATGACAGTTAACCTTGGGAGGATTGTTTCTGAGCTATGACTAAGTAGTTGACCGGCATCTGACCAGCTGTGTTTTTTAGCCCTAATTTTCCGGGGGTAATCCTTACTTTTTTGGGTAGGGATGATGGGGATGTATGTGCCACTGTGTCCCCTATCCTTGACCCTGTTCCAGAGTAAAACATCTTAATCACTATACTACCCTGTTAGAACTAGGTTTCAGTCGAGTAAATGACATAAATATACAGCTATTACAAAAAAGGGTGGTGAAGGCTTTGTTGCATGTTGCTTGTTGCATATTGCATACCAAGTCCGAAATGCAGTATGGATAATGTGAATTCTAGTAGTGGAAGGTGACAACAATATGCAATTTTTCAAAATTTTGTCTGCAGTATAATTTTCTTCTGTGCTGACATTATTCACATATTAATATAATACATTTAAAGCTTGGTAAGCAACATTGATTAAGTTATATTTCTCATTTTATAATCATATTTAAGGTGAACACAATTGTATTGAAGGCTTAGTATTTTCTAAGTTGTATACGTAAGCTTATATGTATTTTTTTTTAGACTTATTTTATAATTTTAGATCGAGGGCCACTAGTTTATTAGTTGTTATAACTATTCCGTGTTACCCTCTTTAAATAAAGAGTATCATTATTATTATTATTGTTCCTGAGAGAGATTGCTATTTTCTAGACCCTGTTCTGGAGTAAAAACGCTGAAAACCTGTATCCAGGGGAGCACCGCCCCCCGGCCTGATATTTAAGGTAAAAACTTCATCGAAATTACTACCTACCAGATCGCTGAACTCTCCTAAACAGCTTAGGGTTAAAAATATATGCAATAGCAAGTCTTATCAAAACTGGAATGGCTAGAAAACACCCAATAACCAACGCTATGATCTGCTTCGCATTCATCTTGTATCCCTCTTAGTCGTTGTTTGTTCTTTGGATTCTTCGGGCTCCAGCACAGGGAGCCCACAGCCAATGGTAGACTAGACTATCAGTGTGCTCCTGCACGAGCTCGGCGGCGTTTCCGGATTGGTTGAAAGTCCGAAGTCTGAATATATTATCAGCTGCTTACGTTCTTAGTGAAGAAAGCTAGTGTACAAGAATCGGTCTCGTACTTACGCATGATAGATTTTATTTTAGTCACTGATTCTGCCAGTGGCTGTGGGCTCCCTGTGCTCTAGCCGAACCGAACTACAGCGCCAATAAAAACCACAGGAGACCCAATATAGATAATAACAAGTAAAGAGGGTATCGATGGGGTGTTTTTCCAATTTTTTTCCATTACGGTTAACAACAAACGTAATTTCCATTGTTTTAAAAGTTAAACATTAATCTCCCTCATTTTAAACGAGTCAATGATGAATTTTAAATTGTTGAAAAACACATTCTGAGCATTCTGGGATGAATGCCGTAACATTACATCTGTCTTGAGAAGGATCTCGACAAATACAAGTCTTTGATAAATCATGACTGTAAAAAAACTTATGGCTAACTTTTTTAGATTTTTTACGTCTAACGCTTTATCCCCCCCCCCCCCCCCACCCTTCACCCATCCCCCCCCCCCCCATTTTTACGCCTAATGGTTAACATTGAGATCCTCGAGAAGGGCCACCCATTTCTGACTTCTACTTTTTGACCTCCGACTTCAAAATTTCCCAATTACGTTCACCACTTTTACATTCCCATAATGCTTTGCGGTTTTGGGGGCAACAACGAGACAAAATCGTTAATATGACCATGAAGATTAATAAGAATTGAAGAAAAAACATCTAAAAACACTTATGTATCGCCATCTTGAACAACACAACACACTTTAAACCACGATTCCAATTTGTGTTTTAAAAGAAGGTGAAAGTGTGTTGTGTTGTATTGTTCAAGATGGCGACTTGACTTTCCTTCCTTGTTAAATTATATTGACATAAATCCACACGTTCTGTCGACCTTGCACGATATTTTTTTAAAAGCATATAAGGATTCATATTATCAATCAAAATTACTGATTGGTCAATCAAGGGGGGCTTTTAGGCAAAATCGACTAAACACGTAAAAAAGAAAAAAGAAAACAGAAAAAGAAAAGAAATAAAGAAAAAGATAAAAGAAAAATGTTAAACATTGAGACCCTCAAAAAAGCTATTTCCATGCCAGTGTTTTGAGGGGCATTTTTATAAACATATTTATGAAGTTCGTGCCATGGTCTTTTGTCACACAGCGGCCATATTGGTTGAAACAATAGGTTTCGATTCCCTTGGGTCCCCTTGCCCTCGCTTTGAGGTGCTTCATAACGTTCCAAACAAAGGTTTTTGCTCTCAAGTGAATAAACATGGCCGCCTTGTGATAAATGTCCATTATCCTTGACCTGTGCTTGCTCGTTTTGTTGTTGTTTTTTTTTTTTCGCAAAGAAGGGGTTGCGCGAAATCATGACTTTTGGGACTTACGGAACCCCTACATCACTTATGTAATGGTTCGTCCCTAAATAGTGATACGTTTCGCAACCTTTTAGTTTTTTCATTCAAGTCTCGTCGTGCCGGTTTTGCCATCATACACTTTAACCTAATAATGTCTTACGAAGAGACGACTTGATTATCTAAGAGTAACTTTCGACAATTTTAATTAAAAGATTATAACAATACTGGAGGGTGCCTATGGGGGCGCCCCATTGTCAGTTAATTGCTAATTTTTTGGCCAATTGTCAGTACTAATTAATTTTACAAGCGCTGGCCATAATATTTAACCAAAATAACAGAAATGTTAGAAACTGTTTACTTTCATTTGTCAGTTAACTACTAATTTTATGGCTGTTTGTCGGGTAGACCAAAATCCCATTGTTTTCTTTTGTGTCTATTTGACTATTACAATTTACCAAGCAATTTTTTTCACAGATTAAGTGACTTTACTCTACCTAAACAATTACAACTCAAAAGAGCTAGTCCTCAAAAAATGAGTTTCTTATTCTCAATACGCCTTTTGTCCTTGCTTTTTAATGGTTACTGTTATCTCTTCAAGGGCGTAAAAGCAACAAACAAAAAAACAAAAACAAAAAAAGGCAAACACAATGGACGAGGGGGGGTACGCCCCTGCTCCTTATGTTATGCCACTCTTTGCCAAATTTATTCTATATTCAATAACGATTAAGACATTTTGATAGTGTCGGTAATGATTGATATTTGTAGTCAAGTGAACGCTGGACCACACTCGTAGAATGGAAAAGTTTGTGTGTGACACGCTGAGTAGATATCGATACTGGGGATTTCCCTGAAATCATAGATAGCTTTCGCACTCACTTCCGTAACCTACTTGTAATCAGATATTATTATGGTTAAAAACCAAAGTGTTTAGGAGTTTTGTTTGGGTCAGTGTCTCACTTAGGAATAGTTTAAAAGAACCAGAATTAATATTGTAAGTTAGTTGAAGAGTTGAAACTAGTCGAGCAACTGGGTCTGCAAGCCTACAATAAAAGATTAAAGGTACGTTCCCTGCCTCGAAGATCCTTGCGTCCTAACATTGGTGGAGATCCCTGTTCGGGGTTTGTGGAAAGTCCTTTTTAAACTTTTGGCGATGATTCAGGGTGCTTGATTCTCTGGGGTTCCCATTGCTGTACGATGTAACCTTAATTTTTGTGCGTATTGTTTGTAATCCTAGCTATATATTCTTACTTTAATAATCGCATGGGTTGTCCTTTTTGATAAACTCTGAAATATTTATTGGCTGCTACTGTTGCGCGTCTTTCGGTTTTAATTGGCCTTAGTTTTACAATTATCTGTTAAGTTCGTTAACGTTACCAAACTGTGGACGGGGAAGTAGGTCTCGAGCGGCCCAGGCCCTCGGCACTGAACAATGTGAATGTACTGAACAGTCAACTCTTAAAAGACAAAGTCCAGTTAAAAACTTTTTCAACTCTGTGAGTCGTTTCCTAGCCGCAACACCTAGTGCTAGAAGTACGCCCTTGGAAACAGCAGGCCAATGAAAACCGAAAGACGCGCAACAGTAGCAGCCAATAAATATTTCAGAGTTTATCAAAAAGGACAACCCATGCGATTATTAAAGTAAGAATATATAGCTAGGATTACAAACAATACCCACAAAAATTAAAGTTACATCGTACAGCAATGGGAACCCCAGAGAATCAAGCACCCTGAATCATCGCACAAACCCCGAACAGGGATCTCCACCAATGTTAGGACGCAAGGATCTTCGAGGCAGGGAACGTACCTTTAATCTTTTATTGTAGGCTTGCAGACCCAGTTGCTCGACTAGTTTCAACTCTTCAACTAACTTACAATATTAATTCTGGTTCTTTTAAACTATTCCTAAGTGAGAAACTGACCCAAACAAAACTCCTAAACACTTTGGTTTTTAACCATAATAATATCTGATTACAAGTAGGTTACGGAAGTGAGTGCGAAAGCTATCTATGATTTCAGGGAAATCCCCAGTATCGATATCTACTCAGCGTGTCACACACAAACTTTTCCATTCTACGAGTGTGGTCCAGCGTTCACTTGACTACAAATATCAATCATTACCGACACTATCATAATGTCTTAGTCGTTTTTGAATATAGAATAAATTTGGCAAAGAGTGGCATAGCAATCGGTAGTCCTTCCGTATCTAGACATAGAGCGGTTTTCGTGTGAGTGGATAACAATACGGCAAATTCGTAGCCATACTGTAGCCATACCGTATCTTACCGTAGCCGTAACAACGCGTTGTGATTGGATGAATTATACTGGAAGACAATGGGAACCCATTTCAATGTTCCGACATGTCGTACCATGTACTTGCTGTAAGTCATTACTGTGTGTTTCCCACTCATACTAAAACCGCTCTAAACAAGGTGTTGAAGCAACGGCTATCTTTCCTTTTTGCGCCAGTAAAGGCATAATGCCTTATGTGTAGGTAATGCAGTCGCTCCTGCCAGAGTGATACCAAAACTATCTGCCATGCTGGCCACACCCATGGAAAACTCTTTGTGTTCAGGCGCCACCTGTGGAGAACGAATACCAAGAATTAAGTGTGTCCCTAGTTTTCCGAAAATTTCTTTAATAGTGCTCGTGAAACCTTCTCTTCTGTGCCGTCACCTAGTTCCTGGCATAGGGCGCGCAGAAACACGTGATTACTCTATGGAAATACACCATTACCAAGTCCCTAGTTTACCAGGAATCACGCCAGAGTAGTGCGCGCAGACCCACGTAATTACTCTATGGATATGCATCATTACCAAGTCCCTAGTTTACCAGGAATCACGCCAGAGTAGTGCGCGCAGACCCACGTAATTACTCTATGGAAATGCACCATTACCAAGTCCCTAGTTTTCCAGGAGTGCCAGAATGAGGCGCGCCATAACTATGATTTTCGATTTATGAATTACCTCTTTCGAGACCATGTAGAAGGAATTAACGTAGACTGCCCCACCAAGTAAACCCTCACACAATATGATCGCAAACATTATCCATATAGATGGCATGAAATGAAAGTATGCTTCAAGGAAAATGACGACGAGATTGACATACTGAAAAGAATAAAGATTATTGTCTCTCATTTCTTAATTTGGTTTCAAATATTGCTCTGTTTGAAATATTTTGTAAATGTTGTACCTGCAAAAATGCCAATAAACATGTATTTTTGATGGGAAACAAGTTGACTGATGATCTTGATATTAGTACTCCCAATTGGTAATCAACTTGGTACCTTATGATCAAAAGAACAAAGCAATATTACATCATGAGACATTCAGAACAGGCCCATGCATTCTGTGTGCAAAACATAGATAGTGAAAACATGGAACAAGTGTTAGGAGAAGAATATTTATAACACATAGCAGGCATTTCTTTTATAAAATACAAATGAAAAAAGCCATTAATTTGGATGACACGACTGAAAGCTGTGTACTCTCATGCCCCAACCAGTCAAAAGGCAAGATTTATAACATTCATTTTAAAATTGAGTATGAAAGTGGTAAATACCATCTGTATTGTTCTGCATGTGTTAGCCATATTCCATCCCAATAAATCAGCTCTTGCTGCAAATTATACAAAGAAAACACATGTTATGTTCGCGCCGAAACGCGCTGATTGACAGGTGCCATGGTCACGAGCCTGGTCGTCGTCCCGGTCGGGTTGTATTATTCGTGGTATCATTGTGGACGGCGGCTTGGTAAGTGATCATGGTAACTTTAGTTGAGTTTTTAGCCTTCTAAATATATATATATATATTGATTTGTCTCTCTTGGAGTATCTATATGGTTTAACTGCCTTTAATCGCCGCTTTTCTTATTGTAGAGCGTAAGTCAAAAACCGCAAGTCGCTGTGTGCAAGTCGTTTCGCAAGTCTTTAGTTTGCAAGTCATAGTTTGTAAGTCGCGGCTTCGTGAATGTTCTTGGAATAAATAAATGATAGACGATCGAAATCGTTGCCCTGTTTTTATGCACGAACATATTATGTCACATACATTTTGATGAACATTTGTTATTTCCACATCTATATCATTTTCAGTATTATGTGGATTTGTTTGTTTCCAGGTTTCTGCACAGGGAGCCCAATTTAGATAAAAGTAAAAGGTGAAAATAAAAGCGGGAAAAAATCGCGTTTAATTATTATTATTATTTTTTTATTCCAGGTCAAGATAATTTTCCGATTTTATTTTCACCTTTTACTTTTATCTAAATTGGGCTCCCTGTGGTTTCTGTTGGAATTCCTTATCTTGCATACGGTCTGCAAAATCTTGATTTAGGTAAAATAATTCTTCATACGTCAGTAGAGAAAGAAAATGTTATAAATGAAATTCTCAGAAGGAAACATTTGACCTTAGGTTGACTAGATACTCACCAATCCTTGATTAATAAAATACTCAGCAAAGTAAACAAGAAAAAGTGGAATCATGTACTTTAACAATGGCTGGAAAAAGAAATTGATTTCATGCTCATACTGAAGTAAGAACCAGCAATCACTGACATGTATACACTATCACCATTCACTGACATGCATGCACTATCACCATTCACTGACATGCATGTACCATCACCATTCACTGACATGCATGCACTATCACCATTCACTGACATGCATGCACTATCACCATTCACTGACATGGATGCACTATCCCCATTCACTGACATGCATGCACTATCCCCATTCACTGACATGCATGCACTATCACCATTCACTGACATGCATGCACTATCCCCATTCACTGACATGCATGCACTATCCCCATTCACTGACATGCATGCACTATCCCTATTCACTGACATGCATGCACCATCACCATTCACTGACATGCATGCACTATCCCTATTCACTGACATGCATGCACCATCACCATTCACTGACATGCATTCACCATCACCATTCACTGACATGCATTCACCATCACCATTCACTGACATGCATTCACCATCACCATTCACTGACATGCATACACTATCACCATTCACTGCAAGCATTCACCATCACCATTCACTGACATGCATGCACTATCACCATTCACTGCAAGCATTCACCATCACCATTCACTGACATGCATGCACTATCACCATTCACTGCAAGCATTCACCATCACCATTCACTGACATGCATGCACTATCACCATTCACTGCAAGCATTCACCATCACCATTCACTGACATGCATGCACTATCACCATTCACTGGTATGCATGCACCATCACCATTCACTGACATGCATGCACTATCCCTATTCACTGACATGCATGCACCATCACCATTCACTGACATGCATGCATCATCACCATTCACTGACATGCATGCACCATCACCATTCACTGACATGCATGCACCATCATCATTCACTGACATGGATGCACTATCACCATTCACTGACATGCATGCATGCACCACCATCTAGGTTGTACCATGCAATTGCATTCATTGGTACTTAATGAAGTATTTCATACCTTTGTAATAACAAGTTTCTCATAAAGACTCATGTATTTAGTTGTGTCTTCATCTAAAATTCAAGCAGAGATAGAAAATAACATCAAACGAATTGAATAAAGTATCTTCATTATTTGGTGTTTATATCTTACCTCCTTCTGTATTACTTGTGTTGTCAATTTTAGAATTGTACCTCATGTACGATGGATATTCCAAAATATACCAAAAACTGAAAAAAGGTCAATAATTTTGTTAGAATCACAGTTTCAATTTATTTTAATTTTTTTATTTTATCTCTATTTGTGTGCCTGTTTGCATTCACAAGTGAATGATGATGAAAATAGTTGTTTCCAATATTGCAATACTCAACTCATCTGATGTCAATTTTTATGGGCCCATGCTAACTGCAGGCTATTAAAAAGTATATACCTGAGACCAAATAAAAACGGAACTATGTTCATAAGTAGAACTGTATTCTTTGGTGACATCCCAGCTGATATTAAACCAGCATATGAAAGAGCACCAAACACTCCAGAAGCTCCTGTATAATCAAAAAGGGAAATTGAACACATATGGTGTGGTAAGGATGCGTATAGGCTCAGACCTCTGAAATAGCGTTCTTTATTTATTAGCTGGGAAGCCAAATGGAGTGTCCTAGAATGTACATTTGCAATCTTAACAATGCAAGTATTTTTGTTCTAATGCAATCCTTATAAATACAAGCCATCTTAAAAAGTACTTTGCTTTACATTTAATGTCATTTTGTACCTGTACCAGAAGACCAAGTAGAAATTACATTCCTAAAAATCAAAGGAAAAAACAGGCATTCAAACTAGTTTCACACCTTTCTATTTCTTAATATTTTAAAGATCTTTTATTTGCAGCACTTGAAGTGCACAGGTTTCCTTACAGCCATTATCATTGAAATGCAGCCCCCAAAGTTTGATATCTTGTTTTGCAAACTTGCATTTCGACAGCCGTGAATCAAAGAACTCAATTAGAAAAATTACATTTTTGAGAGAAATTTTAAGATGAATAAAAGATTTTAGAGGATTAAAATCTACAATTCAGTCCAAAATCTTCCTCCAAAATGTAACTTTTCTAGTTTAGTTCTTTGATTAACTGCCGTCAAAATGCTAATTGGCAAACGAGACTTTGTGGGGACTCTCACTTCAACAATAATTGTTTTAAAGAAAATTACTACTTTTATGATGGTATCATTATGGAAAAATAACTGACTTATCAAAATGGGCAGAAAAACTCAATACAGTGATCTCTCCCAATCCACAACTAAGACTGGCAAATACAACACCTACAATGATATAAGCATGAGAAAAAGGTTCAACGTGAAGGAATTACAATAATCATGGTGTTGACTGTTTCATAGACACAAAAAGAGATACAACATATTTAGTATAATGTGTAAAGACTGACAATACAGCAATTGCTAGTAACAGTGATAATTAAAGTGGAAGGGTGGAAGGGCTAGCTGTTGTCCCAGTATTCTGGATTCATTATTGCAAGCAAATGTATACTTGACTCTAAAGAATCACTAAGGTAGGGTTGCATATATTATCTGCTTACCCAATAAATTAATCCACAAAACATGAGAATATGCAACCAAGAAGAAACTTGCACATCCAGTTATGATGCATACACATATTCTGATGCTGCAAAACAAATGGAAGGCTTTGTTAATTGTAAGTTATAGCCACAGTTTTAGGATACAAAGAGGAGGTCAATATTATAACTGCCACTACCACTACCACGCCCACTGCTACTGTCACTACAACGGCTATTACCACTGCTGCTACCGTTACCACTACCACTAGCACTGTCACTAACACAGCCACTACACATGCTGATACCACTGCAGCTACCACTCCCACTGCTACATGTCACTGCCACTAAAACTCTCATTATAACTGCTGCTACCATTACCACTACCACTACCACTAACAATGCCACTGCCACTACAACTGCCAATACCACTATCACTGCCACTACAACTACCAATACCACTGTCGCTAACACCACCACCACCACCACCACCACCACCACCACCACCACCCAACACTGCCACTGCCACTGCCACTGCCACTGCCACTGCCACTGCCACTGCCACTGCCACTGCCACTGCCACTGCCACTGCCACTGCCACTGCCACTGCCACTGCCACTGCCACTGCCACTGCCACTGCCACTGCCACTGCCACTGCCACTGCCACTGCCACTGCCACTGCCTCCATGCTACAAATGTCACTGCCTCCATGCTACAAATGCCACTGCCTCCATGCTACAAATGCCACTACCACTGCCACTACCACTGCCTCCATGCTACAAATGCCACTGCCACTACTTGTTTTTAATGCTGTGGAAAATTACGTATGATATATAACATTTATTCTTACTTGTAGCTTATCCGTTTCATGTAAAATGGAGCCGTAACTTTAATTAACACGGTAGGGAGAATATCAGCTAGCAGCACAGCCTATTAGATAAAACACATAATTATAAGTAATGTTTAAAGTCCTCCGAGGAGTAGCCGAGGACTGGAACAATTGCAAGGACTTTGAAAACCCATCAAGTCCGAATTGGAGGACTTTGAATGACTTCAAATCCTCATCAATTATTTACGAGGAATTTGTTCTATTGTATTTCTAGACCAATTGCAACTCTGTTCCAGTGTCCTTGGACTTGAAATTTGTCCACGTCCATGGACACTGGAACAGTGTTGCTATTGGTCTAGAAATACAATAGAACAGAGTTCCAGTTGGTTTAAGAGTACTTTACGTGGTTTCAAGTATTGTCACGGGATCAAAATCGGGGCAGTTGGTTGGCTAATTACCTCCTGAATAATTGATGAGGGTTTGAATCTATTTTCAATTGACATTACCACCCATTTCATTGCTACGCGACCGAGCCCGACTTTGTTGTGCGAGTTTGTAGATTCTCTTCCATCAATCAAAACCTTCGGAAAATATTAAGCCGAGTGTTTGGATGTAAAATCGAAGAAATATGTCTTTATATAGAAAACTGAAGAAAGAATACTGATACTTTATGGTTTTTATTTAGTTTTGATGATCTGAATACTAGTAAAACATCTTATCCAAAATCATTTGTTGTCGGATCTAGATTTGAAGTTCTGTGAGCATGAGAATGGATTCACAGAAATTTATAATATCAGATGATTTTGGATTCTAAGATGATAGTTTCTTATATTGTTTAATTTGTGCAGTATATATCAAGTATTCAAAATGGAGTAAATGTTCATCAATGATATCATTCTTCAATTGCATCACAATTCGTGAGAAGAAAATTTATAATCAACAATATATATTACCCCTGTAGATAAAGGGTTACATTCAAGACCATGAACAGAACTGGAACCATTTGTAGATCCCTTTGAAAATAACAAACTGTTGGTTAACACTGGAATTATTCATTTTTTAGGAGGGGGGGAGGGGGGTGGGGGACAAAAAAGGGGGTCACATTTTTTTGAATGTTGAACCAGGGGGGGGGGGGGGGGGGGTCATGAATAAGTTGAAAAAGGTATATTTTCTAGTTTCTTTCCTGGAGGGGGGGGGGGGGGGGGGGGGGGCTAGAAAATGCTTATATTTGGAAGTGTGTGTGTGTGTGTGTGTGTGTGTGTGGGGAGGGGGGGGGGGAGGTTATCGAAATATTCAATTCCTAGCTAACATTTTTTTTCTATTTGATTCCTCTAATTCCTCCGCCCCCCCCCCCCCTCCTAAAAAATGAATGCTCCCTAATAAGCAAAAACATCATACAAAAAGAGATTTGTTATCACGATCATTGATGCCCAAGGAGGCACATTCACAGGGACGACAGAGCACATTTGAAAGTGGAGAGCTATTATCTTTTCCATAATGGAACTCAAACTAAAGTCTCCGACACACGTAGTTAACGGTGCAACATTGCGTGCAACATCACACTAGAATATAAAAAATGTGAACGTCTGTTTTATTATTTTTATGTTATTTGTATAATCTTGAACGTTAAGCGGAAAATCGAGATTTTCTCTGGTTTAGCTACTGAAATAGTTCTCTAATCATAATGTTGCAAGCAATGTTGCATGGAATGTTGCACCGTGTATCTGAGCCTTAAGACAATATGAGATTTCATTCTGACGCATAAAATGTGGTCCCTCTGGCTCTGGCTCTATGGTCCCTGGTTCATTCGGGAACCCAGGGGTATAATTCTATCGCTCGTCTCTCGCTACCAGAAGAAACACCCCTGGGCACGAAGTCTCTTGGAACCTGTTCCAACCTGTTCCAAGAAATAGTCCGGCTGCTAACGACCAAATTGTTCAAATTAATGATACAAGTATGAAACTTGGCAGGATTACTAAGTTTACCGAGATGAACAATTCTGGATATGGAGCCAGCCAAAAATCACGCTTGGCGGGGAGTACTGAGCATGCTCCAACTTGGAAACGAGGCTTTGAATATAAAACCCGCTTAAAAATCTCAACTCACATGTTTTCTTAAGAAAAACTTAAAACTAGAAGTAAATAAGATATTTTATTCAGATTTGTCTCAAAAAGTAAGTCACGTGATCTGTAAGGGGGAAAATCAAACAAATTTGCGGGATCCCTGTGGTGAAAAACTCTTTTTTTGCTTTAGACTTCTTTTTTTCACTTTTTTTCACATTTATTTAATTGAAATTAGAAATCCATATATCTTTCTAACTTTTTACTACACCTTAAGTCTAAACCTAGTTATATATGAACTTTTTGATATGATTTGATTGTAAAAGTAAACTGTAATATCCGTGAAACCAACCGTCGGATTAATGTTGGATGTCTGATTATCAAAATTACGTGAAATGTATAGTAAAACTTAAATTCAAATAAGTGAATAATTAATAACTAAACTCTTGATTGCCATTTAAGTTTTACTTAATAAATCCATGCTTTTGCTCATGTTTGTTGACTATTTTTGTTCCCTCAAACACTTAGTACCTTAAGTTATTTGAGTCTAAACACAATTGCCACCACAATTGCACAACCCCGTGCATGACAAATTTGCTTTGGTACATTTGCATCGCCCTCCACACCCAACCTTACAACCACATCTAATCAATTCGTAACATATATCCTTAGCCTGTGGAAGGGACGTCCAATATGGCACCCAAGAAGTGTCTTCTCTCCTCCAACCCCAGTCTGACGGACATGGTAACACTGGCTGGGTAACAAGTGTCTGGCGCCATATACAAACCCCTTGATATACCGCTCTCCTCACGTGCTGGAGAAGTGCTGATTTAGTTGGAGGGATGCTGTCTATTGCTTTAGATTTCTTTGAGAACATCTCTTGTCTCTCACGGTTTACACTTCTAAGGCTGCTTGTTCGATCATAGCAGATGACCACAAACCTTTTGATGTAAATGTAGTTTTGTTATACAAATACTAAAAATCCCAGACTTCTGTTGATCAAACGACATAATCGATATAAAAAAAACTGTTGTTATAGTAAATATAGCAAATAGTCACAAACCTTTCAATGGTCGCCAAGAATTGATCACTGATGTAGAGTGATTCTGTTGATAATGCATTGATGGCTTCTGTTAGACCAGGAAACACTTTCCATACATCCCACACCGTTTTCTTTCCACGTCCAGCAAAAAATGACACAGTGTCACATCCTGTCAGAGCGTGGAATAATGGCAATGCTTCGGATTTCTCTCTGGCTAATGACTGTGTAATAGAATGTATTGGCAGAAATCTCAGTGTCTTTCCCGAACCGTACTCCAACCACAGTTCATCCGCCTGAATTTCATGAGCTACCGAAATGGCCAAAACCACCACATCTGTGTCATTAGTTTTGATCTTTATTCGTCGATGGCCAGTCAGTCGTGCATCAAGAGCATGTAGCATTAAACGAGTGTCAGCCTCTTCATGGGAACAGGGTGCCAGGTTGTCCATATTCACTCTTTGGCATGATGATAACACATATTGACCTTGCGTTGAATAGATTTCACAGCCATGAGGAATTGTAAGTGAAACTGCCTAAAATATTAAAACACAAAGAATTCAATTTCATTTCATCATTTTGTTATTTTAAATATTTCAACTCAACAAATCGATAGAAATAATGATTATTCTTACTTTGCTTGAAAGGAACTTGAATAGCTCATCTTTGTTTTCATCAACTCGAAGAAATCCTTTCCAATCAGAAGGTATGAGTGTAGATGGAAGAACTTTTCTACGTTGACCAGAACCACGTTTTTCTCTCGTTGAACTTTTCAACGAGTCGCTTCGATAAACGTCCCATACAAGATCCAGCCTCTTTGCTGCTTCAAGATGTTTTAGAATATAAGGAGCAAATACAGTATCAAAGTATTCTTCAAATGTTCTTGATGTCTTGACTGGTAACATCTGGACAATGACGGCTCCGTCGAGGATAACTGCGTCCACAGCTGGCTTTTCCAGGATCTCTGTTGCTTCATTTGTTAAACACTTTACTAAGTCTGCCTTTTGTCCACCTCTGAGCTTTCCATTCTGAGCTATTGATGGAGGCCATGGTTGATTTTCATATGTGAAGAAATCGTCTAGATTACCATCACGACTTTGACAAGCAATGTACAATCTTGAAAATAATGCGCAGTCTTGCTTTAACTCTTTGACTTTGGCTTTGTCTTTAGAAACGGTTTTCTTCGTCTGGGTACTTAGGATGGGAAGATTATTCTTTTTTAGAGGCTCTGTTATAAGCTTGCTTCGCTCAGTGAATCTTTCTTTCGTGAATTGTTGAAATTGCTCGTCTCCGATCTTTGTCACATCTTGTACAGTCTTAACAATGGCAGGATCCATGACGTCTTTTGTGTGGATGGCCATAAGCTCCTCACCTTCTTCTAAGAACGGATTCCCACTTTCTTCAAATGATAATATCAAACTTTTGACGTCTTTCAGAAATGTACTTTGCACTGCAGGTGTTTGCTCGTGATGTCGTAGATCTTTCTTAGTGGTTGAGATATCTTCAAACTCTTTCACCATTCTTGACAACTCCGGTCCTGCCACCATCCATCTGCGCAGAGCTGCGGGACTTTCTGTGAGGCCGACCGCACCACCTTCTCCTTTCACTAGTGCATTAACCTGCTCGTGAGCGTGGTCTAAAGGAATGGAGGAAAACACTTTTTTGGTCTTGTGAACAACGAAGGAGCCTTTTGAAAACTCAGTATGGACGCTTGGATGTCTCTTTGGCAAGTCCAGCATATCACGTAGATGGACTGAAAGCCACCTGGCGTAGTTCTGGTTATCTAAAGCGAACACCCATGGTAGAAGTGATTTGATGGCTTGGATGTACAATTCAAAGTCGCCTTCCCTGAATGACCTACAACAATACAACAAAATCTTTTATTTTTTTATACACAATTATTTACAAAAAATAAAATTGTAAACTTAAGAGTAACATAAGAGTAAAATTAAGGACAATATATGGCTAACAGAAATAATTTTTTAGATAGATTTAAAAATACCTGAAACCAACAGGTTACCGATATTAAATTGGACTAGCTAGTTGGAGTAAATACATACACAAATAACACTGCACACACCTTACAAGTTTTAGACAGATCAGCTCTAAGTCAAGTACTCTAGACCAGTACAAAAACTGCGGACTCTTGCTTTCCCTTTCATTCTTCCACTCTTGAAATGGCTTAGGCTCTTCATTGGCGGTCACGTTGGATTGTAAGACGTCATAAATCTTCCTCATCAGAACGTACAAGCATGCGGCAGTTACTTGATGTGCTCGTCTTGTACGGGTTACGTGTTTGGCTGTAAGAAATGAATCAGCAACACCTTGCGAAGCCACTCCACTGTTACAAATCATCTCAGACCAACCACTGCCAGTTAGCCATTTTCCAAGCACTTTAAGGGCATCCATTTCAATGTGTAACCCTCCAAGCATAAAAACAAAGTTATCCTCACTGTACTCATTACCGTGTGCCCATTGAATTTGCTTAGCTAGGGCAAACAAAGGTTGGTCTAAAGCGATTACTGGAATCTGGTTTGGATTGACATGACTTACTGAGGACTTGACAACTTTCATTGAATGTTCTATCATTGCCAGGGAATGGGCATTTTCTATGAACATCGGTAGCAGTGAAACAATGGCAGGTGTATAGTGTGGTATTGGAGATTTTGAAGCGCGGTATGCAGCCCAGGAAACTGAGTCATCTTTTTCAAGTTCTTCTTTGGGAAGTAGCTCACTGACATTCTTTAGCCAGTCAACTTCAGTTTCACTTTCTTTACTTGCATATACTAGCTGTCCTGATGCTTTTGGGGCAAAATAGTTGCTTGGGGTTTCTATCACTGGTTGTACGTCGGCGTAGAAAGATGGCAGTTTGGAGACGCTTTTTGAAGAACTTGAACTTGTTGGATCAATCGTGTCAACAGGTCGTTCACATCCTATTTCATCTTCTGTTGGGTGCTGTGCTATTGAAATTGCAGTACCATGGAAAGAGCCATGTGCACTAGTGGAACTAGTATTATGGTCGATATTATCTACTGCGGCGGTTGTAAATAATTCTCTCCTCAGCTTTGTAGGACAAACTACTCCATCGCTTTCATACTTTTCAATGACGGTATTGGTAATATCAGTTGTGATGGTCAGTAGTCTGTCATACGAAATGCACATTCCTAGATTATAAAATGTGTCTATAAGGGACTTGTCTCTCGTAGCCCCGTGGATCTTCAGTGCAGTGTAGATGGGAAGTGGGCACTCTCTGGATCTTGTATGACGGATACTGCTATTTGCCTCTCGATCTCGAGCTCTGGATATGCTGTTGAAAAGGATAAGTTGAGCGACGGTTATGCAGGCCTGACTATCATCGCCTTCAGTGGTCGGGCCTTTCATAATCATACTTAGGAGTGTTTTCAACGATGCAGGAATAGACTCTCTCTGGCAGTTTTCAGTAAATGTTCCATTGAAAGTGTTTTTAATGTTAAGGAGATCTTTTCGAATGATGTTTGCAGTTTTGGCTAGGTGGTACGCCTCTGTATCTTTACCGCTGTTTGCTGCTCTAAGCACTCCTCCAATATCCTGCTTTAATGCAAAAAGCAGTTGTCTTCCTTCGGTGTGAGCAGATAAATCAGGAAAAGCTTCCAAGATTCGATCTTTTAATCTTGTTTTGTTGACGTTCACTTGGTCAATTCCAAGCTCCTGTTGCTTAATACGATAAAAATCTGCTAACTCTGAAAGCTTGAGTACAGCGAGATCCTCAAACTGAAGAAACTCATCAATGTAAGCAATGAGCTCAGCAAAAGCAAGTTCGTCTAGATCTGTTGTTGGCATCTGTGACTCGTTACTTTTGGATGTCGATGATTTAAGCTTTCTTGCTCGATTATAAAGGCTAACTAAGCACTTGGCATGATACTTGGCATCTATTGCAATTAAGTCACCTGCAGACAGCTTAGCAATGAGTTTACCATCTTGCAAAAGACATGCACATTCAGGAACTCTTCGGTCAACTTCCAACATAGACGCAGCGCGGAGATTTTTGACATTGTCAGGTTTTTCACAAAAAAAGCAGTGTATCTCTGATTGTAATGAACTCTCTATGAATGAACGCCTAGGCTTGATTGGACTAAAACTGTATCCAGTTGTTTCATTAATGTTATCATTCTCTATGTCGCTTACTTTCCTTTTCTTTACTCGTTTGAGCTTTGTGTTACTAAATATGTCTCTACATGACTTGTGCCATACTGCTTTGTTATCAACGAGAGTTGGTTCTATTCCCTTACCCTCATCTAACAATGGGACATTTAGAAGTGCTGGCACAATACCTAGATCCTGGTATGCCTTCAAATTAGTTGTGAATGAACTATAACCAGCACCAACGTTTTTTCTCTTCGAATTTGCAGGACATTGCAGGGCTTCTTTTGTGTCTTTCTGGCAAATAATACACTTATTCCAATCCATAATAGTGTCATTGTGTAAACTAGAAATACAGAAAGATGTAGATTTAAATAAAATACAGAGAAAACAAAATTAGAGAAGGAAAAATAACCTACCTTTAACAGCTGTAAGTAAACATGGCGGCTGCCATCTTGAAAACCGTGAGAAGCCTGGGTTCTATTACCCAGTTCAGCGCATATTTAATTAAAATTATTTTTTTTTAATTAAAAAAATACCTAAATTAAATAGTTTTAGACCTGAGTTGTAGTAAAAAGTTGGAAAAATTTATGGATTTCTAATTTCAAATAAATAAACATGAAAAAAAGAGTTTTTCACCACAGGGATCCCGCAAATTTGTTTAATTTTCCCCTTACACATCACGTGACTTACTTTTTGAGACAAATCTGATTAAAAAATCTTGTTTACTTCTAGTTTCAAGTTTTTCTTAAGAAAAAAATGTGAGTTGAGATGTTTAAGCGGGTTTTTTATTCAAAGCCTCGTTTCCAAGTTGGAGCATGCTCAGTACTCCCCGCCAAGCGTGATTTTGGGCTGGCTCCATATCCAGAATTGTTCATCTCAGTGAACTTAGTAATCCTGCAAAGTTTCACACTTGTATCATTAATTTGAACAATTCGGCACTTTTTTGGTCGTTAGCAGCTGGACTAAAACGAGCGACAGGATTTTACCCCTGGGTTCTCGAGGATGTGGTTCATGCAGCCTTCTGTCTGGACAGACTGGCGTGAACCTTGTGTACACTCCTCCAGCTAGAGAAAAAGATGCCTCCCCCCCCCCCCCCCCCCGCTATATTCGCATCCTTCAAATATAGGACAGATCACTAAATTATGCATACCTGGTGAGCCGAAGCTGTCGTATTACTTGGATGGAGTATATCATGTGCTGCACTCAACATCACAGTATAAGAAAAGTTATTGCAAAGACCAAGAAGCCTGAAGTAAGGAAAAAGAAAAACTTCTTTACATATTTATCGGGCATATAAGAATAAAAAGATTACAAATGCCCCATTGTGGGCGCTTCCCTTTGAAATAACAATGAAAAGGTATAGGAAATATAGAATAACATCTGAAACTGATAGTGCAAATCTAAATAACACTGGAAGCTGGAAGAATTTCATTGGTTCTAAAAAACAATGCGATTTAAAACTCAAAATGGTGCGATTCATCTTTATAACTTATTGCGATTTTGAGCCGCCAATACGGGTTTATATCGGCGGCTAGTTGCGACGAAGGCCTACACGGAATATATTTTCTTCCAACGCCGTCAATATAACCCGTATTGGCGGCTCAAAATAGCAATAACAAAGTTAATAAATAAATAAACAAACAAACGAATGAATGAATGAATAAATGAATAAAATAAATAATAAGTCAGCTAATATAAAATATAAAATCGAAGTTTTTCCCACTCTTCCCAAAACAAGTTTCCAGGAGTAAATAAAGCTTCTTTGAGCCAAATTACTCACCAAAAACCAACTAGATTCCATGCACGTTTGTACTTTGTTTCAGGTGATTGGTCATTTCCTGGAATGGTAATGATAAAGAAATAGTAAAGGCTCGAACCAAACAAAATAAAAGCAGAATTTGAAAATTCAATTAATAATTGAGACCTTCGTCACTTAATAAAGATCTCGTTTCAATGGAAGCCATTATATCACGACTGATACTGGGAGGAAGTGTGTGAAATTGATGAGAAAAGTATGTGAAAAACTCAGTTCACATAGTTTTTTACCTGAGGAACAATCTTGTGAAAAACATGTGAAAACCATGTGAAACAGGGTCCTTCTTTTCACGTGCAAAAACTGCGTGAAATACATGTGAAAATACAAGGTCACCATGTGGAATACATGTGAAATATCTATAGATTATAAGTTTAGAAATGTAATTTAATGTGAAAATTGTGGGAAATAAAAACCTTTGAACCATAGACCATTTCACGGTTGTCGTCGATCAACCTCAGCCTCGATAGTGTGTAATATATTCTTTAGAATTTGACTACAGCTCACGGTAATTTAAGGAATGTACACATCATCAAACAATACACCATTTTCGAGATGCACGAGCGCTTTCGAAAATATCTATTGAAACACTTAAAACTTCCACGGGCTTTAGTCAAATTCTAAAAAATAAATTACACGCTATCGAGGCTGCATGAGGTTGAGCAACGACAATTAACCGTGAAATGGTCTATTTAACGGCCTTTGAACCTTGAAACTGCTGATATTTTTCTTGCCCGGACTTTAAGGGTTTAAAAGGTCGAAACGTAGACGAAACTATATTTTATAAACCCTAAAGAAATTGTACTTTGATGCGTTAAGGAAGATGATTTGAAAAGGTTTAGAACCGTATGAAATGAACCTTTTTAAAACCTTTGAATAAGATCAAATGATTGCATGTGTAAACCAAGTGAAAATACATGATTAACATGTGAATACGGGTGAAATGTTACAATACATGTGAAGTTCAGAAATGTGTAATTATATTATGATAAGTTCAATAAGAAAATTTATATGTAAGATATATAGAGATTATCACATGTTAAGAGCCTGATATCGTTTTTATTCACGAGTTTCCCGTCATATCGCGAACACGCGAGTCCGCGAGATTTGTGGTCGATATGTCTGATACATAACACAAGAAATATTCTATTGTCATAAATATCAGTTGTTACACATTTAGGGTCGATTATATATTATCATATATGGCGAGATTTTATTGGACAGTTTACCGTGAAGTGATATCGTATCACTTCACTGATATGGTTTTTATTCACGGCTTTCTTTCACGGATATCGACCCTAAATGTTAAATTATTTTCATTCTGATTTAATTTAGGCTAGTCTTTACATGGAACCAATGTCCTGTTGATTATGCCGTCTTTGCTTAATATCAATCACGTGACTTTTCTGGATTTGACTGGGGGCAACCAATGGTTGACTGGAGGGCAACTAGCGATTCTTAAATCAAATCATGTCAAAACAACTTCTCAAAGTATTCTATCTGACTATTTGTACAACATGAAACCAGAAAGCAAGATGTACAGACTACCTTTAACATTCTACAAGCCGGTCAAAACGCACTTACGTCTTCATAGTAAGCATGTAACTCAGTATCTAGTTATGTTCATAAATCAATCAAACAATCAATTTAAGTAAACAGACACCTACATGTTCAAACTGTAACCATTTAGAGTGTAATTTGCCTCAAAGTTTTTCTGGACACATTTGAAACATACATTATAAAATTAAACAAGACGCTCCTGGAGTGTGCACTGGGTTGCCTGTCGTGTGCACAAGCTAGCTCTGCGAATAACTAACTATACGATAGCTTACAGAAAAGATTTGTATTTTGGACGGAAAATAGATTAGTAGTATAATAAAGACGCATCTTTCTCAGAGAGTTCAAAGTTATGATGTTCCCGCTAACAAATAGCGTTGCATTACGTGTGTTAAATTACTCCTCATCTTGACCTTTAGGGCACGGCGACGCGACAGCTGATTGCTGACGAAATATCTAAGCTTTATTACTTTGAAATGCTATATTTAAATGGCAAGAAAAGCTGATTTTTAACATATCAAAATCATTTGGACATTTGACCTATAGGCGTGTAACTGCACGCGACGTCCGGTTAGGGTCTCATATGTCGGGCACGAAAATGAAGGCATTTTTGTCGCTTTTCTCGCTTTTATAAGCTGCAAAAACCTGCATATGATGTATTCTTACCGTATTCTTAAATATAAGTTAGGACTGTTAGGAGTTTCAAGAGATTATTTTATGATTTCGAATTTAGCAAGGCGTTATGAGCTATGTAGTATCGAGGCCGAGAAAACTGGGTATATTTTAAATACGAGTGATCAAATTCAAATTTTTGGATAATTTTGGCGCATTTTGATATATAATTCGTCTAGGTTACGTACATTTTTCTGGTGGCAAATGGCTTTCAAAATAGTAGTTGTCACGATTTTACTCATTTTGATATCTTGTCCAATTATATATGCAACAAGGGAGAATCTCCTTCGTACACTTTCCACATCAACAAGTGAGTAATAAATCTGAACAAGTTTATAATGTCCTGAAATTAATGCAATGACTTTGGTATGGGTAAAATTAGACCATTCCTTCCACAGGTAGCCCAAGCTATGGTTCTGAATAGCTATATATAGAGAATGTATGGCAGATCGTAAAATTTCTTTCAAATAAGATAAATTTCATCATTTGTCGTTTCATTAACTGTATATCAATTTTTTTTTTCATGCTTTGTGGTTTCCTGACGGTTTGGTTGTATTTTAAGGCAATTTTAGACAATGTTATCTCCTCCCTATCGACTATCAGGCAATTGTTATCCATTACTTGTAAGGGCTCTTGTGATTGCTAGAGCGGGTTTTCAATCAATTTTCGCAACAAATATTCTGACCAATCAGAACTCTTGAAATTCTAGGGTTTCCCAGAGTTTCTGACATTTCGTCGAGCATGCGCAGTAAGAATGGCAGGGCTCGTGGTTCTAGTATGATTACTGGGTTGCTTGTGTGCGACAAAATGGAAAAGTTGTGCAATACTAGTTTGGTGATATCATACACAACCAAATAGCTATAGGATTGAGGCCTTTTTTTGTGGAATTCCCGAACCTTGCCTGCCATATTCCTTGTAGAGCAGAACTCAGGGACAGGGTGCCGGAGTGAAAAATCCAATTTCAATCTTTTGCAGCTTAAATTTTTTTTTTTAAAGTAATGTTTCGTTGAAGACAGCCGATAAAACGGATTTTTTGATTGAATATCGAGTCGTAAAAACAAATGCCCCAGAATCCCGTCTGATGGCCATACGTTGTCTTATAATTGTTTTCGGAGGTTTAGCTGAAGAAAATCGAGAATAACTTGTGCTGTATATAAGCTAGAAGCGTAAAATAAAGCGTTTCATAAGCTTTGAACAGCTGGTATCCTACCCGCAGATGGATGGTTCAAGGATATCATGGATGCACCTGCGACCCTGTCATCTTTCTTGTAGAACTGGGCCACAGGGAGCCCACAGTCACTGCTATCAGTGTTTAAAATAAAACCATGCGTATCATGCGTTAATGCTTGGCTCCTGCACGAGCTCTACGATTGGTTGAAGTTTGATTCTGAATATATATCTCCCGATCCCGATGTAGATGTAGAAGTTAAATCCTTTGCGATTCCTCTCACAGCGCGCGCTCCTTAACCAGATACGAGCAACGCCTGTCACAAAATTTTAACGTGCTCCCTTGATCTACCATTCTCTACCATTGTGACATTTCATTACAACCGCACTCGATCTACCATTGTGACATTTCATTACAACCGCACTCGATCTACCATTGTGACATTTCATTACTCGCGCACTCGATCTACCATTGTGACATTTCATTACACGCGCACTCGATCTACCATTGTGACATTTCATTACTCGCGCACTCGATCTACCATTGTGACATTTCATTACACGCGCACTCGATCTACCATTGTGACATTTCGTTACTCGAGCACTCGATCTACCATTGTGACATTTCATTACTCGCGCACTCGATCTACCATTGTGACATTTCATTACTCGCGCACTCGATATACCATTGTGACATTTCATTACACGCGCACTCGATATACCATTGTGACATTTCATTACACGCGCACTCGATATACCATTGTGACATTTCATTACACGCGCACTCGATCTACCATTGTGACATTTCATTACACCCGCACTCGATCTACCATTGTGACATTTTATTACACCCGCACTCGATATACTATTGTGACATTTCATTACACCCGCACTCGATCTACCATTGTGACATTTCATTACTCGCGCACTCGATCTACCATTGTGACATTTTAATACACGCGCAGTTGATCGATCTGCCATTGAAACGAAAACTGAAAACCTGCATTCGTGTTTGTAGGAAGAATGCTTTTGAAGTAGAGTTTAACAACAAGAACATGCTAGGTTTTGTGCTGCGTATTGAAATGTACAAGTAAAATATTCTTTTATATTTTTATTATTCGAAATTGCATTTTAGATATTTACAAGCCATCAATTCTGCAATAATATTTTCTACTTTTTTAACAGCAACAGTTCAATATCCAAAGCCTAATCTAATATAGCTGTGCTAGTAGAATACTTTCAGTGAGGGGGGGGGGGGGGTGGCATAAATTAGGAAACTTGAAATTTGAGTCTTAGTTGGGGCTGGGCTTGTGTCGAATTAAATACAGAATTTAAAAAAGGTATGAGAACGAATGATGGCTAGTTTTATAAAAAATGAGCGGTACAGATTAACGGCAACATCTACAACTACTACAACTATGTTGATACAAAAGCTGATCAAAGCACCACCAGGAAACATATGGTACTATAAGTCTTGAGTTGAAAAAGGTTTTCTTCAGGCTTCGTCATCAAGAGGTTGTCCTTTAGCCCTTAGTGCGTCTTGTTTAAAGCAACAGTACCATCTCCCGTTGACGATTCCTGAAAAAATACTGAGTCGCTATCATGCATGGTCAAAAGTAGGTTATTAGTATAGGAAATCGCACTAATAATCTGATATGAAAACACACTTTAGTTCCTTCGGTACATTTATAAGGAATTTGGAATAGCCCTTATCGCAAATACGCTCGCGTCTCATTAGTACCTCGGAGAAAGGTCAAGAAAAACAATGCGAGATATGTACGGAATTTGCTTCATGATAAGCTATTTTCTATAAGTATTTTGCTCTCTTGCTCACAGATACAATGGATAAACATTGCACAGTCTTCGGTTGTATGTAAAGGTGCGTTAATACGAGTAGCAAAATCGTTCAACTTGTCGTGCAAAATTGTTGCAATGCAAGTTGCAGAGCGAATTTTGTTCGCATTGCCACCCCGTGCAACAACAAAATTTTGGTGCGCAACTTGACTGCAGAAGTAGAAGCTCTTTCTACTCTCTAAAACAAAGGGTGGTCATGTGATTTCTCTGCATTCAAGCGTGTGGATCAAAACATTTTATCCATTTTCAGTGTGGACGGAAACTTTTGTTGCATTTTCGAATTTATCCAGTGTAGTGTGGACGGAGCCTTATTTATTGTCTTCAAGCACTAACCTAAAGTGCGTTTCTCCCTGGAGAAACGTCCACGCTTGAAAGTTTTTTCGATCGTTGCCCTTTGATCTCTTGATTGCTAGTCATTCCAAACAGCATAGATCGCCTCGTTTTCAAAGTGGTACTCCGATACATTATCCAAAACTGAAAAGATTAATAACAGTGAACAAAGGGAGATTTTAAGGTGACTGACTACTTTTGAACGTTTTTTTGAGCCCACGATGTGCGCGCGCACAAACTCGCTCAAAACCGCATAACAACCTTCAAAATTTTATTGAGGAACCATACACGTTTTGAACTTCAACAGGGTAAAAACCCCGAATTTTGCACGGAAAATTGCATCCAGAGTTTCTCTAATTTTTGAGTTATGAATTTTTGTGTGCAAATCTTGATTTCCGCTATTTTCCTTTCGAAAACTGAGTCAACATGGTCATATTCAAAATTCATTATCTCGAAAACGAGTTCGGGACACCCCATTTTTCTTTTCGTTTTTGGAATCAGCGTTAAATTCTGTGTAAAGCGTATTTGTCACCCAAAATGTGTTTTTCTCGTGCAAAACATACGTTTAGCAGTGAAAACGTCGTGTTTTGACCAAAAGAAAATTCTCAGCAAAATTCAAATTTTCTCAGCAAAAAAACGTTTTTTGGACCAAAAAGCACCTGTTTTCAGCCAAAACCCAATTTTTTTTCACCAAAAAGTTTCGTTTTTATCTCGTGAGGTTTTTTCATGAGCAAAAAGTGGGAGTTTGAGCACAACAGCCATGCCGTCAGCGAAAAACCTCGTTTTGAGGCCGAAAATGGCCGTTTTTCAGTTTTTTGGTCCAAAAAGCTTTTTTTTTTCCAGCAAAACCGCGTATTTGTCACCCAAAATGTGTTTTTCTCGTGCAAAACGTACGTTTAGCAGTGAAAACGTCGTGTTTTGACGAAAAGAAAATTCTCAGCAAAATTCAAATTTTCTCAGCAAAAAACAGTTTTTTTGACCAAAAAGCACCTGTTTTCAGCCAAAACCCAATTTTTTTTCGCCAAAAAGTTTCGTTTTTATCTCGTGAGGTTTCTTCATGAGCAGAAAGTGGGAGTTTGAGCACAACAGCCATGCCGTTTCCGAAAAACCTCGCTTTGAGGCCCAAAATGGCCGTTTTTTTCAGTTTTTTGGACCAAAAAGCACCTTTTTTCAGCCAAAACCCAATTTTTTTTCGCCAAAAAGTTTCGTTTTCATCTCCCGAGGTATTTTCATGAGCAAAAAGTGGGGGTTTCAGCACAACAGCCATGCCGTCAGCGAAAAACCTCGTTTTGAGGCCCAAAATGGCCGTTTTTCAGTTTTTTGGACCAAAAAGCTTTTTTTTCAGCAAAACCAGGTATTTGTCACCCAAAATGTGTTTTTCTCGTGCAAAAGGTGCGTTTAGCAGTGAAAACGTCGTGCTTTGACCAAAAGAAAATTCTGAGCAAAATTCAAATTTTCTCAGCAAAAAACAGTTTTTTGGACCAAAAAGCACCTTTTTTCAGCAAAAACCCAATTTTTTTTCGCCAAAAAGTTTCGTTTTTATCTCGTGAGGTTTTTGCATGAGCAAAAAGTGGGAGTTTGAGCACAATAGCCATGCCGTCTTCGAAAAACCTCGTTTTGAGGCCCAAAATGGCCGTTTTTTTCAGTTTTTTGGACCAAAAAGCACCTTTTTTCAGCCAAAACCCAATTTTTTTTCGCCAAAAAGTTTCGTTTTCATTTTGCAAGGTATTTTCATGAGCAAAAAGTGGGGGTTTCACCACAACAGCCATGCCGTCAGCGAAAAACCTCGTTTTGAGGCCCAAAATGGCTGTTTTTCAGTTTTTTGGTCCAAAAAGCTTTTTTTTTTCCAGCAAAACCGCGTATTTGTCACCCAAAATGTGTTTTTCTAGTGCAAAACGTACGTTTAGCAGTGAAAACGTCGTGTTTTGACCAAAAGAAAATTCTCAGCAAAATTCAAATTTTCTCAGCAAAAAACAGTTTTTTTGACCAAAAAGCACCTGTTTTCAGCCAAAACCCAATTTTTTTTCGCCAAAAAGTTTCGTTTTTATCTCGTGAGGTTTTTTCATGAGCAAAAAGTGGGAGTTTGAGCACAACAGCCATGCCGTCAGCGAAAAACCTCGTTTTGAGGCCCAAAATGGCCGTTTTTCAGTTTTTTGGTCCAAAAAGTTTTTTTTTTTCCAGCAAAACCGCGTATTTGTCACCCAAAATGTGTTTTTCTCGTGCAAAACATACGTTTAGCAGTGAAAACGTCGTGTTTTGACCAAAAGAAAATTCTCAGCAAAATTTAAATTTTCTCAGGAAAAAACAGTTTTTTGGACCAAAAAGCACCTTTTTTCAGCCAAAACCCAATTTTTTTTCGCCAAAAAGTTTCGTTTTTATCTCGTGAGGTTTTTTCATGAGCAAAAAGTGGGAGTTTGAGCACAACAGCCATGCCGTCAGCGAAAAACCTCGTTTTGAGGCCCAAAATGGCCGTTTTTTCAGTTTTTTGGTCCAAAAAGTTTTTTTTTTCCAGCAAAACCGCGTGTTTGTCACCCAAGATGTGTTTTTCTCGTGCAAAACGTACGTTTAGCAGTGAAAACGTCGTGTTTTGACCAAAAGAAAATTCTCAGCAAAATTCAAATTTTCTCAGCAAAAAACAGTTTTTTGGACCAAAAAGCACCTGTTTTCAGCCAAAACCCAATTTTTTTTCGCCAAAAAGTTTTTATCTCGTGAGGTTTTTTCATGAGCAAAAAGTGGGAGTTTGAGCACAACAGCCATGCCGTCTCCGAAAAACCTCGCTTTGAGGCCCAAAATGGCCGTTTTTTTCAGTTTTTTGGACCAAAAAGCACCTTTTTTCAGCCAAAACCCAATTTTTTTTTGCCAAAAAGTTTCGTTTTCATCTCCCGAGGTATTTTCATGAGCAAAAAGTGGGGGTTTCAGCACAACAGCCATGCCGTCAGCGAAAAACCTCGTTTTGAGGCCGAAAATGGCCGTTTTTCAGTTTTTTGGTCCAAAAAGTTTTTTTTTTTCCAGCAAAACCGCGTATTTGTCACCCAAAATGTGTTTTTCTCGTGCAAAACGTACGTTTAGCAGTGAAAACGTCGTGTTTTGACCAAAAGAAAATTCTCAGCAAAATTCAAATTTTCTCAGCAAAAAACAGTTTTTTTGACCAAAAAGCACCTGTTTTCAGCCAAAACCCAATTTTTTTTCGCCAAAAAGTTTCGTTTTTATCTCGTGAGGTTTTTTCATGAGCAAAAAGTGGGAGTTTGAGCACAACAGCCATGCCGTCAGCGAAAAACCTGATTTTGAGGCCGAAAATGGCCGTTTTTCAGTTTTTTGGTCCAAAAAGTTTTTTTTCTTCCAGCAAAACAGCGTATTTGTCACCCAAAATGTGTTTTTCTCGTGCAAAACGTACGTTTTGGCAGTGAAAACGTCGTGTTTTGACCAAAAGAAAATTCTCAGCAAAATTCAAATTTTCTCAGCAAAAAACAGTTTTTTTGACCAAAAAGCACCTGTTTTCAGCCAAAACCCAATTTTTTTTCGCCAAAAAGTTTCGTTTTTATCTCGTGAGGTTTTTTCATGAGCAAAAAGTGGGAGTTTGAGCACAACAGCCATGCCGTCAGCGAAAAACCTCGTTTTGAGGCCCAAAATGGCCGTTTTTCAGTTTTTTGGTCCAAAAAGTTTTTTTTTTTCCAGCAAAACCGCGTATTTGTCACCCAAAATGTGTTTTTCTCGTGCAAAACATACGTTTAGCAGTGAAAACGTCGTGTTTTGACCAAAAGAAAATTCTCAGCAAAATTTAAATTTTCTCAGGAAAAAACAGTTTTTTGGACCAAAAAGCACCTTTTTTCAGCCAAAACCCAATTTTTTTTCGCCAAAAAGTTTCGTTTTTATCTCGTGAGGTTTTTTCATGAGCAAAAAGTGGGAGTTTGAGCACAACAGCCATGCCGTCAGCGAAAAACCTCGTTTTGAGGCCCAAAATGGCCGTTTTTTCAGTTTTTTGGTCCAAAAAGTTTTTTTTTTCCAGCAAAACCGCGTGTTTGTCACCCAAGATGTGTTTTTCTCGTGCAAAACGTACGTTTAGCAGTGAAAACGTCGTGTTTTGACCAAAAGAAAATTCTCAGCAAAATTCAAATTTTCTCAGCAAAAAACAGTTTTTTGGACCAAAAAGCACCTGTTTTCAGCCAAAACCCAATTTTTTTTCGCCAAAAAGTTTTTATCTCGTGAGGTTTTTTCATGAGCAAAAAGTGGGAGTTTGAGCACAACAGCCATGCCGTCTCCGAAAAACCTCGCTTTGAGGCCCAAAATGGCCGTTTTTTTCAGTTTTTTGGACCAAAAAGCACCTTTTTTCAGCCAAAACCCAATTTTTTTTTGCCAAAAAGTTTCGTTTTCATCTCCCGAGGTATTTTCATGAGCAAAAAGTGGGGGTTTCAGCACAACAGCCATGCCGTCAGCGAAAAACCTCGTTTTGAGGCCGAAAATGGCCGTTTTTCAGTTTTTTGGTCCAAAAAGTTTTTTTTTTTCCAGCAAAACCGCGTATTTGTCACCCAAAATGTGTTTTTCTCGTGCAAAACGTACGTTTAGCAGTGAAAACGTCGTGTTTTGACCAAAAGAAAATTCTCAGCAAAATTCAAATTTTCTCAGCAAAAAACAGTTTTTTTGACCAAAAAGCACCTGTTTTCAGCCAAAACCCAATTTTTTTTCGCCAAAAAGTTTCGTTTTTATCTCGTGAGGTTTTTTCATGAGCAAAAAGTGGGAGTTTGAGCACAACAGCCATGCCGTCAGCGAAAAACCTGATTTTGAGGCCGAAAATGGCCGTTTTTCAGTTTTTTGGTCCAAAAAGTTTTTTTTCTTCCAGCAAAACAGCGTATTTGTCACCCAAAATGTGTTTTTCTCGTGCAAAACGTACGTTTTGGCAGTGAAAACGTCGTGTTTTGACCAAAAGAAAATTCTCAGCAAAATTCAAATTTTCTCAGCAAAAAACAGTTTTTTTGACCAAAAAACACCGGTTTTCAGCCAAAACACAATTTTTTTTAGCCAAAAAGTTTCGTTTTTATCTCGTGAGGTTTTTTCATGAGCAAAAAGTGGGAGTTTGAGCACAACAGCCATGCCGTCTCCGAAAAACCTCGCTTTGAGGCCCAAAATGGCAGTTTTTTCAGTTTTTTGGACCAAAAAGCACCTTTTTTCAGCCAAAACCCAATTTTTTTTTGCCAAAAAGTTTCGTTTTCATCTCCCGAGGTATTTTCATGAGCAAAAAGTGGGGGTTTCAGCACAACAGCCATGCCGTCAGCGAAAAACCTCGTTTTGAGGCCCAAAATGGGCGTTTTTCAGTTTTTTGGACCAAAAAGCTTTTTTTTTTCAGCAAAACCGCGTATTTGTCACCCAAAATGTGTTTTACTCGTGCAAAAGGTGCGTTTAGCAGTGAAAACGTCGTGTTTTGACCAAAAGAAAATTCTCAGCAAAATTCAAATTTTCTCAGCAAAAAACAGTTTTTTGGACCAAAAAGCACCTTTTTTCAGCCAAAACCCAATTTTTTTTCGCCTAAAAGTTTCGTTTTCATCTCCCGAGGTATTTTCATGAGCAAAAAGTGGGGGTTTCAGCACAACAGCCATGCCGTCAGCGAAAAATCTCGTTTTGAGGCCCAAAATGGCCGTTTTTCAGTTTTTTGGACCAAAAAGCTTTTTTTTTCAGGAAAACCGCATATTTGTCACACAAAATGTGTTTTTCTCGTGGAAAAGGTGCGTTTAGCAGTGAAAACGTCGTGTTTTGACCAAAAGAAAATTCTCAGCAAAATTCAAATTTTCTCAGCAAAAAACAGTTTTATGGACCAAAAAGCACCTTTTTCAGCCAAAACCTAATTTGTTTTTGCCAAAAAGTTTCGTTTTTATCTCGTGAGGTTTTTTCATGAGTAAAACGTGGGGGTTTCAGCACAACAGCCATGCCGTCAGCGAAAAACCTCGTTTTGAGGCCCAAAATGGCCGTTTTTCAGTTTTTTGGACCAAAAAGCTTTTTTTTTCAGCAAAACCGCATATTTTTCACACAAAATGTGTTTTTCTCCTCGAAAAGGTGCGTTTAGCAGTGAAAACGTTGTGTTTTGACCAAAAGAAAATTCTCAGCAAAATTCAAATTTTCTCAGCAAAAAACAGTTTTATGGACTAAAAAGCACCTTTTTTCAGCCAAAACCTAATTTTTTTTCGCCAAAAATTTTCCTTTTTATCTCGTGAGGTTTTTTCATGAGCAAAAAGTGGGGGTTTCAGCACAACAGCCATGCCGTTAGCGAAAAACCTCGTTTTGAGGCCCAAAATGGCCGTTTTTTCAATTTTTTGGACAAAAAAAGCACCTTTTTTCAGCAAAACCGCATATTTATCACACAAAATGTGTTTTTCTCGTGCAAAAGGTGCGTTTAGCAGTGAAAACGTCGTGTTTTGAACAAAAGAAAATTCTCAGCAAAATTCAAATTTTCTCAGCAAAAAACAGTTTTTTGGACCAAAAAGCACCTTTTTTCTGCCAAAACCCAATTTTTTTTCGCCAAAAAGTTTCGTTTTTGTCTCCTGAGGTTTTTTCATGAGCAAAAAGTGGGGGTTTCAGTACAACAGCCATGCCTTCAGTGAAAAACCTCGTTTTGAGGCCCAAAATGGCCGTTTTTTTCAGTTTTTTTGGACCAAAAAGGTTTTTTTTTTCAGCAAAACCGCATATTTGTCACACAAAATTTGTTTTTCTCGTGCAAAAGGTGCGTTTAGCAGTGAAAACGTCGTGTTTTGAACAAAAGAAAATTCTCAGCAAAATTCAAATTTTCTCAGCAAAAAACAGTTTTTTGGACCAAAAAGCACCTTTTTTCAGCCAAAACCCAATTTTTTTTCGCCAAAAAGTTTCGTTTTTATCTCGTGAGGTATTTTTATGAGCAAAAAATGGGGGTTTCAGGACAACAGCCATGCCGTCAGCGAAAAACCTCGTTTTGAGGCCCAAAATGGCCGTTTTTTCAGTTTTTTGGACCAAAAAGCTTTTTTTTTTTAGCAAAACCGCATATTTGTCACACAAAATGTGTTTTTCTCGTGCAAAAGGTGCGTTTAGCAGTGAAAACGTCGTGTTTTGAAAAAAAGAAAATTCTCAGCAAAATTCAAATTTTCTCAGCCAAAAACAGTTTTTTTGGACCAAAAAGCACCTTTTTTCAGCCAAAACCCAATTTTTTTTTCGCCAAAAAGTTTCGTTTTTATCTCGTAAGGGTTTTTTCATGAGCAATTAGTGGGGGTTTCAGCACAACAGCCATGCCGTCAGCGAAAAACCTCGTTTTGAGGCCCAAAATGGCCGTTTTTCAGTTTTTTGGACCAAAAAGCTTTTTTTCCAGCAAAACCGCATATTTGTCACACAAAATGTGTTTTTCTCGTGCAAAAGGTGCGTTTAGCAGTGAAAACGACGTGTTTTGACCAAAAGAAAATTCTCAGCAAAATTCAAATTTTCTCAGCAAAAAACAGTTTTTTGGACCAAAAAGCACCTTTTTTCAGCCAAAACCCAATTTTTTTTCGCCAAAAAGTTTCGTTTTTATCTCGTGAGGTTTTTTCATGAGCAAAAAGTGGGAGTTTGAGCACAACAGCCATGCCGTCAGCGAAAAACCTCGCTTCGAGGCCCAAAATTGCCGTTTTTTCAGTTTTTTGGACCAAAAAGCACCTTTTTTCAGCCAAAGCCCAATTTTTTTTTGCCAAAAAGTTTCGTTTTCATCTCGCGAGGTATTTTCATGAGCAAAAAGTGGGGTTTCAGTACAACAGCCATGCCGTCAGCGAAAAACCTCGTTTTGAGGCCCAAAATGGCCGTTTTTTCAGTTTTTTGGACCAAAAAGCTGTTTTTTTCATCAAAACCGCGTATTTATCACCCAAAATGTGTTTTTCTCGTGCAAAAGGTGCGTTTAGCAGTGAAAACGTCGTGTTTTGACCAAAAGAAAATTCTCAGCAAAATTCAAATTTTCTCAGCAAAAAACAGTTTTTTGGACCAAAAAGCCCCTTTTTTCAGTCAAAACCCAATTTTTTTTCGCCAAAAAGTTTCGTTTTTATCTCGTCAGGTATTTTCATGAGCAAAAAGTGGGGGTTTCAGCACAACAGCCATGCCGTTAGCGAAAAACCTCGTTTTGAGGCCCAAAATGGCCGTTTTTCAATTTTTTGGACAAAAAAAGCACCTTTTTTCAGCAAAACCGCATATTTATCACACAAAATGTGTTTTTCTCGTGCAAAAGGTGCGTTTAGCAGTGATAACGTCGTGTTTTGAACAAAAGAAAATTCTCAGCAAAATTCAAATTTTCTCAGGAAAAAACAGTTTTTTTGACCAAAAAGCACCTTTTTTCAGCCAAAACCCAATTTTTTTTCGCCAAAAAGTTTCGTTTTTATCTCGTGAGGTATTTTTATGAGCAAAAAGTGGGGGTTTCAGGACAACAGCCATGCCGTCAGCGAAAAACCTCGTTTTGAGGCCCAAAATGGCCGTTTTTTCAGTTTTTTGGACCAAAAAGCTTTTTTTTTCAGCAAAACCGCATATTTGTCACACAAAATGTGTTTTTCTCGTGCAAAAGGTGCGTTTAGCAGTAAAAACGACGTGTTTTGACCAAAAGAAAATTCTCAGCAAAATTCAAATTTTCTCAGCAAAAAACAGTTTTTTGGACCAAAAAGCACCTTTTTTCAGCCAAAACCCAATTTTTTTTCGCCAAAAAGTTTCGTTTTTATCTCGTGAGGTTTTTTCATGAGCAAAAAGTGGGAGTTTGTGCACAACAGCCATGCCGTCAGCGAAAAACCTCGCTTCGAGGCCCAAAATTGCCGTTTTTTTCAGTTTTTTGGACCAAAAAGCACCTTTTTCAGCCAAAGCCCAATTTTTTTTTGGCAAAAAGTTTCGTTTTAATCTCGTGAGGATTTTTCATGAGCAAAAAGTGGGGGTTTAAGCACAACAGCCATGCCGTCAGCGAAAAACCTCGTTTTGAGGCCAAAAATGGCCGTTTATCAGTTTTTTGGACCAAAAAGCTTTTTTTTTTAAGCAAAATCGCATATTTGTCACACAAAATGTGTTTTTCTCGTGCAAAAGGTGCGTTTAGCAGTGATAACGTCGTGTTTTGAACAAAAGAAAATTCTCAGCAAAATTCAAATTTTCTCAGCAAAAAACAGTTTTTTGGACCAAAAAGCACCTTTTTTCAGCCAAAACCCAATTTTTTTTCGCCAAAAAGTTTCGTTTTTATCTCGTGAGGTATTTTTATGAGCAAAAAGTGGGGGTTTCAGGACAACAGCCATGCCGTCAGCGAAAAACCTCGTTTTGAGGCCCAAAATGGCCATTTTTTAGTTTTTTGGACCAAAAAGCTTTTTTTTCCAGCAAAACCGCATATTTGTCACACAAAATGTGTTTTTCTCGTGCAAAAGGTGCGTTTAGCAGTAAAAACGACGTGTTTTGACCAAAAGAAAATTCTCAGCAAAATTCAAATTTTCTCAGCAAAAAACAGTTTTTTGGACCAAAAAGCACCTTGTTTCAGCCAAAACCCAATTTTTTTTCGCCAAAAAGTTTCGTTTTTATCTCGTGAGGTTTTTTTCATGAGCAAAAAGTGGGAGTTTGAGCACAACAGCCATGCCGTCAGCGAAAAACCTCGTTTCGAGGCCCAAAATTGCCGTTTTTTTCAGTTTTTTGGACCAAAAAGCACCTTTTTTCAGCCAAAGCCCAATTTTTTTTTGCCAAAAAGTTTCGTTTTCATCTCGCGAGGTATTTTCATGAGCAAAAAGTGGGGTTTCAGTACAACAGCCATGCCGTCAGCGAAAAACCTCGTTTTGAGGCCCAAAATGCCGTTTTTCAGTTTTTTGGACCAAAAAGCTGTTTTTTTCATCAAAACCGCGTATTTATTACCCAAAATGTGTTTTTCTCGTGCAAAAGGTGCGTTTAGCAGTGAAAACGTCGTGTTTTGACCAAAAGAAAATTCTCAGCAAAATTCAAATTTTCTCAGCAAAAAACAGTTTTTTGGACCAAAAAGCCCCTTTTTTCAGCCAAAACCCTATTTTTTTTTCGCCAAAAAGTTTCGTTTTTATCTCTAGAGGTATTTTCATGAGCAAAAAGTGGGGGTTTCAGCAAAACAGCCATGCCGTCAGCGAAAAACCTCGTTTTGAGGGCCAAAATGGCCATTTTTCAGTTTTTTGGGCCAAACATTTTTTTCTTCAGCAAAACCGCGTATTTCTCACCCCAAATGTGTTTTTCTCGCCCAAATTGAGGTTTTAGCAGTGAAAACGTCGTGTTTGCACCAAGAGAAAATTCTCAGCAAAAATTCGAATTTTCTCAGCAAAAAACGGTTTTTTTGGACGAAAAAGCACCTTTTCTCAGCCAAAACCCAAATTTTTTTCGCCAAAAAGTTTCGTTTTTATCTCGTGAGGTATTTTCATGAGCAAAAAGTGGGGGTTACAGCAAAACAGCCATGCCGTCAGCGAAAAACCTCGTTTTGAGGGCCAAAATGGCCATTTTTCAGTTTTTTGGGCCAAACATTTTTTTCTTCAGCAAAACCGCGTATTTCTCACCCCAAATGTGTTTTTCTCGCCCAAATTGAGGTTTTAGCAGTGAAAACGTCGTGTTTGCACCAAGAGAAAATTCTCAGCAAAATTCGAATTTTCTCAGCAAAAAACGGTTTTTTGGACGAAAAAGCACCTTTTCTCAGCCAAAACCCAAATTTTTTTTGCCAAAAAGTTTCGTTTTTATCTCGTGAGGTATTTTCATGAGCAAAAAGTGGGGGTTTCAGCAAAACAGCCATGCCGTCAGCGAAAAACCTCGTTTTGAGGGCCAAAATGGCCATTTTTCAGTTTTTTGGGCCAAACATTTTTTTCTTCAGCAAAACCGCGTATTTCTCACCCCAAATGTGTTTTTCTCGCCCAAATTGAGGTTTTAGCAGTGAAAACGTCGTGTTTGCACCAAGAGAAAATTCTCAGCAAAATTCGAATTTTCTCAGCAAAAAAACGGTTTTTTGGACGAAAAAGCACCTTTTCTCAGCCAAAACCCCAATTTTTTTTCGCCAAAAAGTTTCGTTTTTATCTCTAGAGGTATTTTCATGAGCAAAAAGTGGGGGTTTCAGCAAAACAGGCATGCCGTCAGCGAAAAACCTCGTTTTGAGGGCCAAAATGGCCATTTTTCAGTTTTTTGGGCCAAACATTTTTTTCTTCAGCAAAACCGCGTATTTCTCACCCCAAATGTGTTTTTCTCGCCCAAATTGAGGTTTTAGCAGTGAAAACGTCGTGTTTGCACCAAGAGAAAATTCTCAGCAAAATTCGAATTTTCTCAGCAAAAAACGGTTTTTTGGACGAAAAAGCACCTTTTCTCAGCCAAAACCCAAATTTTTTTCGCCAAAAAGTTTCGTTTTTATCTCGTGAGGTATTTTCATGAGCAAAAAGTGGGGGTTTCAGCAAAACAGCCATGCCGTCAGCGAAAAACCTCGTTTTGAGGGCCAAAATGGCCATTTTTTCAGTTTTTTGGTCCAAAAATTTTTTCTTCAGCAAAACCGCGTATTTCTCACCCCAAATGTGTTTTTCTCGCCCAAATTGAGGTTTTAGCAGTGAAAACGTCGTGTTTGCACCAAGAGAAAATTCTCAGCAAAATTCGAATTTTCTCAGCAAAAAACGGTTTTTTGGAGGAAAAAGCACCTTTTCTCAGCCAAAACCCAAATTTTTTTTCGCCAAAAAGTTTCGTTTTTATCTCGTGAGGTATTTTCATGAGCAAAAAGTGGGGGTTTCAGCAAAACAGCCATGCCGTCAGCGAAAAACCTCGTTTTGAAGGCCAAAATGGCCATTTTTCAGTTTTTTGGGCAAAAATTTTTTCTTCAGCAAAACCGCGTATTTCTCACCCCAAATGTGTTTTTCTCGCCCAAATTGAGGTTTTAGCAGTGAAAACGTCGTGTTTGCACCAAGAGAAAATTCTCAGCAAAATTCGAATTTTCTCAGCAAAAAACGGTTTTTTGGACGAAAAAGCACCTTTTCTCAGCCAAAACCCAAATTTTTTTCGCCAAAAAGTTTCGTTTTTATCTCTAGAGGTATTTTCATGAGCAAAAAGTGGGGGTTTCAGCAAAACAGCCATGCCGTCAGCGAAAAACCTCGTTTTGAGGGCCAAAATGGCCATTTTTCAGTTTTTTGGGCCAAACATTTTTTTCTTCAGCAAAACCGCGTATTTCTCACCCCAAATGTGTTTTTCTCGCCCAAATTGAGGTTTTAGCAGTGAAAACGTCGTGTTTGCACCAAGAGAAAATTCTCAGCAAAATTCGAATTTTCTCAGCAAAAAACGGTTTTTTGGACGAAAAAGCACCTTTTCTCAGCCAAAACCTAAATTTTTTTTGCCAAAAAGTTTCGTTTTTATCTCGTGAGGTATTTTCATGAGCAAAAAGTGGGGGTTTCAGCAAAACAGCCATGCCGTCAGCGAAAAACCTCGTTTTGAGGGCCAAAATGGCCATTTTTCAGTTTTTTGGGCCAAACATTTTTTTCTTCAGCAAAACCGCGTATTTCTCACCCCAAATGTGTTTTTCTCGCCCAAATTGAGGTTTTAGCAGTGAAAACGTCGTGTTTGCACCAAGAGAAAATTCTCAGCAAAATTCCAATTTTCTCAGCAAAAAACGGTTTTTTGGACGAAAAAGCACCTTTTCTCAGCCAAAAACCCAAATTTTTTTCGCCAAAAAGTTTCGTTTTTATCTCTAGAGGTATTTTCATGAGCAAAAAGTGGGGGTTTCAGCAAAACAGCCATGCCGTCAGCGAAAAACCTCGTTTTGAGGGCCAAAATGGCCATTTTTCAGTTTTTTGGGCGAAACATTTTTTTCTTCAGCAAAACCGCGTATTTCTCACCCCAAATGTGTTTTTCTCGCCCAAATTGAGGTTTTAGCAGTGAAAACGTCGTGTTTGCACCAAGAGAAAATTCTCAGCAAAATTCGAATTTTCTCAGCAAAAAACGGTTTTTTGGACGAAAAAGCACCTTTTCTCAGCCAAAACCTAAATTTTTTTTGCCAAAAAGTTTCGTTTTTATCTCGTGAGGTATTTTCATGAGCAAAAAGTGGGGGTTTCAGCAAAACAGCCATGCCGTCAGCGAAAAACCTCGTTTTGAGGGCCAAAATGGCCATTTTTCAGTTTTTTGGGCCAAACATTTTTTTCTTCAGCAAAACCGCGTATTTCTCACCCCAAATGTGTTTTTCTCGCCCAAATTGAGGTTTTAGCAGTGAAAACGTCGTGTTTGCACCAAGAGAAAATTCTCAGCAAAATTCGAATTTTCTCAGCAAAAAACGGTATTTTGGACGAAAAAGCACCTTTTCTCTCTGCCAAAACCCAAATTTTTTTCGCCAAAAAGTTTCGGTTTTATCTCGTGAGGTATTTTCATGAGCAAAAAGGGGGGGTTTCAGCAAAACAGCCATGCCGTCAGCGAAAAACCTCGTTTTGAGGGCCAAAATGGCCATTTTTCAGTTTTTTGGGCCAAACATTTTTTTCTTCAGCAAAACCGCGTATTTCTCACCCCAAATGTGTTTTTCTCGCCCAAATTGAGGTTTTAGCAGTGAAAACGTCGTGTTTGCACCAAGAGAAAATTCTCAGCAAAATTCGAATTTTCTCAGCAAAAAACGGTTTTTGGACGAAAAAGCACCTTTTCTCAGCCAAAACCTAAATTTTTTTTGCCAAAAAGTTTCGTTTTTATCTCGTGAGGTATTTTCATGAGCAAAAAGTGGGGGTTACAGCAAAACAGCCATGCCGTCAGCGAAAAACCTCGTTTTGAGGGCCAAAATGGCCATTTTTCAGTTTTTTGGGCCAAACATTTTTTTCTTCAGCAAAACCGCGTATTTCTCACCCCAAATGTGTTTTTCTCGCCCAAATTGAGGTTTTAGCAGTGAAAACGTCGTGTTTGCACCAAGAGAAAATTCTCAGCAAAATTCGAATTTTCTCAGCAAAAAACGGTTTTTTGGACGAAAAAGCACCTTTTCTCAGCCAAAACCTAAATTTTTTTCGCCAAAAAGTTTCGTTTTTATCTCGTGAGGTATTTTCATGAGCAAAAAGTGGGGGTTTCAGCAAAACAGCCATGCCGTCAGCGAAAAACCTCGTTTTGAGGGCCAAAATGGCCATTTTTCAGTTTTTTGGGCCAAACATTTTTTTCTTCAGCAAAACCGCGTATTTCTCACCCCAAATGTGTTTTTCTCGCCCAAATTGAGGTTTTAGCAGTGAAAACGTCGTGTTTGCACCAAGAGAAAATTCTCAGCAAAATTCGAATTTTCTCAGCAAAAAAACGGTTTTTTGGACGAAAAAGCACCTTTTCTCAGCCAAAACCTAAATTTTTTTTCGCCAAAAAGTTTCGTTTTTATCTCGTGAGGTATTTTCATGAGCAAAAAGTGGGGGTTTCAGCAAAACAGCCATGCCGTCAGCGAAAAACCTCGTTTTGAGGGCCAAAATGGCCATTTTTCAGTTTTTGGGCCAAACATTTTTTTCTTCAGCAAAACCGCGTATTTCTCACCCCAAATGTGTTTTTCTCGCCCAAATTGAGGTTTTAGCAGTGAAAACGTCGTGTTTGCACCAAGAGAAAATTCTCAGCAAAATTCGAATTTTCTCAGCAAAAAACGGTTTTTTGGACGAAAAAGCACCTTTTCTCAGCCAAAACCTAAATTTTTTTTGCCAAAAAGTTTCGTTTTTATCTCGTGAGGTATTTTCATGAGCAAAAAGTGGGGGTTTCAGCAAAACAGCCATGCCGTCAGCGAAAAACCTCGTTTTGAGGGCCAAAATGGCCATTTTTCAGTTTTTTTGGGCCAAACATTTTTTTCTTCAGCAAAACCGCGTATTTCTCACCCCAAATGTGTTTTTCTCGCCCAAATTGAGGTTTTAGCAGTGAAAACGTCGTGTTTGCACCAAGAGAAAATTCTCAGCAAAATTCGAATTTTCTCAGCAAAAAACGGTATTTTGGACGAAAAAGCACCTTTTCTCTGCCAAAACCCAAATTTTTTTCGCCAAAAAGTTTCGGTTTTATCTCGTGAGGTATTTTCATGAGCAAAAAGGGGGGGTTTCAGCAAAACAGCCATGCCGTCAGCGAAAAACCTCGTTTTGAGGGCCAAAATGGCCATTTTTCAGTTTTTTGGGCCAAACATTTTTTTCTTCAGCAAAACCGCGTATTTCTCACCCCAAATGTGTTTTTCTCGCCCAAATTGAGGTTTTAGCAGTGAAAACGTCGTGTTTGCACCAAGAGAAAATTCTCAGCAAAATTCGAATTTTCTCAGCAAAAAACGGTTTTTTGGACGAAAAAGCACCTTTTCTCAGCCAAAACCTAAATTTTTTTTGCCAAAAAGTTTCGTTTTTATCTCGTGAGGTATTTTCATGAGCAAAAAGTGGGGGTTTCAGCAAAACAGCCATGCCGTCAGCGAAAAACCTCGTTTTGAGGGCCAAAATGGCCATTTTTCAGTTTTTTGGGCCAAACATTTTTTTCTTCAGCAAAACCGCGTATTTCTCACCCCAAATGTGTTTTTCTCGCCCAAATTGAGGTTTTAGCAGTGAAAACGTCGTGTTTGCACCAAGAGAAAATTCTCAGCAAAATTCCAATTTTCTCAGCAAAAAACGGTTTTTTGGACGAAAAAGCACCTTTTCTCAGCCAAAACCCAAATTTTTTTCGCCAAAAAGTTTCGTTTTTATCTCGTGTGGTATTTTCATGAGCAAAAAGTGGGGGTTTCAGCAAAACAGCCATGCCGTCAGCGAAAAAACCTCGTTTTGAGGGCCAAAATGGCCATTTTTCAGTTTTTTGGGCCAAACATTTTTTTCTTCAGCAAAACCGCGTAATTCTCACCCCAAATGTGTTTTTCTCGCCCAAATTGAGGTTTTAGCAGTGAAAACGTCGTGTTTGCACCAAGAGAAAATTCTCAGCAAAATTCGAATTTTCTCAGCAAAAAACGGTTTTTTGGACGAAAAAGCACCTTTTCTCAGCCAAAACCTAAATTTTTTTTTGCCAAAAAGTTTCGTTTTTATCTCGTGAGGTATTTTCATGAGCAAAAAGTGGGGGTTTCAGCAAAACAGCCATGCCGTCAGCGAAAAACCTCGTTTTGAGGGCCAAAATGGCCATTTTTCAGTTTTTTGGGCCAAACATTTTTTTCTTCAGCAAAACCGCGTATTTCTCACCCAAATGTGTTTTTCTCGCCCAAATTGAGGTTTTAGCAGTGAAAACGTCGTGTTTGCACCAAGAGAAAAATTCTCAGCAAAATTCGAATTTTCTCAGCAAAAAACGGTTTTTTGGACGAAAAAGCACCTTTTCTCAGCCAAAACCCAAATTTTTTTCGCCAAAAAGTTTCGTTTTTATCTCGTGAGGTATTTTCATGAGCAAAAAGTGGGGGTTTCAGCAAAACAGCCATGCCGTCAGCGAAAAACCTCGTTTTGAGGGCCAAAATGGCCATTTTTCAGTTTTTTGGGCCAAAAATTTTTTCTTCAGCAAAACCGCGTATTTCTCACCCCAAATGTGTTTTTCTCGCCCAAATTGAGGTTTTAGCATTGAAAACGTCGTGTTTGCACCAAGAGAAAATTCTCAGCAAAATTCGAATTTTCTCAGCAAAAAACGGTTTTTTGGAGGAAAAAGCACCTTTTCTCAGCCAAAACCTAAATTTTTTTCGCCAAAAAGTTTTGTTTTTATCTCGTGAGGTATTTTCATGAGCAAAAAGTGGGGGTTTCAGAAAAACAGCCATGCCGTCAGCGAAAAAACCTCGTTTTGAGGGCCAAAATGGCCATTTTTCAGTTTTTTGGGCCAAACATTTTCTTCTTCAGGGAAACTGCGTATTTCTCACCCCAAATGTGTTTTCTCGCCCAAATTGAGGTTTTAGCAGTGAAAACGTCGTG
>JALHLI010000069.1:0-290954 GCA_023349425.1 Anthopleura sola | reverse complement strand
AAAAAAATGGCCATTTTGGACCTCAAAACGAGGTTTTTCGCTGACGGCATGGCTGTGTGGCTCAAACCCCCACTTTTGCTCATGAAAATACCTCACGTGATAAAAACGAAACTTTTTGGCGGAAAAAAACCAGGGTTTTGCTGAAGGAAAAAATTTATGGCCCAAAAAACTGAAAAAAATGGCCATTTTGGACCTCAAAACGAGGTTTTTCGCTGACGACATGGCTGTGTGGCTCAAACCCCCACTTTTTGCTCATGAAAATACCTCACGTGATTAAAACAAAACTTTTTGGCGGAAAAAAAACCAGGGTTTTGCTGAAGGAAAAAATTTATGGCTCAAAAAACTGAAAAAAAATGGCCATTTTGGACCTCAAAACGAGGTTTTTCCCTGACGACATGGCTGTGTGGCTCAAACCCCCACTTTTTGCTCATGAAAATACCTCACGTGATTAAAACAAAACTTTTTGGCAGAAAAAAACCAGGGTTTTGCTGAAGGAAAAAATGTTTGGCCCGAAAAACTGAAAAAGAATGGCCATTTTGGACCTCAAAACGAGGTTTTTCGCTGACGGCATGGCTGTGTGGCTCAAACCCCCACTTTTTGCTCATGAAAATACCTCACGTGATAAAAACGAAACTTTTTGGCGGAAAAAAACCAGGGTTTTGCTGAAGGAAAAAATTTTTGGCCCGAAAAAACTGAAAAAATGGCCATTTTGGACCTCAAAACGAGGTTTTTCGCTGACGGCATGGCTGTGTAGCTCAAACCCCCACTTTTTGCTCATGAAAATACCTCAGGTGATAAAAACGAAACTTTTTGGCGAAAAAAAACCAGGGTTTTGCTGAAGGAAAAAATTTTTGGCCCGAAAAACTGAAAAAAAAGGCCATTTTGGATCTCAAAACGGAGGTTTTTCGCTGACGGCATGGCTGTGTGGCTCAAACCCCCCACTTTTTGCTCATGAAAATACCTCAGGTGATAAAAACGAAACTTTTTGGCGGAAAAAAACCAGAGTTTTGCTGAAGGAAAAAATTTATGGCCCAAAAAACTGAAAAAAATGGCTATTTTGGACCTCAAAACGAGGTTTTTCGCTGACGACATGGCTGTGTGGCTCAAACCCCCACTTTTTGCTCATGAAAATACCTCACGTGATTAAAACAAAACTTTTTGGCTGAAAAAAAAACCAGGGTTTTGCTGAAGGAAAAAAGTTTTGGCCCGAAAAACTGAAAAAATGGCCATTTTGGACCTCAAAACGAGGTTTTTTCGCTGACGGCATGGCTGTGTGGCTCAAACCCCCACTTTTTGCTCATGAAAATACCTCACGTGATTAAAACAAAACTTTTTGGCTGAAAAAACCAGGGTTTTGCTGAAGGAAAAAAGTTTTGGCCCGAAAAACTGAAAAAATGGCCATTTTGGACCTCAAAACGAGGTTTTTCGCTGATGGCATGGCTGTGTGGCTCAAACCCCCACTTTTTGCTCATGAAAATACCTCAGGTGATAAAAACGAAACTTTTTGGCGAAAAAAAAACCAGGGTTTTGCTGAAGGAAAAAAATTTTGGCCCGAAAAACTGAAAAAATGGCCATTTTGGACCTCAAAACGAGGTTTTTCGCTGACGGCATGGCTGTGTGGCTCAAACCCCCACTTTTTGCTCATGAAAATACCTCAGGTGATAAAAGCGAAACTTTTTGGCGGAAAAAAAACCAGGGTTTTGCTGAAGGAAAAAATGTTTGGCCCGAAAAACTGAAAAAAAATGGCCATTTTGGACCTCAAAACCGAGGTTTTTCGCTGACGGCATGGCTGTGTGGCTCAAACCCCCCACTTTTTGCTTATGAAAATACCTCACGTGATAAAAACGAAACTTTTTGGCGGAAAAAAAACCAGGGTTTTGCTGAAGGAAAAAATTTTTGGCCCGAAAAACTGAAAAATGGCCATTTTGGACCTCAAAACGAGGTTTTTCGCTGACGGCATGGCTGTGTAGCTCAAACCCCCACTTTTTGCTCATGAAAATACCTCAGGTGATAAAAACGAAACTTTTTGGCGAAAAAAAAGCAGGGTTTTGCTGAAGGAAAAATTTTTTGGCCCGAAAAACTGAAAAAATGGCCATTTTGGACCTCAAAACGAGGTTTTTCGCTGACGGCATGGCTGTGTGGCTCAAACCCCCACTTTTTGCTCATGAAAATACCTCAAGTGATAAAAACGAAACTTTTTGGCGGAAAAAAACCAGGGTTTTGCTGAAGGAAAAATTTTATGGCCCGAAAAACTGAAAAAATGGCCATTTTCGACCTCAAAACGAGGTTTTTCGCTCACAGCATGGCTGTGTGGCTCAAACCCCCCACTTTTTGCTCATGAAAATACCTCAGGTGATAAATGCGAAATTTTTGGGTGGAAAAAAACCAGGGTTTTGCTGAAGGAAAAAATGTTTGGCCCAAAAAACTGAAAAAAATGGCCATTTTGGACCTCAAAACGAGGTTTTTCGCTGACGACATGGCTGTGTGGCTCAAACCCCACTTTTTGCTCATGAAAATACCTCACGTGATTAAAACAAAACTTTTTGGTGGAAAAAAACCAGGGTTTTGCTGAAGGAAAAAAGTTTTGGCCCGAAAAACTGAAAAAATGGCCATTTTGGACCTCAAAACGAGGTTTTTCGCTGACGGCATGGCTGTGTGGCTCAAACCCCCACTTTTTGCTCATGAAAATACCTCAGGTGATAAAAACGAAACTTTTTGGCGAAAAAAAACCAGGGTTTTGCTGAAGGAAAAAAAATTTGGCCCGAAAAACTGAAAAAATGGCCATTTTGGACCTCAAAACGAGGTTTTTCGCTGACAGCATGGCTGTGTGGCTCAAACCCCCACTTTTTGCTCATGAAAATACCTCAGGTGATAAAAACGAAAGTTTTTGGCAAAAAAAAACTAGGGTTTTGCTGAAGGAAAAAATTTTTGAGCCGAAAAAACTGAAAAAATGGCCATTTTGGACCTCAAAACGAGGTTTTTCGCTGACGGCATGGCTGCGTGGCTCAAAACCCCACTTTTTGCTCATGAAAATACCTCAGGTGATAAAAACGAAATTTTTTGGCGAAAAAAAACCAGGGTTTTGCTGAAGGAAAAAATTTTTGGCCCGAAAAACTGAAAAAAATGGCCATTTTGGACCTCAAAACGAGGTTTTTCGCTGACGGCATGGCTGCGTAGCTCAAACCCCCACTTTTTGCTCATGAAAATACCTCAGGTGATAAAAACGAAACTTTTTGGCGAAAAAAAAACCAGGGTTTTGCTGAAGGAAAAAAATTTTGGCCCGAAAAACTGAAAAAAATGGCCATTTTGCACCTCAAAACGAGGTTTTTCGCTGACGGCATGGCTGTGTGGCTCAAACCCCCATTTTTTGCTCATGAAAATACCTCAGGTGATATAAACGAAACTTTTCGGCGGAAAAAAACCAGGGTTTTGCTGAAGGAAAAAATGTTTGGCCCGAAAAACTGAAAAAAAAGGCCATTTTGGACCTCAAAACGAGGTTTTTCGCTGACGGCATGGCTGTGTGGCTCAAACCCCCACTTCTTGCTCATGAAAATACCTCAGGTGATAAAAACGAAACTTTATGGCGGAAAATAACCAGGGTTTTGCTGAAGGAAAAATTTTTTGGCCCGAAAAACTGAAAAAATGGCCATTTTGGACCTCAAAACGAGGTTTTTCGCTGACGGCATGGCTGTGTGGCTCAAACCCCCACTTTTTGCTCATGAAAATACCTCAAGTGATAAAAGCGAAACTTTTTGGCGGAAAAAAACCAGGGTTTTGCTGAAGGAAAAATTTTATGGCCCGAAAAACTGAAAAAATGGCCATTTTCGACCTCAAAACGAGGTTTTTCGCTCACAGCATGGCTGTGTGGCTCAAACCCCCACTTTTTGCTCATGAAAATACCTCAGGTGATAAAAGCGAAACTTTTTGGCGGAAAAAAACCAGGGTTTTCCTGAAGGAAAAAATGTTTGGCCCAAAAAACTGAAAAAAATGGCCATTTTGGACCTCAAAACGAGGTTTTTCGCTGACGACATGGCTGTGTGGCTCAAACCACCACTTTTTGCTCATGAAAATACCTCACGTATTTAAAACAAAACTTTTTGGCGGAAAAAAAACCAGGGTTTTGCTGAAGGAAAAAAGTTTTGGCCCGAAAAACTGAAAAAAATGGCCATTTTGGACCTCAAAACGAGGTTTTTCGCTGACGGCATGGCTGTGTGGCTCAAACCCCCACTTTTTGCTCATGAAAATACCTCAGGTGATAAAAACGAAACTTTTTGGCGAAAAAAACCAGGGTTTTGCTGAAGGAAAAAAATTTTGGCCCGAAAAACTGAAAAAATGGCCATTTTGGACCTCAAAACGAGGTTTTTCGCTGACGGCATGGCTGTGTGGCTCAAACCCCCACTTTTTGCTCATTAAAATACCTCAGGTGATAAAAACGAAACTTTTTGGCGGAAAAAAACCAGGGTTTTGCTGAAGGAAAAAAATTTTGGCCCGAAAAACTGAAAAAATGGCCATTTTGGACCTCAAAACGAGGTTTTTCGCTGACGGCATGGCTGTGTGGCTCAAACCCCCACTTTTTGCTCATGAAAATACCTCAAGTGATAAAAACGAAACTTTTTGGCAAAAAAAAAACCAGGGTTTTGCTGAAGGAAAAAATTTATGGCCCGAAAAACTGAAAAAAATAGCCATTTTCGACCTCAAAACGAGGTTTTTCGCTAACAGCATGGCTGTGTGGCTCAAACCCCCACTTTTTGCTCATGAAAATACCTCAGGTGATAAAAGCGAAACTTTTTGGCGGAAAAAAAACCAGGGTTTTGCTGAAGGAAAAAATGTTTGGCCCAAAAAACTGAAAAAAATGGCCATTTTGGACCTCAAAACGAGGTTTTTCGCTGACGACATGGCTGTGTGGCTCAAACCCCCACTTTTTGCTCATGAAAATACCTCACGTGATTAAAACAAAACTTTTTGGCGGAAAAAAACCAGGGTTTTGCTGAAGGAAAAAAGTTTTGGCCCGAAAAACTGAAAAAATGGCCATTTTGGACCTCAAAACGAGGTTTTTTCGCTGACGGCATGGCTGTGTGGCTCAAACCCCCACTTTTTGCTCATGAAAATACCTCAGGTGATAAAAGCGAAACTTTTTGGCGGAAAAAAACCAGGGTTTTCCTGAAGGAAAAAATGTTTGGCCCAAAAAACTGAAAAAAAAATGGCCATTTTGGACCTCAAAACGAGGTTTTTCGCTGACGACATGGCTGTGTGGCTCAAACCACCACTTTTTGCTCATGAAAATACCTCACGTATTTAAAACAAAACTTTTTGGCGGAAAAAAACCAGGGTTTTGCTGAAGGAAAAAAGTTTTGGCCCGAAAAACTGAAAAAATGGCCATTTTGGACCTCAAAACGAGGTTTTTCGCTGACGGCATGGCTGTGTGGCCTCAAACCCCCCACTTTTTGCTCATGAAAATACCTCAGGTGATAAAAACGAAACTTTTTGGCGAAAAAAACCAGGGTTTTGCTGAAGGAAAAAAATTTTGGCCCGAAAAACTGAAAAAATGGCCATTTTGGACCTCAAAACGAGGTTTTTCGCTGACGGCATGGCTGTGTGGCTCAAACCCCCACTTTTTGCTCATTAAAATACCTCAGGTGATATAAACGAAACTTTTTGGCGGAAAAAAACCAGGGTTTTGCTGAAGGAAAAAAAATTTTGGCCCGAAAAACTGAAAAAATGGCCATTTTGGACCTCAAAACGAGGTTTTCCGCTGACGGCATGGCTGTGTGGCTCAAACCCCCACTTTTTGCTCATGAAAATACCTCAAGTGATAAAAACGAAACTTTTTGGCAAAAAAAAAACCAGGGTTTGCTGAAGGAAAAAATTTATGGCCCGAAAAACTGAAAAAAATAGCCATTTTCGACCTCAAAACGAGGTTTTTTCGCTAACAGCATGGCTGTGTGGCTCAAACCCCCACTTTTTGCTCATGAAAATACCTCAGGTGATAAAAGCGAAACTTTTTGGCGGAAAAAAACCAGGGTTTTGCTGAAGGAAAAAATGTTTGGCCCAAAAAACTGAAAAAAATGGCCATTTTGGACCTCAAAACGAGGTTTTTCGCTGACGACATGGCTGTGTGGCTCAAACCCCCACTTTTTGCTCATGAAAATACCTCACGTGATTAAAACAAAACTTTTTGGCGGAAAAAAACCAGGGTTTTGCTGAAGGAAAAAAGTTTTGGCCCGAAAAACTGAAAAAATGGCCATTTTGGACCTCAAAACGAGGTTTTTCGCTGACGGCATGGCTGTGTGGCTCAAACCCCCCACTTTTTGCTCATGAAAATACCTCAAGTGATAAAAGCGAAACTTTTTGGCGGAAAAAAACCAGGGTTTTGCTGAAGGAAAAATTTTATGGCCCGAAAAACTGAAAAAATGGCCATTTTCGACCTCAAAACGAGGTTTTTCGCTCACAGCATGGCTGTGTGGCTCAAACCCCCACTTTTTGCTCATGAAAATACCTCAGGTGATAAAAGCGAAACTTTTTGGCGGAAAAAAGCCAGGGTTTTGCTGAAGGAAAAATTGTTTGGCCCAAAAAACTGAAAAAAATGGCCATTTTGGACCTCAAAACGAGGTTTTTCGCTGACGACATGGCTGTGTGGCTCAAACCCCCCACTTTTTGCTCATGAAAATACCTCACGTGATTAAAACAAAACTTTTTGGCGGAAAAAAACCAGGGTTTTGCTGAAGGAAAAAAGTTTTGGCCCGAAAAACTGAAAAAATGGCCATTTTGGACCTCAAAACGAGGTTTTTCGCTGACGGCATAGCTGTGTGGCTCAAACCCCCACTTTTTGCTCATGAAAATACCTCAGGTGATAAAAACGAAACTTTTTGGCGAAAAAAAACCAGGGTTTTTGCTGAAGGAAAAAAATTTTGGCCCGAAAAACTGAAAAAATGGCCATTTTGGACCTCAAAACGAGGTTTTTCGCTGACGGCATGGCTGTGTGGCTCAAACCCCCACTTTTTGCTCATTAAAATACCTCAGGTGATAAAAACGAAACTTTTTGGCGGAAAAAACCAGGGTTTTGCTGAAGGAAAAAAATTTTGGCCCGAAAAACTGAAAAAATGGCCATTTTGGACCTCAAAACGAGGTTTTTCGCTGACGGCATGGCTGTGTGGCTCAAACCCCCACTTTTTGCTCATGAAAATACCTCAAGTGATAAAAGCGAAACTTTTTGGCGGTAAAAAACCAGGGTTTTGCTGAAGGAAAAAAGTTTTGGCCCGAAAAACTGAAAAAAATGGCCATTTTGGACCTCAAAACGAGGTTTTTCGCTGACGGCATGGCTGTGTGGCTCAAACCCCCACTTTTTGCTCATGAAAATACCTCAAGTGATAAAAGCGAAACTTTTTGCGGTAAAAAACCAGGGTTTTGCTGAAGGAAAAATTTTATGGCCCGAAAAACTGGAAAAAATGGCCATTTTCGACCTCAAAACGAGGTTTTTCGCTCACAGCATGGCTGTGTGGCTCAAACCCCCCACTTTTTGCTCATGAAAATACCTCAGGTGATAAAAGCGAAACTTATTGGCGGAAAAAAGCCAGGGTTTTGCTGAAGGAAAAAATGTTTGGCCCAAAAAACTGAAAAAAATGGCCATTTTGGACCTCAAAACGAGGTTTTTCGCTGACGACATGGCTGTGTGGCTCAAACCCCCACTTTTTGCTCATGAAAATACCTCACGTGATTAAAACAAAACTTTTTGGCGGAAAAAAACCAGGGTTTTGCTGAAGGAAAAAAGTTTTGGCCCGAAAAACTGAAAAAATGGCCATTTTGGACCTCAAAAACGAGGTTTTTCGCTGACGGCATGGCTGTATGGCTCAAACCCCCACTTTTTATTCATGAAAATACCTCAGGTGATAAAAACGAAACTTTTTGGCGAAAAAAAACCAGGGTTTTGCTGAAGGAAAAAATTTTGGCCCGAAAAACTGAAAAAATGGCCATTTTGGACCTCAAAACGAGGTTTTTCGCTGACGGCATGGCTGTGTGGCTCAAACCCCCATTTTTTGCTCATGAAAATACCTCAGGTGATATAAACGAAACTTTTCGGCGGAAAAAAACCAGGGTTTTGCTGAAGGAAAAAATGTTTGGCCCGAAAAACTGAAAAAAAAGGGCCATTTTGGACCTCAAAACGAGGTTTTTTCGCTGACGGCATGGCTGTGTGGCTCAAACCCCCACTTCTTGCTCATGAAAATACCTCAGGTGATAAAAACGAAACTTTATGGTTGAAAATAACCAGGGTTTTGCTGAAGGAAAAATTTTTTTGGCCCGAAAAACTGAAAAAATGGCCATTTTGGACCTCAAAACGAGGTTTTTCGCTGACGGCATGGCTGTGTGGCTCAAACCCCCACTTTTTGCTCATGAAAATACCTCAAGTGATAAAAGCGAAACTTTTTGGCGGAAAAAAACCAGGGTTTTGCTGAAGGAAAAATTTTATGGCCCGAAAAACTGAAAAAATGGCCATTTTCGACCTCAAAACGAGGTTTTTCGCTCACAGCATGGCTGTGTGGCTCAAACCCCCACTTTTTGCTCATGAAAATACCTCAGGTGATAAAAGCGAAACTTTTTGGCGGAAAAAAAACCAGGGTTTTCCTGAAGGAAAAAATGTTTGGCCCCAAAAAAACTGAAAAAAATGGCCATTTTGGACCTCAAAACGAGGTTTTTCGCTGACGACATGGCTGTGTGGCTCAAACCACCACTTTTTGCTCATGAAAATACCTCACGTATTTAAAACAAAACTTTTTGGCGGAAAAAAACCAGGGTTTTGCTGAAGGAAAAAAGTTTTGGCCCGAAAAACTGAAAAAATGGCCATTTTGGACCTCAAAACGAGGTTTTTCGCTGACGGCATGGCTGTGTGGCTCAAACCCCCACTTTTTGCTCATGAAAATACCTCAGGTGATAAAAAACGAAACTTTTTGGCGAAAAAAACCAGGGTTTTGCTGAAGGAAAAAAATTTTGGCCGAAAAACTGAAAAAATGGCCATTTTGGACCTCAAAACGAGGTTTTTCGCTGACGGCATGGCTGTGTGGCTCAAACCCCCACTTTTTGCTCATGACAAATACCTCAAGTGATAAAAACGAAACTTTTTGGCAAAAAAAAAACCAGGCGTTTTGCTGAAGGAAAAAATTTATGGCCCGAAAAACTGAAAAAAATAGCCATTTTCGACCTCAAAACGAGGTTTTTCGCTAACAGCATGGCTGTGTGGCTCAAACCCCCACTTTTTGCTCATGAAAATACCTCAGGTGATAAAAGCGAAACTTTTTGGCGGAAAAAAACCAGGGTTTTGCTGAAGGAAAAAATGTTTGGCCCAAAAAACTGAAAAAAATGGCCATTTTGGACCTCAAAACGAGGTTTTTTCGCTGACGACATGGCTGTGTGGCTCAAACCCCCACTTTTTGCTCATGAAAATACCTCACGTGATTAAAACAAAACTTTTTGGCGGAAAAAACCAGGGTTTTGCTGAAGGAAAAAAGTTTTGGCCCGAAAAACTGAAAAAATGGCCATTTTGGACCTCAAAACGAGGTTTTTCCGCTGACGGCATGGCTGTGTGGCTCAAACCCCCACTTTTTGCTCATGAAAATACCTCAGGTGATAAAAAGCGAAACTTTTTGGCGGAAAAAAACCAGGGTTTTCCTGAAGGAAAAAATGTTTGGCCCCAAAAAACTGAAAAAATGGCCATTTTGGACCTCAAAACGAGGTTTTTCGCTGACGACATGGCTGTGTGGCTCAAACCACCACTTTTTGCTCATGAAAATACCTCACGTATTTAAAACAAAACTTTTTGGCGGAAAAAAACCAGGGTTTTGCTGAAGGAAAAAAGTTTGGCCCGAAAAACTGAAAAAATGGCCATTTTGGACCTCAAAACGAGGTTTTTCGCTGACGGCATGGCTGTGTGGCTCAAACCCCCACTTTTTGCTCATGAAAATACCTCAGGTGATAAAAACGAAACTTTTTGGCGAAAAAAAACCAGGGTTTTGCTGAAGGAAAAAAGTTTTGGCCCGAAAAACTGAAAAAATGGCCATTTTGGACCTCAAAACGAGGTTTTTCGCTGACGGCATGGCTGTGTGGCTCAAACCCCCACTTTTTGGTCATTAAAATACCTCAGGTGATAAAAACGAAACTTTTTGGCGGAAAAAAACCAGGGTTTTGCTGAAGGAAAAAAATTTTGGCCCGAAAAACTGAAAAAATGGCCATTTTGGACCTCAAAACGAGGTTTTTCGCTGACGGCATGGCTGTGTGGCTCAAAACCCCCACTTTTTGCTCATGAAAATACCTCAAGTGATAAAAACGAAACTTTTTGGGAAAAAAAAAAAACCAGGGTTTTGCTGAAGGAAAAAATTTATGGCCCGAAAAACTGAAAAAATAGCCATTTTCGACCTCAAAACGAGGTTTTTCGCTAACAGCATGGCTGTGTGGCTCAAACCCCCACTTTTTGCTCATGAAAATACCTCAGGTGATAAAAGCGAAACTTTTTGGCGGAAAAAAACCAGGGTTTTGCTGAAGGAAAAAATGTTTGGCCCAAAAAACTGAAAAAAATGGCCATTTTGGACCTCAAAACGAGGTTTTTCGCTGACGACATGGCTGTGTGGCTCAAACCCCCACTTTTTGCTCATGAAAATACCTCACGTGATTAAAACAAAACTTTTTGGCGGAAAAAAACCAGGGTTTTGCTGAAGGAAAAAAGTTTTGGCCCGAAAAACTGAAAAAATGGCCATTTTGGACCTCAAAACGAGGTTTTTCGCTGACGGCATGGCTGTGTGGCTCAAACCCCCACTTTTTGCTCATGAAAATACCTCAAGTGATAAAAGTGAAACTTTTTGGCGGAAAAAAACCAGGGTTTTGCTGAAGGAAAAATTTTATGGCCCGAAAAACCTGAAAAAATGGCCATTTTCGACCTCAAAACGAGGTTTTTCGCTCACAGCATGGCTGTGTGGCTCAAACCCCCACTTTTTGCTCATGAAAATACCTCAGGTGATAAAAGCGAAACTTTTTGGCGGAAAAAAGCCAGGGTTTTGCTGAAGGAAAAAATGTTTGGCCCAAAAAACTGAAAAAAATGGCCATTTTGGACCTCAAAACGAGGTTTCTCGCTGACGACATGGCTGTGTGGCTCAAACCCCCACTTTTTGCTCATGAAAATACCTCACGTGATTAAAACAAAACTTTTTGGCGGAAAAAAACCAGGGTTTTGCTGAAGGAAAAAAGTTTTGGCCCGAAAAACTGAAAAAATGGCCATTTTGGACCTCAAAACGAGGTTTTTCGCTGACGGCATAGCTGTGTGGCTCAAACCCCCACTTTTTGCTCATGAAAATACCTCAGGTGATAAAAACGAAACTTTTTGGCGAAAAAAAACCAGGGTTTTGCTGAAGGAAAAAAATTTTGGCCCGAAAAACTGAAAAAATGGCCATTTTGGACCTCAAAACGAGGTTTTTCGCTGACGGCATGGCTGTGTGGCTCAAACCCCCACTTTTTGCTCATTAAAATACCTCAGGTGATAAAAACGAAACTTTTTGGCGGAAAAAAAACCAGGGTTTTGCTGAAGGAAAAAAATTTTGGCCCGAAAAACTGAAAAAATGGCCATTTTGGACCTCAAAACGAGGTTTTTCGCTGACGGCATGGCTGTGTGGCTCAAACCCCCACTTTTTGCTCATGAAAATACCTCAAGTGATAAAAGCGAAACTTTTTGGCGGTAAAAAACCAGGGTTTTGCTGAAGGAAAAAAGTTTTGGCCCGAAAAACTGAAAAAATGGCCATTTTGGACCTCAAAACGAGGTTTTTCGCTGACGGCATGGCTGTGTGGCTCAAACCCCCACTTTTTGCTCATGAAAATACCTCAAGTGATAAAAGCGAAACTTTTTGGCGGTAAAAAACCAGGGTTTTGCTGAAGGAAAAATTTTATGGCCCGAAAAACTGAAAAAATGGCCATTTTCGACCTCAAAACGAGGTTTTTCGCTCACAGCATGGCTGTGTGGCTCAAACCGCCACTTTTTGCTCATGAAAATACCTCAGGTGATAAAAGCGAAACTTTTTGGCGGAAAAAAGCCAGGGTTTTGCTGAAGGAAAAAATGTTTGGGCCCAAAAAACTGAAAAAAATGGCCATTTTGGACCTCAAAACGAGGTTTTTCGCTGACGACATGGCTGTGTGGCTCAAACCCCCACTTTTTGCTCATGAAAATACCTCACGTGATTAAAACAAAACTTTTTGGCGGAAAAAAACCAGGGTTTTGCTGAAGGAAAAAAGTTTTGGCCCGAAAAACTGAAAAAATGGCCATTTTGGACCTCAAAACGAGGTTTTTCGCTGACGGCATGGCTGTGTGGCTCAAACCCCCACTTTTTATTCATGAAAATACCTCAGGTGATAAAAACGAAACTTTTTGGCGAAAAAAAACCAGGGTTTTGCTGAAGGAAAAAAATTTTGGCCCGAAAAACTGAAAAAAATGGCCATTTTGGACCTCAAAACGAGGTTTTTCGCTAACAGCATGGCTGTGTGGCTCAAACCGCCACTTTTTGCTCATGAAAATACCTCAGGTGATAAAAACGAAACTTTTTGGCGGAAAAAAACCAGGGTTTTGCTGAAGGAAAAAAATTTTGGCCCGAAAAACTGAAAAAATGGCCATTTTGGACCTCAAAACGAGGTTTTTCGCTGACGGCATGGCTGTGTGGCTCAAACCCCCACTTTTTGCTCATGAAAATACCTCAAGTGATAAAAACGAAACTTTTTGGCGGAAAAAAACCAGGGTTTTGCTGAAGGAAAAAATTTATGGCCCGAAAAACTGAAAAAAATGGCCATTTTGGACCTCAAAACGAGGTTTTTCGCTGACAGCATGGCTGTGTGGCTCAAACCCCCACTTTTTGCTCATGAAAATACCTCAGGTGATAAAAGCGAAACTTTTTGGCGGAAAAAAACCAGGGTTTTGCTGAAGGAAAAAATGTTTGGCCCAAAAAACTGAAAAAAATGGCCATTTTGGACCTCAAAACGAGGTTTTTCGCTGACGACATGGCTGTGTGGCTCAAACCCCCACTTTTTGCTCATGAAAATACCTCACGTGATTAAAACAAAACTTTTTGGCGGAAAAAAACCAGGGTTTTGCTGAAGGAAAAAAGTTTTGGCCCGAAAAACTGAAAAAATGGCCATTTTGGACCTCAAAACGAGGTTTTTCGCTGACGGCATGGCTGTGTGGCTCAAACCACCACTTTTTGCTCATGAAAATACCTCAGGTGATAAAAGCGAAACTTTTTGGCGGAAAAAAAACCAGGGTTTTGCTGAAGGAAAAAATTTATGGCCCGAAAAACTGAAAAAATGGCCATTTTCGACCTCAAAACGAGGTTTTTCGCTGACAGCATGGCTGTGCGGCTCAAACCCCCACTTTTTGCTCATGAAAATACCTCAGGTGATAAAAGCGAAACTTTTTGGTAGAAAAAAAACAGGGTTTTGCTGAAGGAAAAAATGTTTGGCCCGAAAAACTGAAAAAATGGCCATTTTGGACCTCAAAACGAGGTTTTTCGCTGACGGCATGGCTGTGTGGCTCAAACCCCCATTTTTTGCTCATGAAAATACCTCAGGTGATATAAACGAAACTTTTTGGTGGAAAAAAACCAGGGTTTTGCTGAAGGAAAAAATTTTTGGCCCGAAAAACTGAAAAAATGGCCATTTTGGACCTCAAAACGAGGTTTTTCGCTGACGGCATGGCTGTGTGGCTCAAACCCCCACTTTTTGCTCATGAAAATACCTCAAGTGATAAAAACGAAACTTTTTGGCGGAAAAAAACCAGGGTTTTGCTGAAGGAAAAAATTTTTGGCCCGAAAAACTGAAAAAATGGCCATTTTCGACCTCAAAACGAGGTTTTTCGCTGACAGCATGGCTGTGTGGCTCAAACCCCCACTTTTTGCTAATGAAAATACCTCAGGTGATAATAGCGAAACTTTTTGGCGGAAAAAAACCAGGGTTTTGCTGAAGGAAAAAATGTTTGGCCCAAAAAACTGAAAAAAATGGCCATTTTGGACCTCAAAACGAGGTTTTTCGCTGACGACATGGCTGTGTGGCTCAAACCCCCACTTTTTGCTCATGAAAATACCTCAGGTGATAAAAACGAAACTTTTTGGCGGAAAAAAAACCAGGGTTTTGCTGAAGGAAAAAAGTTTTGGCCCGAAAAACTGAAACATTGGCCATTTTGGACCTCAAAACGAGGTTTTTCGCTGACGGCATGGCTCAAACCCCCACTTTTTGCTCATGAAAATACCTCAGGTGATAAAAGCGAAACTTTTTGGAGGAAAAAAACCAGGATTTTGCTGAAGGAAAAAATGTTTGGCCCGAAAAACTGAAAAAAATGGCCATTTTGGACCTCAAAACGAGGTTTTTCGCTGACGGCATGGCTGTGTGGCTCAAACCCCCACTTGTTGCTCATGAAAATACCTCAGGTGATAAAAACGAAACGTTTTGGCGGAAAAAAACCAGGGTTTTGCTGAAGGAAAAAATTTTTGGCCCGAAAAACTGAAAAAGTGGCCATTTTGGACCTCAAAACGAGGTTTTTCGCTGACGGCATGGCTGTGTGGCTCAAACCCCCACTTTTTGCTCATGAAAATACCTCAGGTGATAAAAACGAATTTTTTTGGCGAAAAAAAAACCAGGATTTTGCTGAAGGAAAAAAATTTTGGCCCGAAAAACTGAAAAAATGGCCATTTTGGACCTGAAAACGAGGTTTTTCGCTGACAGCATGGCTGTGTGGCTCAAACCCCCACTTTTTGCTCATGAAAATACCTCAGGTGATAAAAACGAAACTTTTTGGCGGAAAAAAGCCAGAATTTTGCTGAAGGAAAAAATGTTTGGCCCGAAAAACTGAAAAAATGGCCATTTTGGACCTTAAAACGAGGTTTTTCGCTGACGGCTTGGCTGTGTGGCTCAAACCCCCACTTTTTGCTCATGAAAATACCTCAGATGAGAAAAACGAAACTTTTTGGCGAAAAAAAACCAGGGTTTTGCTGAAGGAAAACATTTTTGGCCCGAAAAACTGAAAAAAAAGGCCATTTTGGACCTCAAAACGAGGTTTTTCGCTGACGGCATGGCTGTGTGGCTCAAACCCCCACTTTTTGCTCATGAAAATACCTCAAGTGATAAAAACGAAACTTTTTGGCGAAAAAAAACCAGGGTTTTGCTGAAGGAAAAAATTTTTGGCCCCAAAAACTGAAAAAATGGCCATTTTCGACCTCAAAACGAGGTTTTTCGCAGACGGCATGGCTGTGTGGCTCAAACCCCCACTTTTTGCTCATGAAAAAACCTCAGGTGATAAAAACGAGAGTTTTTGGCGGAAAAAAACCAGGGTTTTGCTGAAGGAAAAAATTTTTGGCCCGAAAAACTGAAGAAATGGCCATTTTGAACCTCAAAACGAGGTTTTTCGCTGACGGCATGGCTGTGTGGCTCAAACCCCCACTTTTTGCTCATGAAAATACCTCAGGTGATAAAAACGAAACTTTTTGGCGGAAAAAAAACAGGGTTTTGCTGAAGGGAAAAATATTTGGCCCGAAAAACTGAAATAATGGCCATTTTGGACCTCAAAACGAGGTTTTTCGCTGACAGCTGTGACGACACGGAATTCTAGTCGTGTTCTTTCAACTCTTGCCCATATTAATCACTGCTGTTATCGTATTCAATTACTGTAATCCTTGGAACATGAATCAAACATGAAAAAGGATTACTTAATAATAGGTAAAAATGTACTACATGTCCTAACAATAAGAATCTGGAATCGGCCTTCATTGTGTTCATCTCTAGTGTATACTTAGTTAATCCCTTATTGTTTGGACATAAGACCATTGAGTAAATAGTCTTTCAGTACCATTCATTTTACGTTGGAAACCGCGGTTACCAGAGACGCTATGAAATGGGAAGTCCTTAAATGTAATTTTAATATTTTAGCTAATTTATGAGTTGTTTACGATATTTTGTGTTTACGGTTACCAAAGTTTTAGCCAGCTTATTCTCATAACGAACCTCGCCACAACTTAGATTTCTTTTAATAGAAAGTCGTACAATTAGTTGTTCTTTACATTTGTTGTTTTACTTTAATGTACTGTTTAACGAATTTATGAGAAAACTTAGGAATTACTTCTTCATAGCTACCAGCCGGGGGGTGCACACCTTATCAGTTGTTAAGCAAAAGTTCCCTTAGATTGGCATCTGTCTTTCGAAACCTTGTGCTCCGCCTTAAGGGTTTATAAGAACGGTTTGCAAACCCTTTAGTTAGTTCGAGTTCATCGGATCCTCAGCAAGGTATATAGACTAAGATTTAAGGGACTACACAACATGTAAGGACACACTAGCATATAAGGTAATGTGAATCTTTTACATGGCTATCTCGTGAATCGTGCTTACCAGTTTATGTATGTATGTTGAGACTGATACGTGTGAGATTTGTGTATTAATAAAAGTAAACTATTTGTCTTGATGTAATGTGTAACATGTAATTGCCCCGCACAACTCAACGAACTCGCGCTGTCGCGGGCAAGAAATTGTTCCGTCACACAGCATGGCTGTGTGGCTCAAACCCCCACTTTTTGCTCATGAAAATACCTCAGGTGATACAAACGAAACTTTTTGGCGGAAAAAAAACCAGGGTTTTGCTGAAGGAAAAAATTTTTGGCCCGAAAAACTGAAAAAAATGGCCATTTTGGACCTCAAAACGAGGTTTTTCGCTGACGGCATGGCTGTGTGGCTCAAACCCCCACTTTTTGCTAATGAAAGTACCTCAGGTGATAAAAACGAAACTTTTTGGTGAAAAAAAACCAGGGTTTTGCTGAAGGAAAAAAATTTTGGCCCGAAAAACTGAAAAAATGGCCATTTTGGACCTCAAAACGAGGTTTTTCGCTGACGGCATGGCTGTGTGGCTCAAATCCCCACTTTTTGCTCATGAAAATACCTCAGGTGATAAAAACGAAACTTTTTGGCGGGAAAAAACCAAGGTTTTGCTGAAGGAAAAAATGTTTGGCCCGAAAAACTGAAAAAATAACCATTTTGGACCTCAAAACGAGGTTTTTCGCCGACGGCATGGCTGTGTGGCTCAAACCCCCACTTTTTGCTCATGAAAATACCTCAGGTGATAAAAACGAAACTTTTTGGTGAAAAAAAACCAGGGTTTTGCTGAAGGAAAAAATGTTTGGCCCGAAAAACTGAAAAAATGGCCATTTTGGACCTCAAAACGAGGTTTTTCGCTGACAGCATGGCTGTGTGGCTCAAACCCCCACTTTTTGCTCATGAAAATACCTCAGGTGATAAAAACGAAACTTTTTGGCGGAAAAAAACCAGGGTTTTGCTGAAGGAAAAAATTTTTGGCCCGAAAAACTGAAAAAATGGCCATTTTGGACCTCAAAACGAGGTTTTTCGCTAACAGCATGGCTGTGTGGCTCAAACCGCCACTTTTTGCTCATGAAAATACCTCACGTAATAAAAACGAAACTTTTTGGCGGAAAAAAACCAGGGTTTTGCTGAAGGAAAAAATTTTTGGCCCGAAAAACTGAAAAAATGGCCATTTTGGACCTCAAAACGAGGTTTTTCGCTGACGGCATGGCTGTGTGGCTCAAACCCCCACTTTTTGCTCATGAAAATACCTCAGGTGATAAAAACGAAACTTTTTGGCGAAAAAAAACCAGGGTTTTGCTGAAGGAAAAAAATTTTGGCCCGAAAAACTGAAAAAATGGCCATTTTGGACTTCAAAACGAGGTTTTTCGCTGACGGCATGGCTGTGTGGCTCAAATCCCCACTTTTTGCTCATGAAAATACCTCAGGTGATAAAAACGAAACTTTTTGGCGGAAAAAAACCAGGGTTTTGCTGAAGGAAAAAATGTTTGGCCCGAAAAACTGAAAAAATAACCATTTTGGACCTCAAAACGAGGTTTTTCGCTGACGGCATGGCTGTGTGGCTCAAACCCCCACTTTTTGCTCATGAAAATACCTCAGGTGATAAAAACGAAACTTTTTGGTGAAAAAAACCAGGCTTTTGCTGAAGGAAAAAATGTTTGGCCCGAAAAACTGAAAAAATGGCCATTTTGGACCTCAAAACGAGGTTTTTCGCTGACGGCATGGCTGTGTGGCTCAAACCCCCACTTTTTGCTCATGAAAATACCTCAGGTGATAAAAACGAAACTTTTTGGCGAAAAAAAACCAGGGTTTTGCTGAAGGAAAAAATGTTTGGCCCGAAAAACTGAAAAAATGGCCATTTTGGACCTCAAAACGAGGTTTTTCGCTGACAGCATGGCTGTGTGGCTCAAACCCGCACTTTTTGCTCATGAAAATATCTCAGGTGATAAAAACGAAACTTTTTGGCGGAAGAAAACCAGGGTTTTGCTGAAGGAAAAAATGTTTGGCCCGAAAAACTGAAAAAATGGCCATTTTAGACCTCAAAACGAGGTTTTTCGCTGACGGCATGGCTTTGTCCCTATTTCAATTAAAATTTGGGAGTGAAGAATATCATTCGAAGCAGAAAGTTCTTTGTTATTAGCCTCCAAGGATGTCACATTTTTGTTTAATTCTCCATATTTCTCACTCAGCAAAGATAACGTTGAAAACACATTTTCGATTTTTTTCATGAGAGGACCAAGTTTACGGTGAAAAATACCCTCGACATCTGCTGTTTTTAACATAAAATCGCCCATTATGATTAAACTAACGTAGAACAAACATGTAAAGAGATTTAGTGGAGTTATCACAAAGTTTAACATAAAAATTCAATCAAGAAACACGGAGCTTTGAAATGAAAAGCCATGTTTGACGCTGACCGCTGACAGCTTTCCCATGGACGCTGACCGCTGACCACTGACCCAAGAGGAGAATATAATTTTTCGCTCCAATATAGACCTCTTTGCAGTACGTCGGAATGCAGCATAATTTGGAGGACAAAAAAATAGGTTCAACTTCGCAAGAGCATGGGCTAGAATACCGGTCATCGTAACTGAGCATGCGCGAATATTTGTCAAATCAAGATGGCAGCGGTACTGAAAAAAACCTTCGAGAGAAAAAATAATATAGCAATAAATAGCGTACTTGAGCATTTGTAGCATTTGTCCACGTCGATTCTCCCCCAGTGTTATATGACAATTCTTATGAAGTACATTTCATGCTGCCACGATATGAAATTCAACGTCCAAAATTACCGGTGAGTTTTGGAAATTATCGCCTGTCATTCCAATAGTAAACAAAGAAATAGCGAAATTGGAACATTTTCATCGTATTTTGGTTATCTTCTGTTCACTGAATCTAAATTGTCCACCCAGATTTTGGAAGAACCTGTAATTGTAAACATAATAGGTGATTTTAAGTTCTATCGATAAAAGCTAACACGTCCATTTTTCACCTAAAATACACAATATTTCGAAAAATCTATTCCATAATCCAGGTAGTGTTTTCCTTTTTTTCGTGGTTTGTTCTTCAAAACAGCTGCTTATGTTATTCAAGTCTTTGTAAAACCCTTTAGAGAATTTCGATCTCTTGGACATACTTGGATGTATTATTTTTTTTGTAAAGTACAAAAGAACTGTAAACGCTTCTTCAAGGCAGCCTACCCTACATTCAGAGGGAAAACCGCTGATGGCGCGCCCGCGAGATGACCGTTATTCTAGCCCATGATTAGAATTATTTTGTAGTGTCCTTCAAATTGAGCTGCTTAGACGTCACGTGGACGGGGTCTATTGGATCAAAGGCGTATGAATTATTCAGGAGTTTTTAAACACGCTTTTAAAACACACAGCTCTGAAGCAATCACGATTTTGATAGTGGTCCGGTTTAGAACTAAAGTGGTCCGGGTATTTTATTTGTGTATCAAATATCTTTATTCCGAGTTACGAGTAAGAAAATGATTATCTATTGGTAATAGAAAACCGGACCAAGCGGACTGGTGGCTACACGCCCCTGACCGGGAAACATAAATTTCTTACAATGCTATAGTATTGAAGGTTGTGACCGATTTTTTTCAGAGCAGTGGAAATGAAAAGTGTGGAATTTAGATCATTGGGAATGGAATTGCCCACCCCTGTTAAGAGAAAGAAAGAAAGAAAGAAAGAAAGAAAGAAAGAAAGTGAAAAAATATGCAACTAATATCAATCTTGATTGAATCGTTGCTTTAATCTATACCACTAAAGAAACAACTACTCCACCCGCATGAGAACTCTGCTCAATCAGGCTCAATCAGTCCCACTTAATACTACAGGATGTTTAACCTCTGGCATTTCTTTTAATTCCCTTCTAAGATTATGTGTGGATATTCCATAAAATGCAATGGTGCATGGATGTGTCCTGACTACCAGACTACGACTACCAGAAACACTTCAGTTTGTCACAATAAACAAAGTGATAACACTCAGGGTTTTTCTTATCTGACGGTTTTCTTATCTGACAGCCATGGTGAAAGCATTTTCCTATAATTGTACTATTTCTCCTAATACAACGTGAATATTATTCGAGCCGGCAACCGCAGGGGAAAGTGAAAACCATTGATCACAAAAACATGTTTTGTTTTTTTTGTCATGAAGTTTTTGGGAGACTCAATATAGAAGAAAAGCCCCGAAAATCCAATATGACATCATCATCCTCCCCTTTAGCAGGTGGCGTATTTACTTAAGTGTTTGCTTCTTAAATAAAATTCTGATCACTAGTCAAAATATTCATTGATTAGACTATTTTATAGCCATACATTCCACGTTTTGTTCATGTTTCGCGGGAGCTAGACGGATGAGGGTTTTATTTATTTTGATCTTCCTGGGGGTTTTGATCTTGAGCTCTACAGGGGAAAATCTACGAAAAACAGCAAGAAAAAAAAACAAAAAACATGGTAAGAAATATGACTAACACTAAACTGATGGACAGACTGGTACTTAGAGATCAGGTTAAACTCGAGGGAACTTTGATCTTTTTGAAAGAGTGAGTAGAGAAATCAATAATATCGAACTATCAAGTTCAGATTGTCGAAACGTGAAGTAGAGTCTGAGTTATGTACGTGGATTTATAATATTTTTCGAGTGCCTGCCTATCGAAAGAAATTTAAACAATCAAATCTTGATGCTTCAGCCCCAACTTGAAGTATCTTAATTATTAGGCTATTTTAGGAAATTTACATTTCAGACTAGTTTGATCAGATGGAATAATATGAATACTGCTGCTATAAAAAGAAAACAAAATGTCATTGACTTGACGGCAACACGGTGGTAGAAATGATCAGATCATTAGCCATTACGACTGAATCGACTACCACTGAAGAGTATTTTTATTTACTATTTTTCGTAGTATATTATAAAAATTTCGGTGTATCTGCAGGCAGAGACCGATCTAGAATATTGAAAAAGGGGGCATCATTATCACTTATAATAAAAGACAATTTTATCGCGATCGTTTATAATTAACCAGTTGAATTCTAAAGTTAAATATTATCATTCATTTTGACATGGGGCCTAGGATAGCTTACAATAATGTCCTGAGATTCACAAAAGCGGGGGAAGGACATATCCACCCTACACTCCCTAGATCTTCCACTTACGGATTCGGAACACTTAAGGTTGTTTTATTAAAGTGTTAGTTATAGTGATACTTTCTATTACAAGGACACCTTTGTCTGTTTCCACTTGGAGAGTGTTTGCTTATTAGACGGTTTGCATAATCATCGTAGAGTTAGGATAATAGTTAACTTTCAACTTTTAATTTAATTCTAAAAATTGGCGAAGAAGCGACTCGAAAGTGAATAATGTTATTACTGTTCCATTGAACCCGAACACGGTGCCCGTAAGCAGTCATCATTGTAATGTGGTAGGTCTGCTTAACCAACCTCTATATTTCAAAAACATTCTAAATTTCAATTCTTATTCGATGAAGGAACGGGGGTCGCTCGTTTTTTAGCCACTTGCTATAAAGTACTACCCTCTTATTTCTAGCAAATAAGCTTTTATTTTAGTATCCGCGTAATCTTGATATGAGTGTCCGCTGAATAGAGGTTCGTTGTTCGTTTTACAGTATATATAGCTAGTATCCCCTTAACAAGTGGTCCACTTAGAGGTGCCACGGTGCTTCGATTATATGCATATTTAAGAATACTCAAACAGAAATCGATATTTTGAATGTATGAACGACTACAAGTGAATCCATAAAGCTAAACTGACATTGAAGAATGTTGGTTTTATTAAATTGATTTGGAATCCCATATAACCAGCCTGTTTTTTTGCATTCTATTTTTTTTATGCCATAATTTATCTCCCGTTGTTGGATTTAATGTCTCTTAGTTGCTATAGTAACATTGTTACTTGTAGTTAAAACCTTGAATATGGGCTAGTAAAGCACACGATAATTAAAGTATTAAGATATCTAGTAGGATATTTGACATGGCTTAAGCCGGTTGTATTTTTTAGATGAGTGTTATTGTCTTAACATGAATCGTCTAAATTGCCGTCTGTTCAAAACCAATACAGTTATCCAATATTATAAGGTCACCATTATGCAGGTAGCTCTACTGTATTCCTTAATGCAACCAGTAAATATTATAATCTTATTTCTAATCATATTTGATTTGGTTTGGTTGAATTCGTAATATAGCGTTCCAATAAGTTTTGCACTGGACTCCCTTTGATTTATATTCGCGAATATTCGGTCGGAGTGAGGTGATAGCCAGTATCAAACAATTTTTTTTATACAACGCGATATAGATATACTGATACCACGGGGTTTTTTCCGTTTTACTAATAATATCATTTTTTCGCTGTCTTTTTCAAGCTTCCTTTTTTCAAAAGTAGAATCTCGATAAACTAATTCGGAGATTTTTTCGATTTTTTAAATCTTTTGATTGAAAAATTATACCGTTTTCATTAAGTTTATTAAAGGTTTTAGCCGTTAGCCTAATATTGTAACATATTAAACACCTTGACGTGTGAAAAAATCTTGAATTTCAAGTAAATTTTTTCCCTTAGACCTTTCTTCTACTATTTCTACTACTTTGCATCGGTTAAAAACGGTACGAACGAGGCAAAGTGCTCTTTTTATTGACATTCACACAACATGCTATAAGTTGAAGCGCATATAATGCAGTATGAATTGCGCTGTGTATATGTTTAGGAAAATCGGTTTCCTGCTTGAGTAAATGGAATTATTTTTGCCATTAATTTCTTTCTCATAACAGCCAGTTCTATTTTGTTATAATATGCTGAAAAGCCTGATCCGCAAACCTGGCAACAAACTTAATGGCAATTGGCCACTTTGGAAATAAGCAAGGGACTGGGGCGAGTTTTGAAATTAAATCTAATTACCAAACAAGTTTTTTCATCTGATAAAGCATCTCAATATTAGTAAGTCTGGCAAATTTGAATGAAAAGAAGCAGAGATACAAGCCTTCAAAAGTGTTGAAAATTCCCAAAGAATGTATGATTACAAGCGTCCACTGTAACCATACATTCTTTGTAATTTTTTGACACTTTTGAAAGCCAATAATTCTGGTTATTTTCATTCAATCATGTTCAAATTAGCCAGACTTACTAATCTTGAGATGCTTTATCAGATGACAAAACTTGTTTGCTAATTAGATTAAAATCCAAAACTCGACCCAGTCCCTTACTCGTTTCCAAAGTGGCCAATAGGGGAGGATAGTTTATTAGATGGGGAGGTGGGTGATGGCCTGTGGCACGGTTTCAGCCACAACGTGACAAATCTGCATTATAATGCAAAAAACATCATGGCGTCTATCGTGAATACAGCCTATTCATTAAAAGTTAAAATATAGAGATACAATATTTACAGTTCTATAAAACCTAAAATATATCATAAAAAGAAAATATAATAATAGAACAAGACGACCCAGAAATTAGATAAAAATAATGAAAAATAAAAAAAATTAAAACGTCACGATAATTCATGTATTTTTTTACGTTCCCACACTCCAAGCCATTCCCTTCCGCACATTATTATCTGCGGTCCAAGTTTGGGTTTTTTTTGCGGTCCGGGATCATTTGAGGTTCAGCTTTGGAATCATTTGGGAGCCTGGGATCATATGCGGGCGTGGAATCACTTGCAGACCTGTACATGCCCTTCATAGTTCGTTAGTCCTTCCCAGATCATTCAGATTGCAATCTGTTCTCATGGAATTCGCCCTTATTTGGTTACGGTAAAATTCATTTAGAAACATTACCAAGTGAAACAGCAACTTACAATGAAATTTCAATGATGTTTAAGATGAAATTATCTGAAAAAATATGTAAGTAACATATAACAAAACCACTAAATGACCTTTCTTTTTTTCTAGAGAGTCAGAAAAGACAATTTATTCCTCCAGGAGTTTTTCCAAGTGTCCGTAAGTTTTCAATGAATTCGTCAATAGTTTATGCATTATTGAATGTACTTAAATATGCTTATTTGGCTTAGCCAACAGCAATTCAAAAGAAACAATCTGTATAATTTGAAACTTGTATCAGATACAGTCTTTTTTCTATATATGTAAACTTGTAATGCTATATTTTTCTTTATCAGCTCTCGTCAATGCCAATACGTCAGTGCTTCACGCCGCAACCGTAGGCGCCTATGCAGGAGCCAAAGCAGGGGCAAGTAGTGGTGCCAATGCTGGAGCAAAGACTGGAGCCAAAGCAGGGGCTGAAGCAGGAGCCACGGCAGGCCTTGAAGCAGGGAAAAAGGCTGGAGAGGAGGCAGGGAGAAGAATAGCACATGAAATTGCTTTGGAAGCTATACAGAAAATATTATTAGCACAAGCTAATGCTGGACATATATTAAACGTATATGCCAATAGCTCGGCTGGTTCTGAAGGAGGTGGAGGAGGTGGAGGTGCAGCAGGTGCTGGCGCTGGTGGTGCGGGTGGTGGAGAAGGGACGGGAGAAGAAACTGGTGGGGCAACAGGTGGAGCTGCAGGCCAGGGTACTGGAGCAGGTGGAGGAGCTGCTGGAACAGAAACAGGAGGAGGAGAAGCAGGAGGGGGAGCCGAAGGGGGAGGTGCAGGAGGGGGGACTGAAGGAGGAGGTGCAGGAGGGGGAAGTACTGGAGGAGGATCAACCTCACAGGGAGGAACTGGAGCAGCAGGAGGTGGTGCAGGTGGTTCAACTGGAGAAGTCATAGGCGCTGGAGCAAGTAAAGGCATTGGAGCTGCTTCTGGTGCCAGTGCCGGGGGAGGAGCTGAAGCTAATATCGCGACCTCAGTATCTGCTGCTGCTACCGCTGCTGCAAACGCTGCTGTTAGTCAGTCTGGTGCTGCGATAAAAAGTAAGAAAATGTTTGATAATCTTGCCTTAATTTAATTTAGGCACATTGAAATCGAAAAGAACGGAGCAGTTTTGTTAAGGTTCTTGTGTATTTACCACTGTTTTCATTGCTACGCGCTGATCGAGAGAAGAGTCGCGACAGGAAAATCGGGCAATACACTTACCTACCGTCAATCAAAATTCTTTTGATTAGTTTTAGTCTCTCGAGACTGGTATCAAACGACACAACTACCCATCCCCTTAGGACCAAAACAATGGCTGATCAGTGATAAAAGTCTAAGAACCCTAAATTCTTACATTCAATAAGAAAGCCGATTTATTGATTTTGTCTGGATCTATTTGTTTGTCTCTAGTAAAGTGGTTAATAGGTTTAACAAATGATGACAACATCAGTCCAACTAATGATGCTCGGTAGTTAGAACAATGCCGACAAAAATACAAACTTATTTTAATTCATATCAATAGAAAAACAATCGTAATTATTATGATTGATATGTTATGTGTAATGACCACTCAAAAAATTCACATTAAAATTTTCAAAACTTCTATTCTCTTCTATTCTCTCTATGTCTGTTATTTTTAAGGTATAATTGTAGAAATGCAAATTAAGATCTTAAACTGGACTCTGATTGGCTATCATCAGTATCTTGATCAGTGTTTGATCCAGTATCAAGATTCATCCACCTGACCAAATGCAAAGTTCTTATTGGTTGTTGAGCCTATGAATTATTAATTCGTTTGAGAAAAATCACACAAAGCACATTTTTATTAATTGGACTTTGAATATATATGCACCCTCTTTTTACTCTCTTTCCATTTTACCACTTATTGGAACCATCTCTCCTCCCTCAGTTATTTATTTATTTATTTATTTCCCTTACATCTATTTCAGTAAACTTGAAACCCTGAAACTTTTAAGTTTATACTTAAAACTATAATTTTCCCCTGATACATGCATATCATCGTTTTTCTTGTGAAAATCTTGGTATATATTTGAATGTACCTTAGTTTCAGATGAAAAGAGCCCAAGTATACGAAGAACATAAACTGACCACTGTCAATGTGCTGGGGCTAAAAAGGCAATTAACCACACAACCAACGACTTTAAGTTGTATCATGATTTTCAAAGGCACAACTTTTCATCATATAATATTTTCAATTACAAGTCAATGACAATGAACAAAAAGATAGTATTGAAACTTGTGTGCTTAAGATAAAAAATGTGGTATGAATGGAGACGTGCACAACACGGTTAGAATAATTAGGAAAGACTTAACCAGGTTTTAGGTGTGTACTAGTCCACCGGTAGGGAATGCATGGCATGGAAGTTCCGTGCACTAACAGACCCCTGATTTTTAGAGATTTAGTACATTGGTTTAGTTATAATAGTACTAATGCAAACTCATCTTAATTTACAGTTATGAATCAAGCAGCCTACGTGATCTACTCTATTAACACTCCAACTTTGCAAATCTATTACAACAATTTCTGTGCACGAGCCAATGGAATGCGGATGCTTTTTGGTCAGCATTGTCAATACTTCATTGCTCATGTTCCGGGTTTAAACAAAGATCCCGATACAGTGTCGTTTGAGTCTATTTGCACTCCTGGGTCCTACATCATACAGAAAGACTATGGCTTTGTTTTGATGGTTTATCAAAGGGACGACAACTACGGTAAATTGTATAACTATCTTATAATTTTGAATTAGTTAACTTCGGCATCATCGTTATTTCTGATAATTGCAATCATTGTTACACATATATATCAAAATAGTTAGGACAATAACATATAAATGCACTTTTTTCCCGTCTGTATTTTTGGTTATTATCTTTTCAAAAACCTGTCTTTCTTTATCCAAAACTTTTCATTGGTGCTATATAAAAGCTAATCAGTAAGACGTAGATGTCTCCTATGGGATGGGTTTGTTATATAAGCTAAATAACTGCTATTATGTTTTAGTAAAAGAAGCAACCTTCTACATTCGTCGTCACGCAGACCTTAAAGAGACTTTCTCGTTTGCATCTTTTCACGACGGATGGTATTTAGCTGTTGGTAGCAAGGTCGGTGGGTCGGTCTACAAAATGAAAGTGGCCTACAGCAACAACACTAAGGAATTTGATCTTCAAAGTTCTTTTGTACTTAAGCCTCAAAAGCCAGGTATTGACCCGAAGGAATATTGTGCTGAGGAAACTATCACACCAACTATCAAGCCAAGTAACCCCTTGACCCCATCACCTGCAACCAAACGTAAGTATTTTGACATTAAGGTGTCCCGATCAAACTACCACTCAATAAACCACTAATTCAGTCAGTCAGTCAATTATTGTCTCTAGTGTCGAACGAGAAAGTCAAGTGCGTGCTTACCCTACTCGCCAGTAACAAAACGAGCAGGGGATTGGACCCGAGTTTCTCATATTTGATTCAATAAAAAAAAAAAAAAACATCTGGAGAAAGAGCACAAAAAAATTAGTAAGATTTTAACATGTGATCAAGTTTCGGCAAATTGAAATGAAATTACGTATTTTTTAAATTTGTAAAATACAGAGAATATATGTGTTGTTGGACGTTTGGAGGGACACCATTGCTTTGTAATTTTGGCAGTGTTTGAATTTAATATACATTGCTCATGGAGGTGGGGGAAGGGCATTTTGGTATGACGACTAGGTCTGCAATAAACAAGGTTTAAAGGCGACAACTACTTAAGGGGACTGAATGCTTTTGAAAGTTTAATTTGAGCTCGCGATGTGCGCGTGCACAAAAACCGCTCAAAACTGCATAATGGCCTTTAAATTTTATTGAGGAACCATACACGTTTTGAACTTCAACAGGGCAAAACCCTGAAGTTTTGCATGGGACTCTCTATTTTACTTTGAATTTCCTAAAACAATTAGTAGAAAGCAATTTTTTAGAAAGTTTGAAAAAAGCGTAAAACAGGAGGAAATTTAGTTGTGCGCATGCACGACCAGTATGTGGGTTCAACCGAAGCTTCGACTTCAACTTCGAGGTCATTGCATGCGAGAACGTTGGTTTTCAAAACGGTTTTATTACTACTTTCAAGGCCGGCATTAGTCTTTACTGTCAGTAGAAGTTACACAAAGACTTGTTCGATAGATTGTTCTAAAGCAATTTATTATCACTGCAAGCGAACATCCCTTTGTTGACGTTCTGGTATTTACTAGCGATGGTTTCGTGTTTAATTATTGCAAGCACTGAAGGACATCTTTTGAAGAAGGGACAATGATAAGTACACATGTGATGGTGTCTTGAATATACAGCCTTGATGAAGATCGAAGACGAAACGTTCCTAGAACTGAGTCTTTGAAACCTAGTATATTTTCATATTTTCAAACATTTTTGAACAGTTTTAGTTTTTGCTTTGCTGTTCGAAATCTATCTACGATCCCCAAATAAATAAATTACTGTGCATATTGCAAGCTTTTCAGACATATTTCAAATCTGTGCACTTGCTTTTAGTCTAAAAAATGGGCAAATGTTGAAAAATAGTGATTTTAGTGTTGTATGACAGGTTATTTACCTTTTGGGGTCCCTGTGTAATTTGCTTATAAATGCTTATAATGCTTATGAATAAGAGTGTGATACTTTATTAAGCTTTTTGAGTGATTTTTGAGCAATGCAGGTCTTGAAATGAACTTTCCGGTTATTGATGACTGCGATCAAACCGCTACGTTTCAGCGGCTGAGCACATACTCATGCAAATTTCCCTCCTTTTAGAAAACGCGTTGTACAACTACTGCCGCCAGTCAAAAATAATTGATTTTGATTGACGGAAGCCATAACGACGTTTACACGCTACCATTTGAACTTCAGTGTCCGCGTAATTAGGAAAATCGCAGTAAAAGCTTCACCGAATATAAGCCCCACGGGCTCATTAAACATGGCTACCTTATCTTGATAGGTATAGATTTCAAAATTTATAGTGATTCCCCTATAAGGTTCATCGGGAGAGAAATCCCGCGTGATAGGAGAATCGCGAAACAATACTTGTTGCGATTTTGAGTCGCAAATACGCGGGTTAAAATACCGTCAATATAAACGTACTGGCGGCTCAAAATCTTAATAAGTCATAAATATTGGCCATAATCAATGGTTTTTGGTGAACATAACCTTTTTTCGTTGACAGACAAGTGCGTGGCTTTGAAATTCGAGAACCAAGTTGGATCTCAATTCAAGATTTTATCAAGTCTTAAAAAAGATGGCTGGTTAGTTAATGGCGAAGAATTAAAGATGAACTTCACTTTTAAGCGCCCAGAGCTGCATAACTTCATCTCTTTCAAAGCAATCGATCCTTCAGGAAAATTCAAGATTTTTCTGGATGGAGATACAACCATTTCAGTCATGCCTAGTACGGACTGTTCCTCCTACATTAACGTTGTAGCGACTGGTATTGAAGGTAAGAAAACATTAAAACTGCGTTGAAGCAACAACAGCTGTACGCCGTGTGTTAATGACAGGATAAAATAAAATGAAAAAAGAAGGAATACATTGATCTGAGCAATGCTGGCTCAGTAATATTCCAATTCCAGTACTTATAGGCCCCTTATATCATGGTTAAAAACGTTGATAAACTTGGTATAAAAACCCGAAGACGCAAGCCGAACGATATTGTTTTGAAATCCTGATGTAACACAAACCAATAGGTGTTTTGTCGTAAATGATTTTATTAGTGTCCGTGACTACAGGTATATGACACGACTGTCGGATAATGTCAACCCTTTCTTCACTATAATATACCTTTAGATTCGAAAACGTTTCGAAAAACTGGTTAAGTGATGTAAGAGGTATGATTTTAGCTTATTATTTCAAATTTGTATAGCCGTCATATCGGTCGAATTAAAAAGGCTTTTCATTAATCTCTATGGCAATACCATTGAGCACCGTTGTCTCTATTTCATTCTCTTAGTAATGATGACTAATCAACTACACATTTAATTGGTTATTTTTTCCCTACTATTCTAGAGCCACATCCAATTACCACATTGCCACCCACTACCGTAAAAACGATGCCCAGCACTCCCCCAACTACTCATACTCCACCTCCGGTCCAGACTGCACAACCAGCCTTTCCGCCCGCACCTCCCCCGGCTCCAGCCCCTGCTCCCCCTCCGATAACAACCATACCTACCACCAAGCCACCGTGTGTTGGACCATCACCTTGCCAACCACCACCGCCACCACCACCTCCACCACCACCACCACCGCCGCCCCAGCCACAACCATCACCAGCACCGGGACCAGGTAAAGAAAAAAAAAACTCACGATGTCCCTAAAAATAATGACAAATCAGGTATTCCATTTCCCATTGTGGTGTAACGATAGAGGTTACAGGTGCTATTTCTGTGGGCACCACTTGAGCTTTTCATATATCCCACAATCCAGCATGGGTGCTGTTTTCACTGACAACATGAATGTAGTGTGAAGTAAACCTTCACAGACAAGTCCCTCTCGGAGTGTTCTGTTGTGAGAAAAAATACTACGTTATTTTGTGTGTTTGTGCAGGGTTTGGGGTGTGTATGGAAACAAATGCAATGAAAAGACAACAACAAAATACAATACTGCGTTTTAGATCTTGCTCTAGCTAATTACAATTTATCTATTTGTTTGTCTTATTACAGGAATTCATTACCACATTCATTACCATAACAATCCCAATGGTGAGTTTGCTTAGCAGATTTTTTGGTTACTATTATATGCTGTTCAATTTTCTCGCGTTTACTGTATGCGCGACACATTAATTAAAACAAAAAATCTCGAATCAAGCGAGAGACCCAACTCTAATAAAATGTGATGATAAGTCTGGGAGTCGAACCCGATAGTCGCAGAGCTGGGACACTTACGCTACCCTTGATTACCATCCTTGCTTGGTGGAAAGCAAAACATGAAACAGAGGAAGATACAGAAAATCATTTTTCAGTTTTTCTAATTGATTTTATTTTTTAATGATATCGACGATGTACTTTAAGGTAAGCGACTGGAAAAAAAACAAAAGGCTGGTGTGCTTAGTGTGCTAATTATTTTCTAGCTTTAATTTACTTTGACAAACAATTACAAAACACCGATCCAAATCTGGCATATAACAGAAAAAATACAATAGCATACTGACAGACCATTATGCAAGCGCGGCGCACGCCGATGTCAAAATCCCTCTAGTACGTTCCTTAATGTCTTCTCTTTCCAAAAACAACAATCAGAAGTTAATTTGACTAAGAATCTGGCTATCTTAAGAGAATTGAGCAGTTCCGGCTAATCGAGTTCTGTATGTAGTTGGATAGTTGGAGGAAAGTGCTCGATCGCCCTCAGTAAGAAGAGTACACATTTGTTTCTGGTGAAGGTCCGAGTAGTCAAGTGTAGATGACTTATTGAAGTTATGGAAGCTCGATCACTTTAATGCGTTTAAAAAGTCAATCTAAGATATTTATGGATGAGTTCGGAATTTTTCGTAGTATTGGATGAGGTTGCGCATGATATATATTGTACTCCTTATCTGGCTTCTGATTGACCGAGAGCCCTCGATTAACAATTGCACGGCATAATAAGATCATAGCCCCGAATAATATTTTGCAATAAATTTGCTGAAATTAAAAGTACAGTATTGCTACCAGGCGGCGAAACACCGAACAATATTCTTGATCTCATGTCTAGACCATGTGCAGATGTAAACAACACAAAGTAGAGCATTGTTTGAAATGGTCTTCGTTTGTTGCCTTTCTTTCTAAAATCAACGATCGATGATGTCGTTCCGAAACTTTCATGTTAACTAAAAGATGTTTCAGGCTCCATAACCCAGGTTTCGTTGAAGTCACAACTTAATGCTCAAACCTTAGGTACTAAAAGACATGTACCCGGTAATAAACTATGGCGTGGTCTAGGCAAGAGTATTAAATTATTTTGCAACACATAGTGAATGTAAAGTGGCAGTTAAAATAGACACCTGGGTCATGGAGTCATCTAACATAAAGGTGAGATTGAGTTCTTCTCTCAAGCTTTGACTTTTCTAGACTTTTTTCATTAAAACGACATCGTATGAAATGCAATTGAAATCTATTATTTCTAAGATGAATTTTGATTTTTTTCACTCCATTTCACTTTCTAAATCACAACACAAAACTGTTTTTTTCTAATTCCAAAGTATTTTTTTATCATATAGTAATTCCAGTAATACCAACAACTAAGCCCCCTGCAGTTTGTAGCCAGCCAGTCTGTGCTGTGCCTTGTGTACAACCCTGTCCTCAGGTGTGCTGTAAGAAGTCCAGGATACAAAAGGTTGTAAAAAGATGGACCAGGTCCAACACAGAAAAACCCAAGAAAAATTGCTCTTGTTTCATGGAATGTGGCATCCAATCCAATGAAAACAAAGAAACCTGTAATGAAAGATGCAAGTGCAAGCCGGTTGCTGACGTACACTCACGTAAGAAACATACGAAAGTTTTACGCAAGAAAAGTTCTGCTCGATCAAAGCAACACATCCTTCAGATACACAAGCTTTTTTCCAAGTGGTTCAAAAAACCGAAAGAAATACATCAAAATGGATCAAGCCATAGAAATCTGTCCAACCTAACCACGAACCAGCATGAAGATAAAGGTTACAGCGTTGAAAAAGTACGTTATGCTTTCATTGAGAAAATGCTGAAAAACTATGAGTACTACAGAAGAAGACAAGAGGAGATGAAGAAAATACAAAATCAACACATTAATCTCAGCAGGCAAAGAAAGCTTTTGCAAACCATACTTGATTCCAGAAAAAAGCAGTTAAAAAGCAATCACCGTAAACAACTCCACAAAAATTCTACAAAGTCTCTGACTTCTCGGGTCAACAACAGTAAAGAAAAGGAATTTGACGAATATGTTAAAAGAATCAAGGAACAACTTGCAGCTTTAAAAATGGAGCAAAAGCGACTGCTAACCCAACAAGATCTAACTGAACATGAACTACAAAAAGAAGAAGACTTTTTCAACAAGATGAACCTGGTAAATCTGTATGATAATGGACGAGTTCCAGATGAATTGATGAAGGCTTTTACATACGATCCAATACGACAATATCAAGAAACAAAACATAAGATAGAGCAATATGAAAAGCAGCTACGACTAGATCAACAAATACAAAATCAGGAGCTACAAGAAGAAAAGCTTTATCTCACTCCCCAGGAAATGCAAACAGTGTATGCAACTCGACAAAATACACTGAATGACGGACAGGCTAGAGAATACAGCGATGATGAAACGAGAGACAGTGATCGTGGAATGTTTGAGAAGGAGGAGAATTATGATAATCAGGATTTAGCGCAACGATACGAAAATAATGAAAATGGTTTTGAAAGTCTTACTAACGCTGATGATGATGGTTATGATGACGCCAGTTTCATGTACGGGCCGACGTTTCGCTGACAGAAAGAATATCCATATAGAAAGAATGTCCATAACATAACCAAAAAGTATGTGAATATTCTTGTATCTGGGCCGTAGAAGGCCGTAGATTCTTCTATCTAGATAAAAGATCAATAGCGAAACCAATATCCGCTTGAGTTTCTGAAGATAGCAAACTGAACAGTCATAACACTTCGATAGCAAAACCGAGGATTGCTTAAGGCTCCGTTACACGGTGCAGCATTGTATGCAACATTGCGGGCAACATCACACTAAACCGTAAAAAAATGAACGTCTGTTTTATTATTTTTATGTCATTTGTATTATCTATGTAAATTAAGCGGAAAAGACGAGATTTTCTCTGATTTGGCTGCTGAAATAGTACTGTAATCATAATGTTGCGAGCAATGTTGCACGGTGTATCTGAGCCTTAAGACAAGCCTGAAATGGCACTTGCGGCACAAATATTGGCGCCAAAAAGTGAAGAATAGAAATGAATAAGCAATTTTAATGGGAATAAGAAGTGGTTCCAAAGAGTGGCTATGCTTCCACTAAGATTTTCAGACCGTCACAGTAGCTTAGCTCCGTGGTTAGATCATATAGAAATGTATATATTATTTAGAAGATATATATCTAGCTTGAATTGAGAGTGGGAAAATTAATAAGCCAATTTGCAATTTAATGGCCGTGCAGACCAGAGTGACTTTCTGTCTTGTTTCTCTTGTATATATAATAACGACTTTTTATTCTATTTTTCTCTGGTGAAACAATAATGTACTTCATTGAAATTGCAATCTACCGACTTCGTCATTCGTTCGAATTATACGCTTACGATCTAAGCCAGAAATTAGTTAAAACAAGAGAATGGAAACATGGTCTAAGGATCACAAGATAACTAAGATAGAAAATTAATATCCCTGATTCCGTTCGATAAAAACTTCGTTTACAACAATACTGAGGCCATGTACTGCCATCCTATGAAACGAGATTAGTTTGTTATTGCAAAAATGGCTCTTCCAAACTCCTTCCGACTTAGTCTAGCATGTGTGTATCTAACCCGTCGAGCCTTTGGCAAGCAGTAGTGGAATTGGAAGCATTTTTTGACAAAATTTTATTTTGGCATTGAATAGCGTGGAGATAACTAGTGATCTACATTTCATGCTACTCCGAGTAGTGAGATAAACTTTAGCCGATTTTACGAATTTTGCTGAAGATCACTCACAGGAAAACTGACCAAGTTTTCGAAGAAGACAAAAAGAAAGGGATGTTTTAATTTATTGATTTCGAGCCGTTTCGAGTTTAAGGAAAGGGCATGTTTGGGAAAATACTGACTGACTAGCAGGCTTTGAACAAATCGTAAAGTTAATAGAGAATATATGGTTTTGGGGACGTTGTCCTCAAACCCCATACAATCTCTCTTATATTTTTGCGACTTTCGAAAGATTGCCACTCATCCAAACATGCTCATACTTGGTAATAGTACAAATATTGGTATGATCTTACTTGTGCTGAAAATCAATTCTTATTTGCACTAGGCCCCAGTCCCTTCCTCAACCTCGGAACGGCTAATAGTTTTTGTTGTCACAGAAAATTGGTCAAAACCAAAGACCAGATTCCTTAAACATAAACACCCCGACCTCTCTTACAAAATATGCACACAGATGATATCAGAAACGTTTGCCCATACCATGTATGTAGTAATTTCAAAACCAAAAAGAAAACGACCAAAAATTGCCCTCTAAGTGGAATAAACATCTCCTGGAAAACTTTTTTTTGCCTCCAAATACAATAAATATTTGAGAGAAAGTCACTGCTGGTTGGATCTTATCCCTAATTGGTACTAGGCTCCGCACGGCCTTTAAAACGTCAGTGAATTGGCTTATTGCTTGAAAACACTTCTAATCAAGTCTTAAAAAGAGGAATTAAATGTAAATTGATTTTTATGATCAAAACAAATTAACACATTTGTTTCAAAATAATGTATCTAACAAATCAAAAACGTGTGCGAGTGTTTCAACGAGAGTTCCAAATACCGAGAAGCTGAGCTGATGAATAGAATAGAAAAATTTATTTGCACCAAATGAAGAACTCTCTGTATATATTTACATACGATGAATAAACGATAAATCAATTATATGAAACACTGATAAACATTAGTATTAAAGTATAAATTGTTATTAATTTTGAATCAATAAATCAATAAATATATTACTAAATACAATACACACAAGAATATGGTACTGGTTATCTTGAATAATTCGCGTCAAACTATACGCTGTGATATACTTACTGAAAGATACTGTAGGGGATGTGAATTTTATCAAACTATAATAAACGATGTATACAAATGCAACTTTCTCGGAGAGTTGAAAAGTTTCGGTTTTCACGCTGACCTTTGACCTTTGACCTTTGAAGCAGTCCAAGGAAAAGAAACGAAATGAAACGAAACGACCAAATTAGCAAATTTTCTATACAAATTTGTTTACAAATATTGTTCAACTTGTCTTTATTCTCTAAATCAATGATCATTCAGTACTGGAGCAAATCTCTTAAGCCCGGGGGTGGGGGGTACTTCGGGTTGTTTCATACGGGGATGCTCCGCCCGGACTCTCTAAATGTGTTTTTGACCATTAGTTTTGACTTGGATACAATCTTGGTTTTTTGGCTTTTTTAATGGTTCGGCTCTGGGTATTCCCTCCTCAAATAACCAATACCTGTAATTCATGTTCCACAGTATATATTATTGCCACTAGTACTCATTACAGTGTATTGGGACTTAAGGCTTCATGTTTGATTAAGTCAAATTGAGCTGCATAATATAGACAAACGTTTATTATTTCGAGGTAGATAAATCGTAAAAAAGATATTAATAGATATACCAGTCATGAAAGCTTAACAGAAGCCCGACTGAACGCAGTCATGCGTCTACTTCAATTCGGATTACCCTTTCATATATCAATTTTCAGCAAAAGGGACCCCTTTTATATACCTTTGAAGAAAAGCTACCCTTTTTATACCAAAACTCACAAATTTCCACCCCTTTTCTACACATGTGGCCTGAAAAAGGTACCCCTGCCGGGTGGAGTGCCCCCCCTCCTCCCTCCGGGCTTCCGCCTACCCACCCACCCTCTCTCTCTCTCTCTCTCTCTCTCTCTCTCTCTCTCTCTCTCTCTCTCTCTCTCTCTCTCTCTCTCTCTCTCTCTCTCTTTCTATCTCTCCAAAGACAACACACAACTTGCATACACTTTATGATTTTGGATTGGAGTAGCAGGGTTTGTTAGTTGCCTTTATTGCTTAGCTTTATCTTTGTGTTTTTTAGCGTTGTTGTTAATGCTGCTTTCGTTGTTTTGTCCGGCAAATATGGCAAAACGTAATTCAGTTCATTGCTAAAGGATTTCATATGGGTAAAAAATTAAAGAGGTTGCTTTTAGACCTCATTTGCTATTTAAAGATGTGACTGGTCGGATTAGCTGATTAGCTTTTTATAGGTGGGGCAAACTCTATTTCCAATTACGGTTGCCACAACATCGTGCTAATATGCTGCAAATATTTAGATACAAAGCATTAAGTAGATTGCTAAAGAAAACACCTAACACTATTGAAAGGGACAGTGTGTTTTGTGGTCCCGAGACGACGATGTTTCATGGGGCGAAGCCGAGGGAAACATCGCCGTCGAGGGGCCACAAAACACATGTTGCTTTTCCGAGGTTCAAGTAAATAAGTGTTTTGTTATTTACCAAGTGTGAAAGAACACAAAACAATCATTCGATTTTTTAATTATTTGATTTTAAACACTAAGAAAAACTTACGTTTGCGAGGAAATCACTTTCGGTTCTGTTATACAGTGAAATTTGATGGTCATCACGTGGTACCTTCTTTGCCAATGAGAAGAGAGAGGAAATTAACTTTGCCACTTGGCAAATAACAGTTATTTTTACTTTTCGATAGTTCTTGGATGTTCACCTACTCATGGCGGGAATTCGGAAGGTGCATGTTGCATGTTCCCATATACGTACAATAATCAGACATACAACAGCTGTACCAATGTCAACAGTAACCAGAACTGGTGTGGAACCACAGGAAACTATGACCTGGACCAGAAGTGGGGATATTGTCAAGGTTGGTCATTAAATATATTTTTGAAGAAAATAGTATTAAATTGCAACTGACGAAACAAATGTCTTGCCCTCGATCAGAGATCACCTACTTTCACGGTTATCGGTTTCAAGTCTGTGTAAGCTCTATAAGTTTAATTGTCTCTATTAAAAGTTCATACTTATCAATTATAAAACATCAGTGCTTCAATTTGACAAACATATACTCAACTTCATGAAGGATGCCACCAAACGCACGGAGGAAACGCAAATGGTGGATGCTGTCAGTTTCCATTCGTATATCAAGGAATGATTTACAAACGATGTATAAAAGGAGATAAGCCCAAGCCTTGGTGTGGGACCACATACAACTACGACGATGATAATAAATGGGGATTCTGTAAAGGTATGTTAAAAAGAAAGCTTTACTTATGAAATCCAATTCTTTAAATTAATTCATTTTTGTGAAACTCTAAGAAAGAAAATATGCTCAAGGAATACTCAACAATGTCAATAGTATTTTTCAAAAGTATCGTATTTTGTTAATTCTTACTGACAGTCAAAGTACACTTGGACAAACCAACGGAAGGCATTCATTATCACATGCAAGCGCCATGTCCCAGAAAATGTGCCTCTGAATGCACAGAGCACTGTCCACATCACTGCTGTAGCAATTCAAACGATTGTCCAACTGGATGTATTACCAACTGCATGCCTAAGTGTCCACAGCGATGCTGTAAAATAGACCCATCGAAAGCCTTTGGAATTATCCAGCCCTCTTCAGCACCATTTGTTTCTACCGCGATTCCTTCATCTACTAAGATGTTTCCAGCAGGATACCCTGCTTCCTTACCTCCCCTTTCTGTAATAATACCTCCTGCTTCTCAATCCATGGTGGTCTCTCCTCCTCCGCCTCCCCCTGTTCTATTTCCTCCTCCATCTCCCTTTGTATTGCAACCCCCCTCTCCTGTACCAATAATGTCACCTCCTCCCCCTTCGGTACCAATGATGCCACCTCCTCCTCCTTATGTACCAATGATGCCACCTTTTCCCCCTTCAGTACCAATTATGCCACCTCCTCCCCCGTATGTACCAATGATGCCACCTCCTCCCCCTCTTGCACCAATGATGCCACCTCCTCCCCCGTCTGTACCAATGGTGCCACCTCCTCCCCCGTCTGTACCAATGGTGCCACCTCCTCCCCCGTCTGTACCAATGGTGCCACCTCCTCCCCCGTCTGTACCAATGATGCCACCGCCTCCCCCGTCTGTACCAATGATGCCACCTCCTCCTCCTATGCCAATGATGCCACCTCCTCCTCCTATGCCAATGATGCCACCTCCATCATTTGCTATGATGCACTTTCCTCCTCCTCCTCCCTCCCCTCCTCCTCCTCCACCAGTAATAGTGCATCCTCCTACACAAATAACTACAACCTCTTCCAGTCCCCCCAATCTACATCTACTCTCTCGGCCATCTTTTTCGTCTTATTACGACCCGGTTTCTCGTTGCCCTGTTGTGTGTACCACGTTTTGCGTGGGATCTTGCCCATTGTCTTGCTGCTCGGCGAATCACCAAGGCTACTATCAAAGGCTGCAAGCTCGTGCTTTTCTTCCCTCTGGGGCACGTGATAATAGGTACGCCGGTCACTGGCAACAGACCTATCCTAGGTCTCTACCATCGAACCACAATAAATATACCAAATCCCAAATGAAGATTAGCTGCCCTAAAGCGTGCGCAAGAATTTGTACAAGTTATTGCCCGGTGAAATGCTGCAAGAAGGCAGCTTTAGCACGACTAAGATTTCTAGCAAAAGGGCAGAGAAAGATTGCAGCCTTAAACAAATTTTCAATAAAAACCGGGTATCAAACAAAGTCCAAAGTGTTCCAACCACCACCCATGCCTCTCTCGCCTCTTCTGCCATCTGAGTCTCATTCCACTTCGGGCACCTGTCCAGCCGTGTGTGCAACTCACTGCACGCAGGCTTGCTCTCGTGAATGCTGTATTCCAAGGACTCACAGTACGAACAATAACAACGAAAATGACGACTTAAAAAACACAAAGACTGATGACATCGAACTAAGAGGTAACAACACAGTGACTTAATATTTTCAAAAGTAAGGATTTTTGTGTTCTATTCATTTCATAGGCCGACGCAAAGAAGGAGTTTGTCATAGCAATCATATTCAGTACCCTGAATCTTTTTGATAGACTCCTTCGATACTAAGGATTGAAAAACCGTTTTTTTAATCAAGATCAAAATATTCTGCTCAATCGAGTCTCTTTAGTGTTTTGGTATAATGTATTTATCTTAAACATCTACAGTCAAAACACTCGTTCGCTATTGCCCTTTGGATTTTTAAATAATTCCATTCTGTTTTGGACCGAATAGTCCCCTTCACAGTTCCCCGCGCCAGCTTGAAAGGTAGCCGAGCCTTCGCATGGAAGCGAGACGAACGGTGAGCTTCCAATGATAGAGACCTTTTTTAGGACCTTGGACAATTGTTTACGTCTCTATCATTGCAAGCTCACCGTTCGTCTCGCTTTGATATTTCATTTCGTACGTGATATTGTTGGTAAGATATGTCCCTCTTCCTTCGCCTTCGCAGTACACAAGTTTTTTTTTTCAATCCTGAATGTCGAAGGAGTCTATCGAAGAGATTCAAGGTATAGATGGTTGCCAAGGATTTTCGGGCAACATTTTATAGACGATAATGCCAAAGCTTGAGAGTGATGTTCACTGAATGGAAATTATAGAAAACGGTTTTTAATAATCTGGTTTGTTTCAGACTGTAGGGGAGGTGTTCCTACTCTTGGTGGCAATGCTGGCGGTGCTTGTTGTGTCTTTCCCTTTATTTATAAAGGAAAGGTTTATAGCAGATGTACGTCAGATGATTCCGTTGACAGTTGGTGCTCGACAACACCTCTTTATGATGTGGATAAAAAGTGGGGAATGTGTATATGGTAAGATTTTATAGTATGCCCTCATTTAAGATGGCTGATTACAATAGCAAAATTTAATTGGAAAACTTTGAAAGAAAGCTTTTTTACAAAGAATTTAACGTTGACTCAAAGTAACTCTTTTAATTTTCCTATCTTGTTCGAGCATGAAAAAGTTGTGTTTCTTAAGGCAAACCACCACGTTTTCATGATGGATTTGAGACGTTTCCATGGATGAAATCAAATCTAGCGTCCAATAGTAGTCAGCCATCTTAATTTTTCGCTTTTGTTTATACCCGTTCAGATCAGCAACGACTAATATATTTTAGAAACTAAAATGATATTTAGTGGTAATCCAGTATAATAGTTAAACAAAAAAGCCTTGTTTTCGAGCTTGTTTTTCCAAAATGTAAATGTATAATCCCTCATGGGAGCCACTCCACAGTTCATGTGGCACGTTTAGACGCACAAAATATGTGTTAATTCTTACGCCTTCTTTTTCATTTAGATATGAAAATCAACATCAGAGAAAAATATATGGCAAGTTCTGTCTAAATATTATCTCAGAAATCCCCTTAGGTATTGATGGCACAAGCCACGGGAAATTCTACATATCATCAGTTGTTCTTCTACTCAACGATATTACCTTTTATATACGAATAGTTGAAAATGCGAAAGGATTGTATGAAGGATTATATAAACTATAGCTAATTATTAGCTATCAGAGTTTAGTTTTTGTGCGCTATAATCGGTTTTATAAACTCATTTGCGGACAGAAATGTGTTAGGTATTATATAGATTATTGATATTTATTGGAAAATAAAACAATAGAAGAGAAGAAAAGACATTTAAATTTTATGGAGAAAACGATCAGTGACTCGGAACCCAAAGCAAATAAATACACCCCACTCATTACCTCTTTTTTGCAAATTGATTGAATGCAAAACATGACGCCCAATTTCCCATCATTTGAATAAGAATGATATTTTTTGCACTTGCGTTGTCAATCGTGTGATCACTTGACGTGATGTTACGTAACATACCACATGACTTACGAAATTTCCACGTGGTATTTCTCGTAACTTCACCTGGTCATGAGATTGCCAACAAAAGTGCCACCCATGCCATGTAAGGTTTTTTGCGATAGCATGCTTCGTTAAGGAGTTATGGCCAAGAGGCCACCAGATGTGCGTGGGACCACCAATTGCGGGCCACCAGATACTGGTGGCACGTGCTAACTCTACTTGCGCAAACGTAAAAACTCGACCGGTTCGCATGCGTTTCCCTTCAATTCACTTAAAATTGAAACATTCTAATATTCAAATAAAAAATATTCGAAATTTTTGCATCTGCATTTCTAGATTTCTCGTGCAATATGGAATATATTTGAACTCGTGGGTTTTAGAAATATAATATAAAAATCTCAAATAGTTTTGAACTCTTTGAAAACCCACCCATGTTTTCCAAATTGCACTCTGGACCATGTGATTTCCCTTTAACAAAACGCTAAACAAAACTGCAGAAAGATATTTTTATGCGCGCGCATTTGGACGTTACAGTTTTAACTAATCGCTTGATAATAATAATGCCTTTATTTACACTTCGCTTCAATATTTTTTACAAAGACATTAAAATAGAAAGGAATTATATAAAAACATAAGATTTGGAATTATACGCACTTGAAGTAATGGCTAGAATGCTACAATCCGTTATGTAAGAGCGCATGCATTTAAAGCACTTTTGATATTAATAATTTCTCGTACATTTCACTACAGTCTGTAAGCCAGATATTTTTTTAGAACTTTGAGTCATAATGAAATTCTTTGGTTCTTGTCAGGTCATAATCAGTGAGTAGCCTTGCTAGCTAACTAGCCCATTCCCTGATTAACAGCTCCCTGGCCCATGTTTCCTAAACCTCCTGCCATACCCCTTCCTTGATTTAAGGCTCCTTGGCCCATTCCCTGGAGACCTCCAGTCATACCCATCCCTTGCTGAACACCTCCTTGGCCCATATTCCTTATTCCCCCTGCCATACCCATGCCTTGTTGGAATGCTCCTTGACCCATGTTTTGTAGACCTCCAGTCATACCCATTCCTTGCTGAAGACCTCCTTGGCCCATATTCCTTATTCCTCCTGCCATACCCATGCCTTGTTGGAAGGCTCCTTGACCCATATTTCGTAGACCTCCAGTCATACCCATTCCTTGCTGGAGAGCACCTTGGCCCATATTCCTTATTCCTCCAGCCATGCCCATACCCTGTTGAAACGCTCCTTGACCCATATTTCGTAGACCTCCAGCCATACCCATTCCTTGCTGAAGGGCACCTTGGCCCATATTCCTCATTCCCCCTGCCATGCCCATACCCTGCTGAAACGCTCCTTGACCCATATTTCGTAAGCCACCAGCCATACCCATTCCTTGCTGAAGAGCACCTTGACCCATACCCTGCAATTGTCCACCGAGGCCTTTGGCCTGATTAAATGCACCCATTCCTGCACCTAAAATGCATAACATATATTAGTATCGTTTCTTGATGTGCACGTGTACTTGATAAACTGTTCTCTTTTCTAACAATGTTAACTGTGTGTGCAAATCAGCGCAAGATTTATTTTTCTAGGCCCCCTACGTAGTTGCACGAATATGTAATAGACTTTGATTAGCTGGTATGTGAATTCCTTTTTGAACGCCATTCCTGATTAAGTTAGCGCCAGAGTGGTTCGACCTGATATTACGTTTCTTAGTGTGCATGACATACTAGAGGTACGACAAAAATGTTTCTTTCACAAATGTCTAATAAGTACCTTGAAGACTAGATAATGCTCCACGTCCTTGGTTAATGGCACCCTGACCCATGCCTTGAAGCTGACCTGCTAATCCCTGTGCCTTCAAAGAACATAATTATTTGTTTGTAACTGGTATAACATGGTAAGTCTATTCAATATCGGCTTGCCTTGCACATTGTCACTAGTTCGCGAGTGTCCGTGTCACAGATAAGAATACATTTATTGATTTAAAAACATTTTAAAATCATTTATAAATCTGTCCTAAAGGGAAGTGCCTGGCATGGGACCTTGAGTCTCGTTCGTGCTTTCCCTATTGGGTAGTTTTATTCATTTACTTTTTTTCCGTTTAACTATTTTGTGTATTGCATGTATTAACAGCTATTGACCAAAAAAAGATTAGAAAGAAGTCGTTGAGCAATGAAGAATATATAGAAAAAATATTACAGCGCGACGCGTAAAAGTATGACCACTTTTAATGTATTCGCATACTTCTATGCACGGGCTTTTTGCTGCCAAACGAGCTTTAAACGCCTTATTTGGTAAAACCAGACAGCTTCTCATCAAAATCCCGTGCATAGAAGTATGCGAATACATCAAAAGTGGTCATACTTTTGCGCGTCGCGCTGTAATCATCTTCCAAGGATACTCCATTTTATTGGAGTCTGCTTTGCAATAAAGTGATTTAGTCAGCTGAAGATGTGGATGAGGCAGGACCGGGAGAGAGAGCCCAAATGTAGGAGTTGCCTAGAAGAGACAATAATAAATTGCCCACGAGATTTGTACAAATCCTGGAAACTACCTACCTGACCTAAAGCACCTTGACCAGCGTTTTTCACTTGATTTAATGCTCCCATTCCTTGATTTCGCAAATTATTAAACTGACCCAATGCCTGTTGTTGGGCTTGATCTGTAATGAAAATAATATTAATCTAAACTTGTTGATTATGTAATGATGATTTTAATACTTAGTCATTTAATCACTTACGAATGGTGATTAGAGATGACAAGTTTTTTTAATCACTTAACCTTACTTGACATCAAAATGACTTTACTTTAAAATTCCTCTTATATCTTAAACTAGTACTCCTTAAAAGTACCCATATTCTGTGCTAAAGGTATTAACAATGTAATGTGCATTTGCTGTAATTGAAAGTGGAAATCTGGAACTTCGGAATTATGGTCATTTTAGGAAAGCTTTAATGAGTCAGCAATTAATCATCGAAAAGTAAGCAAGCCATAAAAGAAAACACCTAAGGCTTAAAAAAGTGTCATGCTGAAAACTAACCAACCGCACCGGTGGCTACGTTAACTGCCCTGTTTTGCATGAATAAGAGAATTATTGAGAAATAGACATACTCGCAGCATTTTTTGCTTGATTCATGGCTCCCATTCCTGTTTGTTTTGCCTGGTTAAATGCTCCCATTCCTGCTCCCTTAGCCTGATCAACAGCTGCCATGCCCTTCTTCTGTAGTTGTCCCCCAACTGCCTGAGCCTGATTTAATGCTCCTTTACCCATCGATTCTGCCTGACCCACCATATCTTCACCCATATTCTTTGCTTTTTCGATCTGCGACAATAAAAACATCTTTATATTTGTATGAATGTATACTACCACATTCTTGAAATCAATTGTGTGCGTGTGTACTGATATACGTATATATGTAGATCACGAGAGAAGTCTTAGAGAAACGCGAAGCGCAGCCGATTGGTTCTTTGACTACTCGAGTGCTCTACAGCTCCCAGAGTGTTATATATAGACATTATTAAGACACAAGCGGATGTTTCATATTTCTTTTATAAAATATTTTTCATCTATTTTAAGACAATAAATTGATAAAATTAAGATTCAAAATTCTTTGAAAAATCTTTCAAAATCATGGCGAGAAATGCTCTGAAATGTTAATGAAACTAAATCAAAAAAAGGTTAAGAAAGGAAGGCCTGGCAACGCGTCGTGGTTTACTACGCTTCTCTCGTGTTCTCTCAACATTCCAAGTGTTTAAATCATGCATGGTATCTAAAATCGAAGTGATTTTTAATTCTTAAATTATATTAACTGTTGTAGACTTCGAAATGCGATTCTTATTTATAGATTTAATCACGTGATAGTCATCTTACCTCCTTCATGACTTGGTCTTTTATTTTTACAAATTCTTTTTTCCCCTTTTCAAGCCATTCATTAGCCAGCCTTTGAGCTTCATCGACGTATTTTGCTATCAATGGGCGCATCTTTTCAACTAATTTTCGGACCTGAGAAAAACACATAAGTATTTAAGATTCATAGTAAATTCAAATTAAAAAGTCCATAACGCATAACAGATATCTTTATCAATGGTTAATTAAAGCGAATAGGAAAAAAATTGAGCAAAAATACCGGGGGGGGGGGGGGTACTTCGGGTCGTTTCATACGGGGATGCTTCACCCGGACTCTTGACCCCTTACCCTTTTATATACCAAATTTCAGCAAAAAGGTACCCCTTTTATATACCTTTTTGCCTGAAAAGGTACCCCTTTCATATACCTTTGAAGTCGACATTCTACCTCTTTTTAAAACAAAACTCACAAATTTCCACCCCATTCATATACGCCTTTCGGGCGGAGCATCCCCGTATAGTCCATTATAGGGAGTACCACCCCACCCCAGGGGCAGAAATACAGAACAATTTTTTCGTGCGCCTTTATTTTCTCATATCATTTCTCCTATGGTGTCTTATGTCGTCTAAACCAGATTCAAAATTCGTTGCCGGGTTCAAAAAGGTATACTCATAGAAGCTAAGACCGAAAGGGGTTCTGGGTAAACAGCTAATGAGGCTAATATTATGCATATTCCAGTTTTTCAGTTCTCGAACATTGAAATACTCTCCAAATGCTCAGCAGGATATCAGCTACCCAGAACACCCATTGGTCTTAGCTTTGATGATTTGACAATTTCAACCCCACAACGATTGTTGAATTTCGTATACGTGTGGAAATACAAACCAAAGAGATGCAACTTTTTATACCCGCGATAATTCACACAGGTACAGCTTTGAAATACGATTTCACCGTCTTTTTGGAACTCAAACTCCCCCCCCCCCCCCCCCCCCCCAAAAAAACTTGATAAAAATGGTCCCTAGTTAGGCGATACTCAAGTTTTTCCAGAAAATATCGCGGGGAAAAAGTATTTTCGTTCACAGAAGAAAAAATTGTCCACAGTGCTGTACAAATCTTACGCCGTCTATATTGCTTCAGCAACGGCGAACCTCTCAACAACTGTACCACCATCATCCCCGGATGAACGATTTGTCCTTCGACACCAAAAGAGCTAATTATCGACAGTCGGAATTTTCTTCGCCGGTCGCGGATGATATTTTTTAGAAAAAGAAATCTAAATACAGATTTCTGCATCCTATATTATATATTTTTGATGTATATTTTGCTCTTTGTTTTGAGAATGGTTCAATATAATTGTATTTTACGAAGCTTACCTTCGTCTTGTTTACATTATCCAACAGTCCATTGATGTTTGAAGTGTCATAGTTGGTCAAAGAGCCCAGCTCACCTCCTACTTCACCAGCTATACCTCCTACCATTCCTTGTATTTCCGATAGAATTGTTTCCTGGAAGATTTTAAACGCCTTCATGCCTACTGCCTTCCCTTTTCTGAAGTAACCTATAAGATTTTTCAGAAAAGCAGTTATTATTTGTGAGAGGGGCAGAGGAGGGGCTTGGATTGAGTGAGTAATCAGGGAAGCTGGATTTTAGGGTTTCCATTAAGAATTTCCGTTCACTTCCTTCCCCAACCTGGGTTCTAAACATTTTAGCTTTGCTGCCAATAAATAGTGAATAAGCCTTAATTCAGCTATTGGACAAACCTTAAACAATTGCATCAAAAGGTTACTTGCATTAGAAATCATTCTATTCCCAAGGAAATAAATAGAGTTTTTGAATTCAACGTTATGTAAAAAGAAAAAAGGGTGGCAAAGGTTATAATTTGTGAAGCAAAAATATAACTTATATGCGACATACTGTTTCATATATCAATTATTTACTTACTCATTCCCATTTTATAATATTTTCCTTTGATTTCTATTTCATAATAACGTTTCGCTTTTTCAATCATAGGTTCAAGCTAAAAGACCAACATTAATACAACAATCAAATTTTAATTCTTTATCAATATATGATATTGCATATTGCAAACTTTTCAATTTCTTAAAAGAGACAATGGAGTTTAAGAGAGATTATAGACCCCTTGCTGCACGTCGGAATGCTGCTCAATTTGGAGGGCAAAATGATTCATGATTCATGATCTCATGATTTTAAAGCGCCTTTGAGTATTCACATAGAAAAGTGCGCTACATATTTCATAAACCATTCAAAATAATAGGTTCCTGAATTCTCATGAGTTTGAAATTCTTTTGTTTTGCCCTCCAAATTGAGTTGCATTCCGACGTGCTGCAAGGGGTTTATTGAGTGCTTTTATGGGCTTTTGTCACACAGCGGCCATATTGGTTGAAACAATGGGTTTCGATTCCCTTGGGTCCCCTTACCCTTGCTTCGAGGCGCTTCATAACGTTCCAAACAAAGGTTTTGCTCTCAAGGGAATAAACATGGCCGCCTTGTGATAAAGGTCCATTAATGTGTAGTGCATAGCCGATTCTGATATTCTTAAATTGATAGGAGAGTATTTTGAGAATAGCAACAACACGATACCGTGAGAAAGGTATATTCTTCAGTTCCCAGTTTAAAAGCGACAATTACTCACAAACATAACTCACCTTTTTATATAAGTTCATTGCCTGCATAGAAATAAAAATAATCAGTGATAGGCATTTTACATGTATTGTACTGACGTTTACTCAGAAGCTAGGGATCGGTGTCCGTTTTGTTCATTTCTTCCCAAACTTTCACATTTAATTAATTAAGATAAGAACTTTGCAGTCATATGAAGTGTTCTCATTGTTTATTAAAGATACTAAAAGAACTTTATCCTTAAACGTATCGCAATTTGAAAATCTTGTTTTGCATCCAAACCCTGAAAGTTTTTTTTAGAATCCCACATGTTTAGTAGTAGGGTATCAGGTAATACTAATGGCACATAGAGCTTTAACGTGGATGTGACACAGTCAACCTTAATCAGCTCTACCTGGTTACGTCAAGCTTTAAATTTAAGTATGATACATTTTATTTCGTTTTATTTTGTTTTTTATTTTATTTGCTCCTTCGTCGCAAAGTCAGGGATACGGTTGGAAACCACATATGAAGTAATGAATGTGGACCCTTTTAAATGGGTTTACATCAATCAAACGTTGTCGCCAGTTACCTTTTTCATAAGATCATCCTTTGCTCCACCACCACTAAGGTCTTTTACCATTCCCATTCCCTGATTTTGCAAACCACTGGCCACATTCATTCCTTGTCCTTTTACGTTGTTCATCATGCCCATTCCTTAAAAAGTGCATTTAAATTTAGCCTCGATCAAACAGAACAAAAAGAAAATAACGATTATTTTACTTTTCAACAATATTTTACCTTGTCCTTGCATCTTATTAAACATGCCCATTCCTTGGCCTTGTAGCTTATTGGCCATTTCCATTCCTTGTCCTTGTAGCTTATTGGCCATACCCATTCCTTGGCCTTGTAGCTTGTTGACCATACCCATTCCTTGGCCTTGTAGCTTGTTGACCATACCCATTCCTTGGCCTTGAAGCTGACTAGCCATACCCAATCCTTGCCCTTGTAGCTTGTTGACCATACCCATTCCTTGGCCTTGTAGTTTGTTGACCATACCCATTCCTTGGCCTTGTAGCTTGTTGACCATACCCATTCCTTGGCCTTGTAGCTTGTTGACCATACCCATTCCTTGGCCTTGTAACTTGTTGACCATACCCATTCCTTGGCCTTGTAGCTTGTTGGCCATACCCATTCCTTGCCCTTGTAGCTTGTTGACCATACCCATTCCTTGCCCTTGTAGCTTGTTGACCATACCCATTCCTTGGCCTTGTAGCTTGTTGGCCATACCCATTCCTTGCCCTTGTAGCTTGTTGACCATACCCATTCCTTGGCCTTGTAGCTTGTTGGCCATACCCATTCCTTGCCCTTGTAGCTTGTTGGCCATACCCATTCCTTGGCCTTGTAGCTTGTTAGCCATACCCATTCCCTGTCCTTGTGCTCCACCGAGAGCTCCCAAACCATTGCCTTGTAATTTACTAAGCATTCCTTGGCCTTGACCCATCAGACCACCTCCTTGGCCTTGTAACCCACCAAGCATCCCTTGACCTTGACCCATCAGACCACCTCCTTGGCCCTGTAATCCACCAAGCATTCCTTGGCCTTGACCCATCAGACCACCTCCTTGGCCCTGTAATCCACCAAGCATTCCTTGACCTTGACCCATCAGACCACCTCCTTGGCCCTGTAATCCACCAAGCTTTCCTTGGCCTTGACCCAACAAACCGCCACCTTGGCCTTGTAATCCACCAAGCTTTCCTTGGCCTTGACCCAACAAACCGCCACCTTGGCCTTGTAATATACCAAGCATGCCTTTAATTTGTCCTTGCAATCTTGCTGTTTTGTTACCAATATTTGTATCATTGGCTGTTTGATAAGTACCGTTTATATTCTGTGTGTTATTTAACATTCGCTTTAAATAATTTATATAAAGAACTCGTTGAAGCTGCAGTTGTCGAAGAATAATGGAATTTCTGAGTCGGATAGCCCTTACTTGGTTAACGTAACTAAGTGCTTCTTGAGGACTATAGTTAACCAAGGATGGATCTGTACAAAGGTAAAAAAGAAAGAAAAATGTATCAATATAAGATGAATTGTTAAATAAGTAATAAATACAATTAAGATTATTTCTTATAAGTAATAGCATGACTTGAGGGTGATTAGTGATTAAATGTCCCCGAAAGCCGAGGGAGGTTTTGTTGAAGTCCCGACGCCGAAGGCGGAGGGACTTTAACTAAACCTCCCGAGGCTTGAGGGGACATTTAATCACTAATCACCCGAAATTTCATGCTATTAGTTTGTAATATTATGATTACCAAGGAATAAAACTGCTCTTAGGAAATATGTTAGCTTTCGTACGATGCATAAATTACAAAGTTTTACAAAGCTGTTGATATGCGGCATACTTAAGGGAATTTGCCTTTGTTAAATGCGACAATGGCGAATTGAACCAGCATTCATTCATTCGTGCTGCTTTATTCTAATTCACTTTGGTTGGCCTAGAGCGGTATTAATGAAGTGCTTTAAAACCGTCTTGATTACGTCACAAATAGTAAGAAAAATTATCGGCTAGTCAACGTATGCGCAAAGATTGTTCAATGGATCCCACAAGTGCTGGGGTATTCAATAGTGTGTAGTCCAGAGTCATTGCGCAAAATTTTCGATTGGGTGAATGCTACCCAGCCATGGTCCCGGTGATTGTCATATGAGGAACCATGCCTCATGAATAGTGATGAGGGATATTTAGTTACTAAATATCCCTCATGATTATATTCATGAGGGATATTTAGTCTAAATATCCCTCATGATTATATTCATGAGGGATATTTAGTCTAAATATCCCTCATGATTATATTCATGAGGGATATTTAGACTAAATATCCCTCATCACTATTCATCCAGGGGGATGTTAGACCTTAAACATCCCTCTGGAAACAATGGATCCCGAGGTAATCATGATATTATAATATTAATAACTTTCATTGTCAATAATAGGAAATATAAGTTTCTTTACCCATTCCATAAGGGACCACTTCACAAAGCGAAAGCTGCTTGTTGTCACCAGGGATGCGTATATGAATGTATCGACCTGTATTATTGCACGTGATTGTTGAGAACTCCCCAGAGTTGATTGTGTGTTTGTCGCCGCACTTTTCGTTAAATTTTCCTTTCCCTTCTAAGCTATTGCCGATTCTTATCTCAATATCAGCTAACTGTCTTCCTGCATCATTTTTTCGATTGGCAATGTAGATTTCTTTGATGGTAGTAGGAAATCCCAAGTCAAGGTACCACCATGGATCAGATTGGAACTGCGTAACAGCACATGAATTTTCTACAAAACAAAAAGAGTTGTTGGTAACAGGAAAATAAGACTATCCACTATTACTTTCTCTTTTACTAGTAACAACATTATTACGTTATTATTTCAGTCTAAAAAAACTAAAAGCTATTAATTTAACACACACATCTTTCCGAAAAATGTGATTATGATGAGGATTATGGTGTTGCTATTGTTGTTCTTGTTGTTCTTGTTGATGATTATGATGATTATGGTGTTGTTGCTACTGTTGATGATGATGATGATGATGATGATGATGATGATGATGATGATGATGATGATGATGATGATGATGATGATGATGATGATTGTGCTTTTGTTGTTGTTGCCTGATCATGGTGATAATGATAATAAAAATAATATAATAACTTTATTAACGTCTCTGGTCTTATAGCTGGGCAAAAGTACCCTACTAATTAGGAACACCATGATACATGATACCATATTTATCTATCATTTACGAGTTTTAAACTAATAACGACTTTCAGAGCCACACATCACCGCTTCAAGTCAGTAGAGGCACTTGAGTCAACAGTTTGCCATCGAACTTAAGAAACATGCACATTTTTAAATAAAGAACACTTGGTACATACCTCTATTGAAGTGTCTATCTATTTGTCCATCTACTGCTCTTGAAGAGAAGAAATCAAAGCTTGTACTTGATTGTTGTGTGGTCTGGTTTACTGCAATATCAACTGTAAAAAATAAGAGAAACAAAAAATATAACATTGTTAATAGTTGTTAATTTCAATAGAGCTTCCTGAGGAGGGATCATATTTCCAGTTCCAATTTGGCAAAATTCCAGTGCAGGTTACTAATATTCACGTGATAAATTACTGACCAAAATATGCGTGGAGTCTGGAAACCATGGCCACGAACTAAAAAATATTCAGACTTCATAAACTTATATACTTGGAGGCAATTCCCACTGTGCAACAACTGAAACCTGAAGGAACTCTATTCCCATTTTTGAACCCTCATCCTATTTTCCCAATCCCGACTGAGGTGAATCCCAGATCGTATTTTACTCCCTCATGCAGGACCTTGTCAAGTAATATAAACTACTGTTACCCACTTTGATTGAAAGAGCATCCCAAGACTTCAACTCGCATGCACATTAAATATCCACGCCAGGCCTGAGGCACAATTCTGACGAACCTTCCAACAACTCGACGAGAAAAATAATTGAACATGGGAGTATTACGATCAGCATTCCCTGTGAATACCTAAAACGGCATAAAAAAAAGACGTTTACGAAACAATGCAAAACTCTTGGTAAACGTTTGAGTGCTGGCTAGTGTGAGCGCTAACCATGAACGCTATCCGTTTAGAGTTAGACAGTGAAAGTATTTGATTTTTTCTAACGATTAAAAAATACATTTTTTCTATTAATTTTTATTATTATTAATTTTCTTCTTATTATTTTTTATTATTTATTTATCTATTCATTTATTTTTTTATTACTTTGTGTGTGTGTGTGGTGTGACAGCAACCGGCCCGAAAGGGAGGCTCGGAGGTTTGGTATACGGATTATATTTAAGAAATGTAAATTATGTCTCATCACCAGCCGAACAGGCTCAAATCGAGAAAGAGTATTGGAAAGATAAAAGCATTTTACCTTTTCTTTGCCATTTTCCTTATAATGTAACCATTTGTAGCCATCCAAGCTGTAGAGTACATGATATTGTGTTACCCAGTCTTCTGTGTCTGGTTTACCTTGTGTCACTATACCACTAATCAACTTTAGTTTACCTACAAATTGAAAATACAGTAAACAATCATTACCTCATCAAGTTTAGCCGCTTGTTTTGCAAAATTGAATTTTTTATTATTATTCACTGACATTATATTCACTGACAGCTTTAGATCTAGGGCTGAAGGAAGTTAACTCTTATATCTTAATAATGCAGCTACGACGTTTTCCCTTATCATAGCTTCGTTTAAGAAATCATAGCAGCGTTTTATATTCATGTGCAGTGGCGGATCCAGGGGTGGTTCCGAGGGTTCCATGGAACCCGCCTTTGTGAGATCATGTTCTTTACGCTCAGTAGAATGAAATTGGAACCCCTTCCCCCCTTTTGAAGTCGATTGCACCATCTTTTTCTGCGTGGCGGCCATTTTGGAACCACCCTTTTTAAAATCCTGGATCCGCCACTGATGTGTACACTGCAGCATGTAGTCCATTCTCATTAGTGGGCTATTTGTTGTTAGTTAGCAGTTCAATTGTTTCCATAGCCTTGTCTGAACTTGCTTGAAGGCTCAATAGATTAATACGTAATTACGTTGATTGAATTTTTGGGAAAACGAAAAAGATAATGCGCTTGGTAAATTAATGTCACCATGATCTTGTATAGAACCCTTGCAGCAGGTCGAAATGCAGTTCAATTTGGAGGACAAAGGGTTCCAATTCTCAGGAGATTGAAATTATTTATTTTTGTCCCCCAAACGTTCGTATCCATTTGACCTTTTTGCTCTAACGAACATTTTTGACCGATTCTCAAAGTCTCGTGCTGTTGAAACAAAAGATATGCAAATTGTTTTATGATTTTGTTGTTTAGAAATAATAGAAGCGTTGATAATGATAACTAGACTATTATGCATGTTGCATTGCTCGTGTGAAACGCTGAATCAGCGTTTCAATACTGCTATTATTTCTAAACCACAAAACAAAACCACAAAAGAATTCACAGATCTTTTGTTCCAACAGCACGAGAGTTCGAAAATGTTCGTTAGAGCAAAAACGTCTATTATATTTGGAAGACAATAAAAATGTGAATGAAATCAAAAGAATAGCATCATCAACCACATACGGTAAAAACGACAAAATAGCAGCCCAACAGACTGAAGTATTAACTGAAATCCACCTAAAAAGTCCAGATCGTGCCATACCAACTATTATTACTAAGTAATTTATCGCATATTTTCCTTATAGACATTTCTGTGACTGTAGCATTTACAGTAAGTTTGTCACAATATACCCACACTAACGACCTTACTCACTATTAGAGTCTCCTGTAGCTCAGTGGCAGAGCGTCCGAATAACATACGGAGGGTCGTGGGTTCGATTCCCATCTGGTTTTCAGAATTTGTTCTGAGTATTCCACAGTATGGTACGTTCATATACACATTTCATTCCCTCATCATACGCATACCATGTTTATCGTATTACTAATTTTAAAAGTCTGTTAACATTCCTTTACCCAAATGACAAGTGATTTCTTGTTTTGCCTTACCGAAGTCAATTTGTATGAATGTCCTGGGTCCAGCGTCTCTGCTTGCACACCATGCATTTTGATTCGAGAGACGCCCTTCTTGAGGCCTCAGGTGATCAGTTCCATAATAGGAAGAAGCCGTGATTTGAACATCTTTAATGATGTTTCTATTTGATACACCAAGCGGATAGATGCAAACTGTAAATGAACACAGTCATTATTTTAATAGTAGACTAACAGATCATGATAATTAGAACACATTTTCTTTACATATTTATTCGCTTTTTTCCAATTGTCACTAGTCCTATGTTCATGCACAAAGCATATTTTACTAAAAGCAAAAACCTCAGTCAAGGTTTAGTCACCTTGACTACTTTATCAAGGAGTAATCAAAAATGTTTCTTAGCTATTAATTTTATACAGAACTTAATTTTGATTCCAAAAATAAATAAAAAAATGGGGTGTCCCAAGCTCGTTTTCGAGATAAGGAATTTTGAATATTACCATCTTGGCAAGTTTTCGAAAGAATAATGGCTGAAACCAAGATTTCCACACAAAAAATCATAACTCAAAATCTAAAAAAGGTATGGAAATAATTTCTCAGAATACCTACTTTAAACATTGTTTTCAAAGAATAACTAAAAATTTTTGAAGAACGTCTTAAAAATTAGCTCAGAATATAGCATTTTGTTAGCTTAATGAACCGAAAATCGTTCTCAAATGATGATAACAAAAGCACATATGAGACCTACACCTACTTGCAAAAACGTTGTCATACAACATTTGAACATTTGCAGTTTCAAGATTAGGAATAAATTAAAAGTACAAAAGAAAGAGTTCTGCTTCAATGATCTTCTTTTGTACTTTTAATTTATTCCTAATCAACTAAACTATGCTACAAATGCTCAAATGTTGTATGACAACGTTCTTGCAAGTAGGTGTATATGATAATTACTTTTTGTCAAACTTTCGCAAAAGCTTTTTACCTGTTGTTTTAGGAAAAGCACTTACTTGGATAACGTATTCCTGTGCCACCAATCCCTGGAGGAGCTCTTGCAATTTTTGATCCGTTATTATTTTGTGTAGCGTTTGCTGCTACGACATCACTTCGCTTAACTGCAATTTTGAAGAATGAATGGTGTTGACTAAAACAACAAATGAATATTCCAAATGCTCAACATTCTGTTTTAGCTTCAAGAATATTAACATAAAACAGAAGACAGAGCCAAAATTAGAGTATATCTATCTAGAAGAGTATCGTTTAAAGTTATTATTATAATACATGAAAGTATATGTGCTTTTTTTACTCCCTCAGTATGCCTGAAAATATGACTGTTGAATACATCTTGCGAGTCTTCCTGTTTTGTTTTTATTCAAAGTTAGGCACTACACTTCAGCATACTAAGAGATTGGGTGTGGTGCCGATAATGCTGGTACGTGGTGTGTAGTATTTTCCTTTACCAGAGAAAAGTCAGCTTGTTTTATGGTAAGATTATAGGCTCTAATTAAATTATATTTGGAAGAGTAATGCTTTGAAAAAAAAGAATTTCGAAAAGTCTTAAGAATAAATAATAAGGTGATTTAGCGCCATGACAGTTTCGCATCATGAGTAAAGCTAACATTATTTTACTTATGAATTTGATCATCCAAACCAAAGGCAATTTATCACAAGAGAAAACTTCACTCTGCTGACTATAATGTCTTTCCCCTACACACCAAATATTTAGTTTTTTGGGAAGTATATTTCTTGCAAAGCTAAAGTCGAATTGTTAAGGCAACAAGAGTTGGGGAATATTTGCATGACACTTGAAAGATTATAATAACTTACCTCTTTTCAAAGTTCCTTTTCCAAATGAAAATGGCAAAACACGAGCTTCAAGGGCAAGAACTAATGCCGATGTGAGCAGACTGAGAAAGACGAAATTCATGATGTCCACATGAAAAAACCGACGCACTGCAGCATTCATGTAGGAGTAACTCCTCTAGCTGTGTTTAATGCTGCTTGAAGAAGCTACAAACAAGAAGCTGGTGCCTACAGGTACAATAATCAATATTCAACAATGCTGTCGGCTCTTGTGAATAATTTCTGTCATAATTTTATTGTTTTGTTTACTCTAATTCCTGCACCTGCTGATTAATTCTGCAGTGCGCGCAATTTATCTTTTTAGAATTCCTTAGTTTTCAATAATTATTGTTGTTTAGGAATTTTGCTAATAAGGACAAAATAGCGAAGTAACAAGCAGTATATTTTAGTTTCTACTATTTTTTTAACCAAACAGAATTCTTCATAGGCATTCTTGAATTATGTAGAAAAAGTTCAAATAATGGCGTAAAAATCATAAGGAAAAAAATTTACTGTATGCGACTTTTAAAGCTGGAATGTTAAAACAGATAATTAATCACTTAATAACCAATAATATTATCTTGAACCCAAATACTAGTTTCCAGACTAACATAATGTTCGGTATACCATTGCCATTTCTGTCTACAGTACCATTAAAAAAACTCATTCGTTAGGTTTTTTATTGGCTTATAACTTACCAGGGGATTATATTAGGGAAGGGTTGTAACCTGAAGAGAAAACGTTTAGAAGGAATAGAAAGATTTTTTATTTTATTTTCGAATTCCCACTCAATCCTTTATGTGCATCAACGAATTATGGCTGATAAACGCAAGATATCAGAGTTTGGCTTATAACCGGAGGAGGTATAAGAACTAAGAGAACATTTGTGTTGGCAGACTAGTAGGCTTCACCGGGATCATTTGTCCAATATATTTTATTTAAAAAGTCGAAAATGTACAAATTATTATTTCTTATATTTGAAATATTTTGAATTTTGCAGATTTTTTTGCGAAAGGCTAATATATTGCAGAAACGCTGTGATCTAGATTTAAGCACATACACAGATATCTGTTGAGACCAGAAACGTGAACAATCAGTTAATAGATCTGTAGCGATTAATATGTATTTCTCTTAGGAAAATACTAGAAAAATAACTAGAAAACTATGAGGATTTGAATGTCATAAGATGTATTAGACAATTTTTAAGACTGAAAAAACAGAACCGTATGTATTAATTCCTAGCAAGACATACATAGAAATGTGGGTTTTTTTTTACTTTCCACGAACACACGACCAAATCTCACTAACTAATCTAACCCATGATACAAACAATGACACAGTCACGGGTACCCGGCATCAACAATACAATACCTGCTAAATGGGCCAATCCCCAATGGACTTGCTATCAAACCAAATATAACGGATTTTGCCATTATTGACATTTGCTCTCTGGTTTCTTATCTTGGCTGCTGTTTCCACCTCAAACTCGGCCGAAATGAGAAATATACTCGCGTTTGGGTTTATTCTGTGTTTTTTAGGGATAATAACACAAACTTCTTCTCGAGGTAAGATCTTCGCAATGTTGTAAAATAATGTAATAGTTTTGAATCCAATCAAGCATACCAACACGGTTTGGTCAAATCAAATCTTCTCTGTAAGTTGTAATTTTGCCTGGTCTTCACGTATTAACTGATTGTAAATGAAAGTTTCCACTAACCTGATATTGCTAAAAATGCAAATAATAAATCTAATTCATATGTTTTTCTAATTCATTCCAGTTATTCATTAGCATATATTTGTTAAGTGTATGTTTGTTTTCTAAATTAATATGCAATTTTTAATGAGGAAGTTGACATTTGATGAGAACAACTTCTTGGTTCACCTGTTCTGAACTGCGACGTTATCTTTAAAAGCATCCTGACAGCAAAACATAATTTATTATTTTCCATGTCCAGTTGGGCCATTTAAAAGAAAAAATATATAGTTTCTGATTTACCTTTCAACAGTCCATTGCAAAAGATGTTTGAAAGTCTTAAACTCCGATATCAAAACTGCTGCTAAGAAAAGCATGACTGCAGTAGTTCAAGCTGGTCTTGATCTCACCAAGATACGCGACCAGTTCGGACAGGAACAAGCAAACCTTGAAACCAATCTGAAGAAAGCAAGGGAGCTAACAAGAACTATCAACGAAAAAATCAAAAAAGCTGTGAAAGAGACAGCAGAAATCTTAGAAGAAGCAACAAAAAAAGCCAAAGAAAAGATGCAAGAAGTTACTGGTAGGGTTTGAAATTCTTGCTTTGAATGAAAATAGAATATGACGTAGCTGCAGTAAAACTTATCTTGGATTCCCGAGCACATAAAGGACTATATTTTCTATAGGGGGTACTCCCCATAATGGACTATACGGGGTGCTCCTCCCGAAAGGGGTACCTTTTTCAGACCGGAAGTATGGAAACGGGTTGGGAATTTTTAGTAATGAAGTGCCCCCCGGATATTTATTTATTTATAGTAACTATATGTTTCAATGATTTAGCTGATCAAAATGTTACCTATATGGGAGCATGAATTTACTGTAAATATATCCGGGGGGAGAGGGTACTCCTAAAGATTTTTTCCGGGGACGCTCCGCTCAGTCTCTCGACCCCCTACACTAAACCAAATTTCGGCAAACAGGTTCCCCTTCCACATACCTTTTCGTGTTCAGAAAACGTTTTGACAAGATTTATACGCAATCTCGCATGTTTATGCTTGCAAATTGCGCCTTCAATGGAGCTCAAAATTTTAGACTTACTTTCACCGGCATAGTTTTTATTGCATAATTTCACGTTCAAGATTGGATTGGATTTTTCATTTCAAACTATGATATCTGGTCCCAAGTTTACAATTTCATACAAGCAAAATACATCTAGGCACACTTTCGGTCCCATTTTTGTCCCTGAACCCCTGTCTACGTCTGCTATTAATTTCAGAAAATCAAAAAAATACTTTTTCTTCTTTCTTAGTTGCATCAAGTATATTGGGCGATATTGAAGAAAAAGTCGGAGTTAACAGAACCCAAGATAAAGCCAAAAAAATCCGAGATCAGATTGCAAAGAAACATGGCGTACAAAGCAAGCTGCAAAAACTGGTATTGAATGAAAATGGCGTGATTGCCACCCTTAATGCAGCAAAAATCCTGGCAAAGGCCAGAGTAGATGCCAAAGAGAAAAACATTAAGCAAAAAGAAGCTGTTGTTAGGGATGATGTCCAAAAACTAAAAAGTGATATGTCTTTTGCGGAGAATCAACTAAACGATGAGCAGCAAGTGGAGCTTGAAGATGAAAGAGAAGCAAGAAGCAAGATTCAAGAGGCTGTGAAACATAACAAGATTGCTATAAATAAAGCCAAAGGTTTCCTAAAAAGTATTGAAGAAGGAATACAAAAGTTTCACAGTGACATAAAAGAGGTCCCAATAGATTTGTAAAAGTCTAATTGGAAGCGCAACATTACGTTGTTCATCCGTTACGTTTATTTTGGTAAATATACTTATTATATAGCTATATTATAGATATCTATAAGATTCTAAATCTACATTAAATCTATTTTGAATTATAAATTTTTGATATAAAAATTTCATACATAGAGTGAATTTAGTGACACTTTTGAATAGTGAGATAAATCTATTAAACGTAGATAGCTATTTAGTTGACGTCACCCAAAATAGTAAATGCGCGCCAAAGTAAGGTTATGCAAATCCGGGGGTTTACTTTACCAAAGAATGTGTGAAGAGACAGTCACTTTTTTCATTGTTCCCCCCCCCCCTGATCTCAGTAGCCGTTTACTCGTAGATTCAAATTTATGTGACGTCAGCTAAAATAGTAATAACTTATCTAATTTAGTTGACGTCAACTATTCAACATGCAGTTTGACTAAATTTGCTCTGTATTGAAAGAATAATGTTATTTGTTATTTGACAGTTATTTGTCAATAGTGCTTTATGTAGCGGACCTGCTGTGCTTAGTATTTTTAAGAATCAAGGCTATGACGAACCTCGGTACAAAAATTATGCATTCTAATTGGTGAAAATGGTGAATATCAGTAATAAACTTAATTTCACGCTATAAGTGACACGTGTGGATAAATAAGTATTAGACATATTGCAGACAACTGAGGGCGTAGTCCGAAGCTAGAAGCTAACAGCCACCCCATATTTAATCGGCCGAAGTGAATACCGTTTATAATTGCTATTCAGTGTCCCACACCATTGCTTTCCTTCATGCACAATAATTTACGGTTTCTTGTTGCAATTAATTGAGCATGCGCAACACGTTTGGAGGCATCAAATTTGTTTGGATTGCGCATCCCACATGGATAGCGGATCGTGTTTGAAATTAAGAGAACAGGTTGAAAATCATTTCGTTATGTCTGCTTGGTTTTCGAATAGGCTCAAAATGCAATGAAACTAGTTCTTCCCCAATCGAGCAAGAATGCCACATTATAAATATTGCCGTCTACATACTGAAAGCAGTATTATAAATATTGCAGTCTCCTGGTTGATGCCGTCTACTGACAGCAAAATTATAAATAGTGCTGTAAGTCTGAATCTCTTTTATTTTTTTGGAATAAGAAATTCGTTCTTGTCATTTTAAAGCTTAATCACTTCGAGAAAAAGACATATTTATAAAGATGGACTTTTTAGCAAGATTTCCTAAGTAAAACTGTTTATTTTTCTTGTTGCAGTTCGTCGAATTAATCTCGTTTGAAAAGTTCCTAATTCTATCGTCGTCTAGAACATGCCTCTTTAAGTATGTTGACTATTTACCTAAAAGTGTTAACCGGGGAATTTCAGAATGAAGTAATCTCAGAATAACGTTTTTTTCTTCTTCAAAATACCCAAAGTCATTAAAGAAGTTTATAGAAGTTGTGACAAAAGCAAGATTCTCAGCAATACGTATGCACTTTCGGAAACATGATCCAAACAGTTTGGCCGGGTTTTCCTAGCTGTCAAAATTTCCAACATGTTTTCCATGATCATCCCTTTTCAGTTAACTGTGCAAAATAATGAAGTCATACGAGTTAGGTGTCAAGTGTGCAGCGTGCCTCCGCCCTTGGTAACTGCGGTGATCAAATACCACCTTGCCGGCCCAACCTCTTTTACTCCACCCTGATTCAATGTTAAATTTACACTGCACACATTAAACAAACAAAACTCTTGCTATCTACCAGGTAAACACACGTATCCTCACTAACCGGAGAAAGTGAACGTTCTTACTCTGAGAGGACAGCAAAATCATTCATTTGTGCAAACTATAATTTGCCAGAGGAATAAACAAGCAGGCTCGAGAGCTTCATGGCCAAGCTTTCGACTCTTCTGTTTGCCAGTGTGTTTCTTTATGTGGCGGAAGGTAAGTTTTATTTAGCTTGATAAAATAAAGTTAAGGTATGTTATGCAGAATGCAAATACTTTTTATCTTACAGTTTTTCGAATTAGCACTATTTATATTAGCATTATTCAAATGAGTGTATCATTCCACTTAGCACTTCAAGCGACTATATTGTTCAAACTAGCATTTAATACAATGAGTATCATTCAAATTAGCACTAGTTGTTTTTAAAATTAATCGGTGACACAATAATCATATATATTTATCTAAAGTTACAAAGGCTTTGACGAACATCTTGTATAGAACTGGAACTGTAAAAACAGTCTGCGCGAGCGTAAGTTCAGGCTGCAAAATACATTCTAATTAATTTTAGAATAAAAAGTATTTCCAGTGATGATAACAACTAATGTAGCAGGTAAACAAATAAAGTTACTATCCAACAAATAAGGTTTCATGACAACTAGCCAATGGAAAAAGAGTGTAGAACAAACTTACTGCTTTTAATTCAGTGCAAATGAAATGCGCCTTTTGATCCATTATTTGGATCATCATTGCTATAAGCTCCGTATGAACTTTAGAATATATAAGCGGTTATCTAACAGAGTAGAAATTGCTTGGTTTAGTTGCAAAAAAAGCATTCAAGCCTGTCAATATCAACTTGTCAACAATGTCAATATCATCTGCTGGTACCTGCTCAGTGGTTCAGCAATATATTTAAATTAGGCTTAAAACCGTCAAGGTGTCAAGATATTAAAGAAATAGTATATAGTTATATATATTATCATAAAAAATGATGTTTATCACTTAGACTATTATCCTTTTTCTATTTTCTAAAATTGCTTAAGGACGTTAGCTGGCATTGTTTGTGCGCATCTGTTCTGCGCATATGGCGTGGCAGCTCTCGCGCGCGTGATCTATGTTTTTCAAGATCAAACTCCGATTGCGATCGGCTATATTTCGAAAACAACAACGGTGACACCCAATTTTTTTTCAGTATTTTATAAAGAAATACATAAGCTATCAATGTTACAAATTTGAAGAAAAAATATGGGAAAATCATAATAAAATTACGTATTTGAATGAAAATCCGATCTACAATACGGCCAAAGCGTCACCGAGTGCATGGTGGCTGCAAATTCGAGTCAAAAACTACAAGTTATTTGTATGTATTCATAAATATTTACACATAATATTTATATATTGGTTCGATGGACAAGAAAAGGGCTGCATTTTGATATCATCTCACCCGGCATAAACGAGAAAGGTGTCCCCATTTTTTATTTGCTCATGGAACTTCTATGATTGCCTTATCTCACCATGCTAAATTTGAAAAACATGAGAAACGTTTTTGCTCGCGAACTTCCCTAACAACATGTTTTAAATACAGATATTGCAAAAAACGTTGAATACTGAATACTGAATACTGAATACCGAACAGTGCATTCCAAGACCAAAGGGAATTGTGGGTCTCATTAATTTGAAATAAAAAGTAAACATACAGGGATTTGCTCTCTATATATGACAGCTAGTATATTGTTTCGAATGGAATGCACTAAAAATAAGATAAATAATTATTATTTATTTTAGTTTGGACAAAATTACATAACCCAAAATGCAGTTCCGAATGCACTATATTCAGTATTCAGTGTTCAACGAAAAATAAAAATGTATCATAGGAAGTATTAGGTTGGAAGAAGTAAGAACATGACCTGTATGTATGATATAAGTAAGTGAATTCGTATATCGCAGTTTTACCAGTGAGTTTTACATGCTATTGAGGTCTGCGAAGATTAAAAATGATGAGCTGCAAGGAGCGGACCTAAGAAATCCTATGAAAATTGGTTTAGTAATCACTTCCAAAGATATATATGAATAGAAAGTGAGGGGTACCCCTCTTAGAGTAAGAGTAAAAAAAAAACACTTCTTTTGTAATGGTGATCTTCCGTTGAAGTAGGGGCACAAAAATCGACAGCTAGCTAGGTGCGCACCTCCTGTATACCCCCCCCCCCCCCCCCCCCTCCCTCGGGTCCGTCCTTGTTAGTCTGCTCATCATTAAGATATTAGCAGAACTCATTGGGGCCATTTAGATATATCATTAGGCCCGGGTAACTTCGTGCTAAAACATATTCTCGTAAATTGATGTTGGTTTTTAACATTAGGTTTCAGCTCAATGGAAAAAGAACTACCCTCCTTGATCAGGGAGAAACGTCTTTCAGATATACTAGACGAATCAGGTGACGATGATGCTACTGAAACCAAAGAAAATTCAGAAGAAGGGGGAAACAACAGATTCAATATACACGCCACTGTGAATGATGATACTTCAATGTCTTCTCACAATCCTTTGTATTCACATCATCGAGAAATTCAAATAAACGATAAATACCAAAAAAGCAATGAAAAATATATAACAAGAAAAAATGTGCGTGATGCGTCGTATAGAGGACAGCATACGCTAAGGAGTGATAATAGCAAAAAGTTGGAAAGCCAGTTATCGCCAAAAACAAATGAGAACAGACATCAGGAAACAACAAGCCACTCTCAGTTAAACGGAAAACAACAAGACAAGGTTATTGTACCAGGAGCTAAGTTTGGCTGGTTAAGCCAAGAAGTGCCAAGACCTCCACCTCCCAGTGAAGAAATGCAGCATCGAATGAGAATTAGAATGAAACATAAGAAACGCCGTCATCTTAGATACTTGAAACGAATATCTGATTCTAAGACTGATAAACTGCAAACCGATGAGAGAACAAAGACTCCAGGATCATCAAAAACTGCATCAGTGGAGCAGCGCCTGACGTCCGCACAGGAAGAGTCACAAACAAAAACTTCAAAACAAAAAGTTCAAACAACTAATCCTGCATCTTCTACTTTGAAGTCTCCAGAAACAACAAAAATAAATTCCTCGCTCTTATCGAAGCCTTTGAACAATTCTAAAAAAAGAGAAGCATTGAGCGATTCTTATAGTCCATCTTCACTTAAAAGACCAAAACGCATCCCTATAAATGATGACAATGCTGCCACAAATCGTTTTTCTTCTTTGGAAATTACTTTAAAGTCAAAAATACTGTCGCTTTATCCAGAATCATCTTCGTCATCCAAAATTACAAGATCTTCTCCTTCTAAAAAGGCAAGTTCGACTAGTGGATCATCTAGTTCGATTTATGAAATGCCAGCAGCGGATATTCTCAGTAACTTTTTTCAGCATGCAGGATCAGCAGGTGCTAGGACGATTGTGAGAAACAGGAATTTGGATCAAGAGGATGTCAAAAATCCCCGAAATGAGATTCCCAACAAGTCAAGCCGCGAGCGGGAAACAAGAGAAAAAACGAGACAGGAGAAGAGGGATCAAAAAGGTGATGATGATTATGAGCTAAAAGTATTGGAGCTTCAGAAGAAAGCAATAGAAGAAGAAGAGGAAAGACTAAAAGAACAGCTTGGGTCCGAAAGACAGAAAATTAGAGTAAACAAGGAAAGCCGATTGGAACAGCTGAATCAAAAAACCAATGAAAAAGAAAAGGAGGTTCAATTACTATTTGAAAAATTTACAAAAACAGATGAACAAAATACTAAAAACTTAAAACCAAGTACTATTGGTCAAACCCCAGCAAAACGTTCTTTTGGATTTAACACCAACTTAGCTAATAGTGATAATGATGACAACGGCGTAGATGGCGATGATGATGGTGTTGGTGCTATACGGACGAAAACACTCCAAAACAGAGGAGGACGGAGGACGAAAATACCCAAATCTCAAGATAAGGGGATTATTAAGAAGCAGAGAACCATAAACGCTGGAGGTGATTTGGGGAATGATGACGAAATAACAGAAGTAGCATTTTATGATAAGGAAGATGACATCACGAACCAAAACAAGAACATCGACGGCTTAAAACATTCAGAGAAAGACGATGATGGTAAAGAATTGTCGGGCATAACTGAAGGCAAACTTTTTGGGACCAAGGATAAGGTCAGTTTACCAACTGATAGTGACAGTGAAGCAAGCAGCACTTTGATGGAGAACGGCGGCATAATAAACAAAACTAAAGACGTTCAAAGTAGAATCAGCTTATTGGAACCTGTGAAACTACTAGATGAGATAGACGAAAAACAGACACAAAACATTAACGAAAACAAGACCGGAGAAAGTCTAGAAGATAAAATGGAAAACGAAGATTTGATGGACAGCAAACAAAAACAGTCTAGGGAAAAGAGTATAAGAAAGGTTGAGGTTGACATTCCACAGGAGCAACCTCAAGAGCTACAAAATAATAAGTACGAGAAAAAAGATAGGAACATGGAAAATACTAATTCAACAGAGAGCACTGGAAAGAAAGGCACTGACAATGCTGATGTAGATATAGATGTTGTTTCTGATAGCCAAAATCCACTAATATTTACAGAAATAAAAGAGAAAGAACAAGAGGGTAGCGGCAGCACAACAGCTAATAATGGAACAAAGGAACGGGAATCCCACAATACAGAAAGTATACAAGAAATGGCTGGCAATGGCGATTCAGAAAGCAAGATGAGTGACAACAACAAAGACAACAGTACCAGCAGCGGTAACAGCAGCGGTAACAGCAGCGGTGACAGCAGCGGTGACAGCAGCAACAACGACAGCAGTGGCAAGAAACACGACGACACTAGCAGTAGCAAGCAGAACATGATTAATGAAGATGATAATGATAATATTATGTTACATGATAACCGCTTGATGTACATTTTGACAGGCGAGGGAACAAAACCTCCCAAACAAAATAGAACAAAACCAAGCAGCAATATGAAGGAGATGACTAATGTCAAAGAAGATTACAAAGATCGTGGAGCCAATGTGTTGGCTCATGAAACTGAGAGAACACATCATGATGTCAAACTAAACAACGAAAAACCACTCGTTCAAAGACAAATAATTATCAACAAAGGATTAAAATCCAAGATCAAAGACATGCATAACAGAATCCTAAATGCGCATAACAGAGTTAGTCAAGAATTGGAGCAAATGGAGCAAGAACTGAGCAATAAATTTCGAACTTTGCAGGAATCAATGTCGATGGCAAAGACACTCACATCAAATATTGACAGTAAACTTAATAACTCGGTACTCAGCGTCATGAAATTAGCTTCGTCTTCTGCTAAAAAAGCCAAAACCAAGCTTGAACTGGTTCAAAGTAAGTATGACATTTCTTATGCTGATTGTATTATGCTTATATAGACCCCTTGCAGCACGTCGGAATGCAGCTCAATTTGGAGGGCAAAACAATAGGTTCAAATCCTCAGGAGATTGAAATTCTTTTGTTTTGCCCTCAAAATTGAGCTGCTCTGACGTCACATCCAAGGGGTCTGTGGGAAAACATTACACCCAAGCCGATGAGGTGTATTCAGCTCTGGTGTAATGTTTTCCCTATTCAAAATAAGATTCTTTGTCTGGGTTATATCCATATTCATGTGTCTTGTCATGCATAACCATTAAACGAAGAAATGATCCCCTAGGGATCTGAATCGGGAAAACATTACGCCCAAGCTAAAATTGTCTATTGTTGCTCGGCCAATCAGAACGAAGTTTTTCTGCACAATGTGCATCAAATGTATCATTGGATCATTCAATGTGGTCATTTTTTGCTGTTGCTTATCTTCGTAGAAGCTGCTGCAGCCCTGAATAATATCGAAGAAAAAATCGGTGCGAACGAAACGAGGAACTTTGCAAAAATGCTGAAATACAAACTACCTGATCTATCTGCCCAGAAGAACAAGACCTACCAAAAGATACTAGCATTAAACAACGTCATCACGAAAATGGATGGTGCTAGATTAATTGCTCTGGATAAAGCAAACATTAGTTACAATGTTAAAGAAAAAATAGAAAAAAGTATGTCCAAGGTCGCTGGTAATGTACTAGACGAGCTGAAGTCAACGGAGAGGGAGTTGAATGATGACACGGAAATGGAAATAGAAGATGAGATAGAAGCAGACAGGAAAATTAGAGATGCTAAAACAAGGAATTATAAAGCAGCAGTAAAGACAGCACAGGCTTTAGAAAAGATTGAGGAATACTTAAAACAACTAGAAAATGACGAAAATAGATTGCGAGCTTTGGAGAAATGAACGTTTTGATTTTCGATTTCAGTTGTTTTTAGCGATTGAAAATGACGAAACCGAATGAAAATACTGCATTATCAATAGATATATAATTATTTTCAATAGGGAAACCTTGTGATGTAGATTTTTCAGTCTTACTGATCAGTTGAAGACTATTTTCAGTTATCTAAACTGGGACATTGTATTGGGTTTTGCTTTTCATTAACTGGATGAGCGTATTTGCATATAACTTTGTTTAATATTAACATTGGAATGATAACAAATGAAGCTGAATGAACACATTATCCTATATTACATAGTATCCGTTATTTTTATACGTAATATGTGTTTAAGATGGCTAATAGATGGCTAAATAAACATCAACAGTTTATTAAATTGGGACTCGAAATCAAGTTATAGATTAGTAAGACATCGTAAATGCATACTTTGCATTGATGAATTGATGTTGTGTTCAGATTGATAAAATAAAGAAAGATAAATCAAGGCTTCTGAAGTATCGTATCGTTTGCATCACCATACAAATGTGGAACAAGGAAGTGTGACCTGTCTATCAGAAAAAAAATAGCGCTAGCCATTGTTAGAGCTGAGCCAAAACACCTACTGAACAAAAGGTCGACTGAGCTTATTTCAAAGTGTTGTAATAGAGATAAGTTCTTGTAATACACAATGTACCTTATATGAAATTTTCGCGACACGTTAATTTCGCGATTTTTGGGGTCGCATATTTCGCGACACTTTAATTTCGCGATTTTGCAAAAAAATCATATTTTTAATCATTTTAATTTCGCTATTTCATTGAATAATTCATTCATAATTTGTTTTCAGATACGCACAAACTCCTTTAGAAAACCCACTTTACTAAGTAACATTATAAAGTGCGCATTAGTTCCTTGGTTTTGACTTTAGTATATTGAATACTTGTTCCAATCATTCATTGTCATCAGATCAATAGGCGCTTGTACTTGCTTCAGAAACAAAGTCTTGTAGCCATACTTTTGAATGGTCATTAAATTTTTTACTTTCTCAAAAATGGAGGGTCACTTAATTTTCGCGACACTCATTCAAAGTGTTGCGAAAATTTCATGTAATAAGGTAAAATAATGAATAGCTACATCTCCGTTAGGGAATTCTGTAATTTAGTGAGTAACGTATATTCAAAATCACTTGTAGCCTGATGCTTGTTGAAAGAACATGAAACTTTAAGTCGCTACCATAGTGTGCTTCCTGTCCAGACTACTCCTATGTATACATACATACACACATATATAAGCCCATAGGAAGCAATTTTCGGAACCAATCAATATCGTAACATTGATGTAAAAACCACGCCTATCGAAACATCGAAGTGAAACGCCGATGCCTAATTGGATAGCGGTAAAGAACACAATTGAAAGTTTTCAAAAAGATGCCAAAAATAAATCAAAAACTTGTGGAAGTGTTCACGGTACGGCGCGTAGCACTGTAATAAGTTACCATAATTATCACAAACTTGAAGAAAATGCATTTATTATATTCACATTCGACGAGAAAATATACAATTACAATCGTTTTTCGTGCTTTCTTTTTTCCTTCTCTGAACTATAATTCACATAATTTTATAGAACTTTTAGTTTTGTTCTGTGGCGAAAAATGGGTGTTGGAGTGCCTGGGAAGCTGTTATTCTTGTCTGGGGATTTAAATCTAAACATCTTTGTAGTAGATCGTAAGCTGAACTGGGAATGGCCCAACAACATTTACAACAATTACTGGTACATTTGGTACCATCCAAGTGTTCATGATCTTTGCCTTCTTCTATTGATTTAGAATTTGGACATTGATGTGCACTAGAGGTTGTATCAAGTGCTTCTTTACAGAATGAACACCACTGGTGCTGCATATTGTTTTGCAGTTTAGAGTCATTTGATTGAGATTTTTTGGATGTTGGACTTTTCCTTCTTGCTCTTTTTGATGCTGAATCTTGCCTGTCAGACGGATCCAATGCAATACATCCTGAAGTAGAAGACTTGCTTGATCCTAAGCGAAGGCGTTGACAAGCAGCTTTAAGGTCTCCCTGAGGAAACTTTGCATTGAGTAGTAAGTCTTTCCCTGAAAATATGTACAGATATTGTTAGTCTAAAAGGGAACGACACTGAAACTACATTCATTATGTGTTAGGTTTAAGAAGCGTGTTTTAGTGGTCTTGGCTTAGACGTTGCATGGTTACGCACTCTTAATCCAAGGAACTTGACGGACCACGATGCCAGGACAGAAATTTTAGGAGAGAAGCAGTAGTGAAGTGTTCCACTATAAATAAGTATTTTTCTTTTAAGATACAAATTGCTCCATAGTAGGATGCTTCATTTGCCGTCGTCAGAGTTAAGTTATGTGCGAACCTATGTCATAAAACTCACGTTGGCCATGAAATATCACGTGCAGGAAAATGGAAAGTGTGATAAGGCACCATACACAGGTGATGAGTTTTACACTCACATTCACTAATATAATAGCCAATGTCCATGTGCTTGAAATTCTAGCACAAAGCATGATGGGAAAGCTTTTTTGGCACATTGCCTATTAAAGTATCATCATTTAGACAACTTGCACAAAATCCCAAATCTCTCGCAACAAAACAACAACAACAACAAAAATAATAATGGAATTTTCTTTACTTTTACCCGGAGTTAGAATTTGGGACTCCGTGCAAGGCGTCCATTTGTAACAATAGACCACATCGGCTTGGGTGTAATGTTGTCCCATTTCAGACCACATGTCATTCTCTTGAGAATAAGATTCTTTGTTTGAGTTGTATCCATATTCATATATCTTCTCATACGCAACCGATGAACAATGAAATGATACTATAGGGAATGACACGTGGTCTGAAATAGGACAATATTACACCCAAGCCGATGAGGTCTATTCACTCAAGGTTTGACAGATTAGAATGGTTTAATAACTGACATCCACACAGTAGCCTATTAGTCAGATCTGTTAGTATAAAAATCATGCACGTTTGAGTACAAGCACCAAACTTGGCATAAGTGTTATTTGGGGCATACTAAACACATTTAGGGGCAGGTGCCAAATTTTGATGAAAATTATCCATTTAATTGAGTGTGGTGTAGCATGCTTCCCCTGAACACCATTTTTTGGCACACCCTCTAAATCTACTTAGTATGCCCCAACGAACATTTGTGGCAAGTCTGGTGCTTGTACTCAAAAGTGCACAATCTTTGCTATTTTTGTCACTAACAGACCTGACTATATCAGGGTCTATAAGTTACTGCAACGTGGTAAATCCCTAAAAAAACAAGCTTAGCTTTAGTTACCTATATCACTTGCACTCTTGATACATTCAGAGCTTCCAATGACACTAATAATTTGAGCCAAAGCCGTCATATCATCATAGGCTCGAAAGAAAGGATATCTGCCACTGAGAAGACAGAGCATAATAACACCACCAGACCAGATATCAACAGCTGTGGTTTGGTTTGGACACTTTAAGAGAACTTCAGGTGAACGAAAACCCGGAGTACCAGCTCTAGGTGCATTTTGGTGACCTCTGCAAGTTTAGAAAAAATAGGAAATTGAAATCAAACCCTTATTATTCAAGTAGTTTTAACAGTAAAATCACAATGAAAGAGTAGAGTTATGACCGGGGAAAAGTTTTTTTTAAAATTGTGTTGGCCTGGAACAAATCCATTTAAAATATAATCAAAATTTTAGAACTTGATTATGTATAGATTTGATCAGAACACCCAAGCTATTTGTTCTACTCAAAATTTATTCCCTTTATTTTGAGTTGTGAGCTTTTGAGTGTTTCTCTCTCAATATCTTCTTGGGTCAAAATAACTCTCACTACCGAAAAATCTAAAAACTAAATAAATAAATAAACAAATAATAATAATAATAATAATAATAATAATAATAATAATAATAATAATAATAATAATAATAACAACATAATGCTTCTTTAGCGCTGCCCCAAATTGCTGCACCATTAGAAGAAACAGCTTTCACACTGTCATCCACTTTATTAAATTTCATACTAAATCTATAATGCTGTGAAGCAATTCAATCTGGGAAGAAAAAAATTGATTTTAATAAATTCCTGATTTTCTGTGCATCTTCAAAGATTTCTTCAAAATTGTTGAAAATGGACCATAAAACTACTTGTGTTTTCCCACCAATGAGCAAATGAGGAGAATGAGTTTAGTCAGCTGTGGTACAAACCCAGGTAAACAAGTTGAAGGTATTCCATAAAAAAAACTTCTGAAGTTAAAACTATGTTGTTTATTTTTGTGCAGAAAAATTTGTTTTGTTGCCACTAGTTTAAGAAGGTATGTATGCTTACTTTGCATCTCTACACATGCACCAGATAACTAGATATACGTCACACTAGAACCCAGTTACTGCCCTAGGTTTTAAAACTTAGTCGTGGGACCAAAAAATTGAAATTAAAAATCAGGAACTTATAATTATTAAAATTAACTTTTTCTTTGCAGAAGTGCTTCACAACATTATAGTCTTAATATAAAATTGGAAGTCAGATAGAGGTTAGGTGCCCTTTAAGCTAATGAATCCCAATAAACATGTGCTTCTTTTCAATTTACCTGCTCATACATGCAGAACAAATTTCTAGCGGGGAATGTTTAACAGGACAGAGCATCTTGTGTGTCTTGCTAACTGCTGTTTGTTTAGATTCCAGCTGTGTTCTTGACCCAGTGTGGCTCTTGCTGACTGGCATTTTAAAGTTTTTGGACTGACAAGCAAACCGAATATTTCCAGAATGTGTGATACTGGGTTTGAGAACAGGCTTATTGTTACTAGATGTGGTTAAATGCTTTTGATTTTCCTGGCTGTTTTCCATTTGAGGTGAGAGCCGAGAACTGCGACGTGGCAGGTGCCTTGACATTGGTTTGGGAGTTATATTCTTTTCTTTAGAACCTTCAGATATGAAAAAATAAAAAGATAAAAAGAGGTCAGTATCTGCTAACTCGTAGATATTACAATCATAAAGTTCAATATTTGTTTGCACGCAGGCATGAAGTTAATATTTGACTATGTGTCTTCTGCGAAATGATTTATTTCTTGAACCAAGCTTTCGGCCATTTGGCCATCATCAGGGTTGTAGTACACATATTATGTTTAAAATAACGTACGTAGTTAACAATAAGCGTGTGCATACAGGAACAATCATAGGAAATACAGCAGCGCAAGCTAATAAACTGAAAGGACAAATTAACAACGTAACAATAAATGAAAAGAAAGAAAGAAATATGACACCAACTGAATGGAAATCTTAAAATTAGCTAGATGAAATAAAAACCTTAAATAAATTTTAATAACGGAACATAAGCGTCAGGTAATGTCCTTCCATTGTCTCTATTAGTTAAAACACTGTTGTTCTTGTTTTTTGTGATAAGAATTGATTCCATCCATTTTCTCTGGTGCCATCTGATCTCATTCTTTAGAATGGTTGTACCAGTCCAGTTGATGTTATGGCCCAGAGAATTGGCATGGTTTGATAAGGTGCCTTATCGTAGTATACATTTAAATACATAATATACAGCTATTTCGAAAAAATGTTGAATACTGAATACTGCATACTGAATAGTGCATTCCAAGACCGAAATCCATTTTTGGTTATGCAACATTGTCTAAAGTTAAATAAGTAATAATTTATTGGCATGTTTGTTGCTAGGCAATGGTATCTCATGAATGATACCACAATCTGACTCTACAATTTATACAAAACCTAAATGAGCAGATCTTGATTGAAAACAAATAAAATGGCAAAACTTTTCTAAATATACAGTTTTTCAGACTCCCGCTTCCTTGTGGCACAGGGAAAACATTGATTTTTGAAAAAAATTCAAGCCAAAAAGTCCAGTCAACATGCATTTGAAATATCATTTGTACTGTCATGCAAATACTTATCTCATCCTAAAACATTTTCTACAGGTTGAAGTATTTGGGATACTCATTCTCGACTAATAGCTGGCACTTTAAATGGCAAGCATACTTTACATGAAATAATAAATAAATCTAGAGAGCTGGAGTTTTAGCTTGTTGTCTTGGTTGAGTCATCAATAACGGAAATATGTGTAAAGGCCTGTTTACACTAGCAAATTTATTGCACAACTTGAGTGGCAATCTCAATGGCGATTTTATTGCGACCCAAATCACAGTGGGTTGCACTAAATTACGATTGTTTGAATTGGCGGCGACATAGTTTTGATCTATTGCTGTGAAATCGCCACTCAAGCTGTGGGACAAATGTGCTAGTGTAAACAGGCCTTAATATATCTGACAATTAATTACATACCAAATAGTGATTTAGTACTTCCAGGGACTGGCATTGCTAAGCCAAAGTCAACTAAAGAAAACCTGAGAGAGAAAGTGCAGTATGCTAAATCAATGAGTGATATTGTATTATTTACAATGAAAAAAGTATCCTAAATCTCAATGATAGAATAAAATGAATTCACTATGACAACAATATATGACCAAAAGGTGAACCAAAAATAATTGGCTCAAGTTCAACTTACTGTTTAGATTCTCTGGAGTATAAGAAATTACTTGGCTTAACATCTCTGTGTATGACATCAAAAGAATGCACCCTCTTGAGGGCAATAAATAAGTTTTTCATGTACTGCCTTATTTCACAAACACTCATTTCCAGATAATAATCCTGTGAGGGAAAGAATAAAAAAGCTTAGAACACATAAAAAGAAAAAGAAAAAGTTAAGAAATTATTTTTATGATCAAGTAAGATAAATTTTGTCAATCTCAAACTCACAAAACGTATAAGCTGAGATGTGATTTTATCCTTTATTCTCGGTATACCACTGATGTTGGAGCATGCACTGTTTAAAATAGCTCTTATGTAAACAATTACTGATTTACCAGTGCCTTTTCCAGTGAGTGGCTCTTATCTTAAATGCACTTTTGTCCAATGGTAAGCACAGGAAAGAACAGAAGCAACTCCAGTCATGTACTGTACAATTTTATGGATCACTCCCAGATCACATGGATACCATAAGATGGAGGTCATTTTTGAACTTGGTCTTGGACTAAAAGTTAGGAGAAAATTCATAAATGAAATATCTGGAGTTGGAACTACCTTAAGCTTACCTGAAATTTCTGATGTGGGACATACGGAAGTACAAACACTATGTGATCATTCTTTCTATAGGCTGTTTCAATTCCTACGACATTATCTCTTCCTCTGTATATAAGAGAGAACATCAATAAATTGAGTTACAGTATTCCAAAATACCCAGGAATTTATTCGTGCCTTGGCAAAATTTGCAGTGGAATGCACAAAAAGTATGACAGCCAGCCAATAGTTAATGTATTTGCAATAGCTACTCTCAGGGCTTCTGATGGAATGCAATAAATAAGTGCGGATCCCCATTAACTATCCTGCATAATCGTACAAGTCCTGCATATTCCCGCAAAGTTTGGGACCTCATATATTACAAACACCAAAAGGCTTAAGGAGGTAAGTCTCCAAAATACATTTTCAAATATTTCATTGCCAATTCGAAAGATATTAGATAGACAAATAGATAGAACCTGGAAAAGTATGCAATTTTTACTTACCCTATTGATTGTAAACATCGTAGCTCATTTTCTATTCTTTCTGGGCCACTTGTTGGAATAATATGCTTTAAGGCACATAGTTCATCAGGAAATTTCTTGACTCTAGCCAAGTATACATTGCTAAATGTCCCTGTAGATGAAAATTCAACAAAAAATACCATTGTTAATACTGATTGTATGTTGAAAAGTTAAGAACACATATGATAAATAATACAACTGACTCTCTTTGAATAACCACTGCATTTGTTAGCGACCATCTTCTAAAATTCCTTAAATTGTGTTTTCCATGTCGACACTGTTATTAAAATCTCTCCTAAGTGATCACTTCCATAAGTGACCGCAACCACCATTGGAGTTTAATTTTAGGTTATTTTAATTAATTTTTTCTCGCTTGTAATCACCCACCCACCACTGATCATGACATTCGGATGAAAGGATGTTTTAACTCATGGATATGCGTAGTGTAGAAGTGAGATATTGTGAGGGGTCTAAATACATTGAAACACTTGAAACAGTAGTAAGTAAGAATTTGGTTTGAAAAAAATCAAACAAATGAGAAGAATAGCAGAGATCTTAAGTATTTAAAATGTTGACTAACAATAAAGCTTTGGTTGGCCTGTAAAATTTATATATAACAATTTTTTACTAGTAAGAGCAGAGTTGGAGTTCTATATTTTGAAAAAATGCTAAATATTTTTCTTACACATAACTTTTAGTTGTATAAGATCCCTACAGCCTATAGAACTTTTACTTCCATTTTTAAGCATTTATTTACAGTACTCTGGTGATGGTAAAATAGCTGGTAGGGGAGGTGAAATACCTGCCGATCAACCTACGCTAGCCATCCTCTATCAGGGCGGGAATTTATTGCTTGCAAACTTGTATATTGTGAGGGGAATTTTGTGTTCAGTGAGTAAGAAAAAATTCAACTAGCAAAGTTTTGCGAGTATGACCACAGTCCTGAAATTGAAGGATTGAAAAGTTGTCATGTGTCATTTCTCGGAACTTCTCTGGCCCAGTTCTCTAATGCGCATGTTCATGATGAAAACTATCAAGATAGTGGACCATCAGGTGTATAGTCAGGTTGAATTGTTTCATTGAAACCGTTTAAATGGAAAAATGCAGAGCCTGATCAGAGGTTACGTGTCAATCAAGAACAACAATAAACAAAAATCCTGTAAAGTGAAGAGACTCAGCCAAAAGAGAAAGATGAAATAAAAGGGATCTTGCAACTGAAACTTATTTTCCTTTGTATCTCATATTATTGATTGTTGACACAAACAACTTACATTGACAACTAGGATATATATTTGATACTTACCCTCTCCTACTTTTCTGACAACTGTAAAGATTTCTCCAAGCTCTGGAAACTGCTTTAGAATTTCTCCAGCCTCACTGTCACCAAATCCTTTAGAAACAAACATATTGTATTTAATCAGCCATGGATTTGTTTGTCTAATGATTATCTTAGACAAAAAGTATGCAAGGTAAACAATCTTCACCTAAACCAAGAGAGCAAAAAAACTGGTACAAAACTTTATGATAGTTTATTAAGCTTATTGTTAATAACTAGGGAAAACATTGTTCAAATCCTTAATCTTAGTTCACATAAGAATATATTATAAGTTTAGCTAGCCACATGAATGTGGTACAGTTTGTATATATATATATATATATATCTATTTTTTTCGCAGCGAAAACGTTACCTTCAATGGCACTGGGACTAGATGGAGGTGAACTTGGTTTCCTTTTGCGCTTTCCAGAAGGTGAAGAGCAGTTTTGTTGCGGTGCAGATACGCAATGTTTCTCGTCACCTAAAACCGTTGATATGCTGTCTTCCAACCCAATACTTGCTTCGCTCCTACAATCTTCAAAATCCATCGCATTACAGAAATTAGCCCTCTAATTTATAGGAAACATCAGTAACTTATGATTTTCGTCACTTTATACGTCTATTTTTCATTTTCTTAAGCGTAAAAACAGCATTTAGTCCAATCTTTCCAAGATAAACGAACTCACAGTAAACTTTCCCGCCATTTCCACACCATTGGGAACCTGGGAACGAAACTTTCGAAATACTCGTACCCGTTCCCCCTCTGATTCGCGTTCGAAGCCAAAGTGCGCATACTCGCCACGTATTCAGCTGGAAAAATTGACTGCAGTTTCAATATAAATCAAACCGGTCAAAATATTTGACATTTAGTTTAACAGAGACAGTTATGAAGAAGGAAGTGATAGTCATTTTTTGCGTTGTTTTGGCTCTGACTGTGTGTGTTTTTGGACACGAGCATGAGCATGGACATGGGCATAGCCATGAACATGATCATGAGCATCCACATCATGAACATCACCACCACGGACATGAAGATGGACATGAGCATCACCACCACGGACATGACCACCACGGACATGACCATCATGGACATGACCATCATGGACATGACCATCATGGACATGACCATCATGAACACCATCCTCATGAACACCATGATGGACACTATCACGATGACATAGAAGAAGGCTCTGTTTTCAATAGATACAGCCGCGAGATGAACGACCCAGAAGTACCTACTGCAAGTCCAAAGACCAAGATGCCGCTTCCCCCTAAACCCAGTCGAAGCACCATGGTGATATGGATGGAGGCTCTTTGTTCTACAATTCTTATAAGTGCTGCCCCGTTTTTCATCTTATTTTTCATTCCCTTGACTGGAAACACAGCCGAACAGAAACCGCTTTTGAAAATCCTTCTTGCCTTTGCATCTGGTGGTCTTCTTGGGGATGCGTTCTTGCACTTGATCCCTCATGCTATCAATCCTCACAGCCATCTGGAAGAGGATCACGGCCACTCTCATGATCATGGACATGGCGGCCACAGTCATTCCAGCGACATGATTGTAGGATTTTGGGTTCTTGGTGGTATTATAGCATTTCTTATTGTGGAGAAATTTGTGAGATATGTCAAAGGAGGACACGGACACTCCCATGGCCATCAGCCTCCCTCTACTAAAACTACAGACAATGAAGTAGTGAAGAAGGACGACGAAACTGTCCGTAAGAGAAAGAAAACTGAAGAAGATAAATCGAAAGAAGACGATAACACGAAAGAAAATGACCAAACTAAGATTAATGGTAAGCTGGGCTTGTTTTCGTAATTAACATTCATCCAAGTTTTATTATTAGCTTTTTCACAGGCAAGCTAGCTTATTTTTATAGTTCAAAAGCGCATTCCGTGAATTTTTAATGTCCAGTCAAAGGCTTTAGCTTTTCATCTCTTCATAAATAAGCAAGCAAGGAAAAACTTGATTATTTTTAGGAGCTTTTTAATTATATTCAACAGTGCTAACACGTCAAAGGTCCTCGAAAGCTTTTTTCAATGTAAATTGCTTTTTGTTTGCTTTGCAATATGAAGGTACGGATTTTTACTTGACCGTTCTGGCCGCTCTCCTTTGCACACGGAGAAAAATATTTTTTAACTTTATTAGGAAACTTTTCATTGAATTCCCTTACTTTTTTTAATCAATTTAATGCTTATAATATTTACTTCGGATGACTCAAGATTGAAAAGTAAATATATCGTTTTCGCCTGTTGTTCAGACCTGTAAAATTATGCGAGATCAGAGAAGTGACGTGTCGGCCTAGGAATATATGGTCCCTAGCTGAATCAATACAGGCAGTCGATCTCCACGAAAATACGTAAAAATCACATGTACACATTTGTTCTTCTATAGTAAAGAGAAGTTCGATGCATAGGTACTTCGGAGCTATCTTCAGTTACTTTTTGTTGATAGAGTTTAAGGATTTCGTAAGCTTTCAGAAGTTACCTTTCCCAGCCTCCTCAATCTTGCCACGTATCCTATCTCGTCTCTCTGACAACACGTGGACTCAAGTCCATTAACTGGATCGAATGGCTTCCAAATGATTACGCTTAGAGAAATCAGTCCAATGATATTTTCTTCGAAATCTTCGTATTTCATACTTTTTAAGATTATGTTTACGAAATAACCTTGATTATTAAAAAAAAATTACTGTAAACCGAACATAGATGTTTTATAAAACTTCTCACAGTCAGCTATTCGAAAAACCGTGTTTTGGCTAGTAGCTAGTGGTGCGTGAGAGGAATATTCAGGACATGAAAATTAAACAATGAGTGTACTCAAATAGTGAGGATGTAATGCAAGCTTTGAAATATTGTTATGATTTTCATAACATAACAAACTACAGTCAAAATGTGCCAACATTTTCACAAAAAGTTTTACGCAGAAAAAAATTATAATTATAAATTTTATTTTATTGTTGTTGTACAATAGTTGTAGTTAGGATATGCTTTCAACATACGTAATTGTTGTGTATTGGTATGGCCTGACTCGTTCTTAATTACAACAATGAAACACAAACATCTTTTGTTCAAATACCAAAGATGATCAAATTCTGTAGAATTTTTGATCTCAACTATTGTTTATAAAGTGCACAAAGTCGAAAATAGCGTTAAAGCAAAAAGGCCTAATAGCTGTAACTAACAGCTAAGGGACTGTTTGTTATTTATGCCTTAGGGGGGCTTAAAAATCTAACCCCTTGCCCCCCTTAGTTAGGAGAGTTTACTCCTGACTCTGAACACCCCCATAGGCATAAATAACGAACTGTCTCAGGAGCGTTCATAATTTATGGGGTGGGAGGCAGTGGGGGCCAGCCATTTTCTCCTGTTAGTAACATTATTTTGAGAGGTGTCTACTAGAAGTCTGCAGTTTGAAGGAGGGGGGTTCACTGAAAATATTTTATGTTTGAGTTGAGGCTGCCACCTCAAAAGTATCATTTCAAAATGTTACTAAAATACCCAGTCCCCAACCCATAAATCATGAATGCTTTCTAACCTTGTTCATGTTGATTTTCTAACAAAAAAAATATATATATATATATATATATAAAATATTTATTATCATAGCTTTTTACATATCACTAAAGTGTAAAATGGAGAAATGTGTTCAAAAGTCTGCCTGGACCAAGATAGATTGACTTTTAACAGCTGGAAATGCATTGATAAACATACATTGAGTAAAAAAAATTTTTTTCATTTTTGTATTACTCATGTAAAATTTATACCTATAAGTGCTTGTACAGTAATGACTTTTAGTACATATTTTTTTAGTATGTTCATGTATGTATTTATGAATTTCTATTTTAGAAGAAGAACCAAAGGAGATTAAGGTAGCAGGTTACCTGAACCTAGCAGCTGACTTCACACACAATTTTACTGATGGTCTTGCTATAGGAGCATCATTTTTGGTTAGCCGTAATCTTGGAATTGTTACTACACTAACTATTCTGTTACATGAAGTACCTCATGAGATAGGAGACTTTGCTATTCTTGTTCAGTCTGGTTGCACCAAGAAAAAGGTAAAGTTCATTATGCAGTATTATTTTAATAAAGGAGCAGGGAAGTTTTCTCAAGTTTAAAACTTTGGGATAGCCAAGTAGTTTTAGACATTGACCACAGAGGATAGTTTTGAGTGGGGGGACATTCCCTGGAAATTTTGAGATTGAGGCTCTCGGAAATGCAATTTCCAGTGTTTTGTTTTATGAGCTACATGTACTTAAATATTCATGAATAATTTATGAACCTTTGGTAGAATTAGAGTGACCATACACATGGACTTTTATAATTTTGAAATTGGCCCCTAAAAGGTGCCCAAGGCATATCCAGGTGCACATGGCAGCTAATGATTTTTACCCCTAAAAGGTACCCACTCTAAAACAGTTTACTCATTTATCTATGAGTGCTAAGTAATAGACATCAAATGATGAAGCAAAGATAAATATCCTGAATTACAATTGTATTTCTGGCTATCATTATCTAATTATTTTACCTGACAAACACCCTACTTACACTATGGTGGTCCTTTTGTACGAATCTCAGATTTAGGAAGGTACAAGCATTCCAACTGTTTGACAGTTGGAGAGCCCCCTACCCCCTCCCCCCATCAGAAATTTTATGGTTTTCTTGGAATGTTATAAACTGTTATAAAGTACATCACTGATTTTCAAATTTTGTTTCAGGCCATGTACCTACAGTTGTCTACAGCTACTGGTGCTATTGCTGGGACAGTTTGTGGTCTCTTGGCACATAACATTGGTTCTTCAGCAACTTTATGGATTCTTCCATTCACAGCTGGAGGATTTATTTACATAGCAACAGTATCTGTTATTCCTGAATTACTTGGTGATTCCAAGATTGGACAGTCAATAAAAGAGGTCATAGGACTTCTGTTTGGAGTATTTATGATGGTTGTTATAGCTCAACTTGAATAATTATATATAAAGTTTAGTATAGTATACATGTATTTGTAAAATTTAAAAGATATACCAGTATTTGACTAAAATGTTGACAAGGTGTCATGCTAAATTTACCAGTTTATCAAGATCAGTGGTTTTTTCATGAAGGTGTGACACCTTTTCATTTAAAGCCCCTTCTTGAGTTATGATTGTGCCGTTTTGATTGATGGGTTTTGGTTAGGCTCAGCTCTCTGGTTTTCCTCCTCCCACAAAACCACATTAAATTCCAAGATATATGTGAGATGATTATAAGCTCTATGCATGTCCTGACTTAGATGAGCCTTAGTGGAGTTGTTTCAAGGGTTGACAAGATTGACAGTTTGATGGACTGCCTTTGGGGCTGCCAACAAATTCATCTTAAGTTTATTTTTCATATAAAATCTGAAAACCACTATTAGTGAGACTTGAATAGGGACTGAATTATATTAATGATATTAAGGCAAACTGTTGCAAAGTACAAAAAGTGTGTAAAGAACAACTGAAACAAAAAAGTATTTAGAAATTGCATGGTTTTATTTTAGATACTTACTCAAATAGTAACATAAAGTAATGTTAAACATCTACTTGAATATCTTTATTGTAACATTGACAAAAGGGAAGAGTACAAACACTAAAAGCGTGCAAAAATAAATAGAAAATAGTACTATTATGCACATTTTTCATTAATGAATTCTTTCGAAAATCATGCCATTGGCCAACTTATTTGGTAGCTTTGAGATACCTTTTCATAAGTTTCATGTGATTATTTGTCATCATGCTACTTATGTTGTAAAAAAATGTTGCAAAGATTAAATGCTGGAGTTCTATTCTAACTTGTCTTGAATAGAACTTGGGCAGAATATCTTTGCAAGTTACAGAAGAAGGTGTTCAAGAGTTAGTTAGACCAGAAAGCTACTTATACTGCCTGCAACAATTTTTTTTCAAGAGATAATTAAGTTTACAGGAGAAATTTTGTATAAGAGCACTTTTGAGAGCCCTAATGTCATCCTAAAAAAGTACTTTATGGGTGTATAATAACGATAAATTAGGACTGTTATTTTACTGACAACTAATTTAAAATTGATGGGATTGATTTTGTATGTTTGATAAGCAGGGGTGTTTTATGAAGTTTACAGGAATTTTTAGGAAGACATGAACTCAGTACTTGTGATTTGCCCATTGGAAAGGGGGTTTCAATGTACCAGTTAACATTTTAAAAGGCACTAAATGAATATTATTGATTGATGCCAACAAAAAATATTTCATTGGGCAGCTCACAACTACTGAGTTTACTTAACTTAATGCAATAAAAGCTGGTATTAAAATGAATATGTACAGCTCCATGCATGGTTGAAGGGGTATTCCTTATTCACCAAGCTAGGTTGCTATGGAAAAGACTTTAAAAGCCAAATATTAAAGGGTGTTATTGACAATTTGTTTAGCATTATTTTTGAAAACTGTAAAGCTGCCAGGTTTGACCACTTAACCTATTATCTGTAATTTTTAAGTCTTATTTTCATGTATTTTAGATCATACCAACCAAATCCATGCCTGTTTTCTATTCTTTTTAATGAAAAGTGTTGTCTTAAACTATGTAGTTGTGATGACATCAAAATGAAGTCAAAATGTGAGAAAACCCTCTTCGACATGTAAATTCTTTCCATAAGGACTGTGGTTGGTACTGACAGTAAATCTTTACAGTCAAACTAAGAAAACTGTGAACACTGAAAAATATATGTCTGGAATGTTTACTGAGATCACACCAAAGTTGTTTTCCATTTAATAGTTTCAAACTTCATATTTTAGTTTTATTTTCAAGAAATTTCTGAGAGATTTCTATTTGAGACAGACGGATATGCAAGAACACAATTTAACTTAACCTCGCTAAACTGGATGTTCCTATATAAATATTGACTTAAATAAAAAACAAATATAAATAATTACAACTGATAATGCAATAGAGGGATTCATTACAAGCTCTTCACAGTGGCTGGAAAAATATTTTTTTTTACATGTAATGGTCTATGTAGCCATTCCAGACAATAGCATATAGTTTTTTGTTTTTTGTTTTTGCTCTTTTACTCCTACGAAGGACTAGATCCGAAACATCAGTAAGTGATCTTTTGTATTTTTTACGGTGTAAGATTTATCTTTTTATCACTACTTTTTTTTTTGTTTTCTTATTTTGACGTTAAAACCAACCTGATAAAACACAAATAATTGTGAATTTGTTCAAAAACTACAACAGGGTAAAAACGAACCAGTAAAGACTATTAAATTTTCATTCTATGAGCAAAAAAGCCTAGCTTATCTATACCTGGGCCAATGTGGTTCAGTGCCATACGAGTAAGGCCCAGGGGGTACTTAGGTGGTTTCATATGGGGATGCTCCGCCCGGACTCTCAACCCCTTACCCTTATCTATACCAAATTTCAGCAAAAAAGTACCCCTTTTATATACCTTTTTGCCTGAAAAGGTACCCCTTTCATATACCTTTGAAGAAAATCTACCCCTTTTTATACCAAAACTCACAAATTTCCACCTCTGCTATACATGCGGCCTGAAAAAAGTACCCCTTTCAGGCAGAGCATCCCCATATAGTCTCTTATAGGGAATACCCCCCCCCCCCTCCACCCAGGGAGTAAGGTCCACAAAATTACCTAGAAATTTAGAGACAATCATGTAATAGAAACAAAGTTGATGCTGACAAATAGTAGCTAGTTTAGTGTCTAACAGTAGCTATCACCCAACCAGTGAGAACATTCTTCTCACACAGACAAATACAAGAGACCATTAAATTTTGTCTTTGTGCAATGAATGTTCTGGTTGAATGCTAGTACAATACAATACAATACAATAAACTTTATTTAAAGAGGGTGATGTATTAACACATTTGGTTATCTAACTTACGGCTATTATAGTCACTGAATAGCTAGTTTGTACTATTTTTCAGTATCAACTTTTTTTTAATTTCATGGTTTTACTGCATGTGCTCTATTTGTATAAAAGAGTTTGATGATATATTGTAATTATGTAGTCAAGTGAGTAAGCATACTAATATACAGAAATCTTTGTTTCATACAATAAGTAAAACTTCATGTGCTTACAAAGGAAAAAATGTCATGACCCCACCCATTTGAACCTCTATTTTTGACTGTTAAAGTTTGATGACCTTCCCCTCCACATCCTCCCCTTCTTTTTAAAAATTCATTCTCCCTAACAATATCGTTATGTATATAAATTCCTTCCAGAGTAACCACCAAACTATAGGTAAGCTGAACCAGTACTTCCTAATCATCTTAATTACTATGAGGATACTCCAACCAGGACCACTTTGATAAACTAGTGTCATTAACCAATCACATTGCAATATTTAGTTCAATATTTTTAACCAGCCAATCAGATGGCATATCGGTGCAAAAAGAGCATGAGAATGTGATAATCTGATTGGCTAAGTGGTTATCAGTCCAATCTCTGTCTAGTTTACAGTTATCTGATTGGTCAGTTTTATTTAAGTGGTCCCAGTCATCCCAGTGTGTGTCTGCACAGTAAGTCTTACCAATGGTAACTTTGAACTGAGTTTCCTTTTATTGATAACAAGAAAGACAATAAAAACTATATAAAAAACATTTTATTTCACTCAATGTATTATATATGCTCAGTCTATTTTACATTTATTTGATATATCAATAATTAGAGCACTTTCATGTTTGTGTATAGTTAACTAGTTTGTGTGACCAATGCAAGTCAACTTCTGATGTGGCACATTTTCTAGTGCCGTGGCTTTCATCCATCAAATTTACAACTGATTTTAAATTTTTTGAAGCCAAAAACTTAGGCATGTTGTACAGGTCACACAAACAAAGTGAAAGTGCTATAAAGGCCAAGAGGTAATATTGTCTAAATGTGTGTTAAAACAGCTTTCTGAAGGAATTTACATTTTAATTTTTGCTTAAAAAATCAAATCATTTCATAAAAAAATATTTTTTTACACTCCATAATGAAGTTTAAACTTCACCTAGATACTTGACTATTTCATCCTTTGTTGCTGCCCTATATGCCAGTTATAGGATTGGACAGTAAGTACATACTTGACTTTTCTGTATCAACCAGTCAGTCAAAAATTAAATGAACCAAGAGATACAATTCAAATACTAGGTTATAAAAAGGGGAAAAGTCAAAGTGAATCTGCTTTAAATATCCTTTTGCCATTTCTACCAAATTGCTTCATGAATTTTTCCTAACTCTTATTTCTCTTGCCGCTTGACCAAGGTGCTACAATAAGGGTATGAAGTTGTAGTATCATTTGTGCTATAATGCCTAACTTGCTGCTGGAAAAACGAATCTGAAAGGCCTAAGGTTGTCACACCCCTATTTTGACAAGAAACAAATTATAAGGCATGGTGTTGTTACAAGGTAACAGGAAGGAAGAGTATGACAAGGCCTTGCAAGGTTCTTATTTCTCCTCAACAACAACTAGGACATAAACCACATGATCTTACAATATCTGCAGGGAGAGATCCAGAAATTTGCTAGGGGTTGTCTGAAATAAAAAAAGTGATGACATAGTGACGTCATCAATATCATTTACTTTGTACTTAGATTTATTTGGGGGTGTCTGGTGCACCAATGAACATCCGCTGGATCCGCCCCTGTTAAAGTAAAAATCTTGTGGTTTTTTTTGTCCTTTTTATTGTTTATGCCAGTGGTGCTGTCATTTTACCTTCAATATTACATGAAATTTTCATGACACTCTTATTTCGTGATTTTACTAGCAAAGACTTAGTAATAATTATATACTAACTGATTCCATATAAGTCTGAGTGACCACCTCACACAAAAAAGAAAACTACAACTTAATATGGAATCCATCTAGAAAAATAAGTGTCACAAAAATATGATGGCACAAAATTATAGAATGGCCAGGTACTCTTGCATGTGATAAAGGATTTATCATCTCAAGTCAAACTCAAAGGCCACTCTGGCTTCCCCCTCATGGCCTTTAAGCTTGACAATCAATAATTAAGTTAATTATGTTATTTAGCATAATTCTTACCACAATATAGAGTAAAATTATGATGACCTACTGCTGAAAGTTAGATGAATCTTTCGCATTAAATTTGCCGACTGTCTGATCAGGACACAAATGTAGAGAAAATGAAATCATTTCTTTTCATTCCTGATTAAATGAAATAAGCTGTAAGTTGAGTGTTTTCCTACAGCCTAGATATCTATCTATGGTGGCCTGAAGGGACAAAACATAATATTATGCAAACTTAATTAAAAGCATGCAAACTTATAATAACAATTTGAGTGCAAACTTGACAAATTGTGTGTAAACTTAATAATTTGTGTGCAAACTTGAAAAATTGTGTGTAAACTTAATAATTTGTGTGCAAACTTAATAATTTAAGTGCAAACTTAATAATTTGTGTGCAAACATAATAATTAAATTTTGAGTGCAAACTTAACAAATTGCATGCAAACTTGATCATTTGAGTGCAAACTTGATCATTTGAGTGCAAACCTAATCATTTGAGTGCAAACTTAATAATTTACGTGCAAACTTAATAAATTGCATGTAAACTAAATAACTTATCAACTTTTCAATTTAATAAGCTTGCACACTTGTAATTTATCAACTAAGTATGAATTGAAAGGGTATATCAGGTGTACAACTTTTTGATAGTTCTGGCATCTCTAGATGATGTAGATAAATATCCCCCCAAACATTTTCCTATTCCGAAAAATAGATGTGATATACACTTTAAGTTTGCATGTGTTTTGTCTCTACCAGACACCATTATAGAACATATTTTCAAATTCATAATTCAAAAATACAGAGTGCACAAGGTACAACCTAGTCTCCATCACAGCTGTCAGTAGTTTTTTTGGTCCCAGATCCTTCAATGCATGGAGGGGGCCCACCTATAGGGATCTGGGACCAAAACTAATGACAGCCACAAAGGAAACTTGTCTAAATGAACAGCAAATTTAATGCTAAAAAGAAATATTCAAACAATAGAAAGCAAATAAAGGTACTAGCTAATACGAGAATTAGGCTCAGGTTAAACGTCGAACTTCATATGAGCCAAAGTTACCTAATTGAAACAATAGAATGATGATAAGGCAGTCTTCTTTGATGTCATTAGGCTCATTATAAAGTTCAACGTTTGGCCTTACTAGGCTTAGATATGCTTTTTTATTGATTATTGTGTACACTCTACTGTTAGTAATGGACTTTTGGAAGGTAATAATGTTGTATTACTACACCATAAGCTTAAAATATCCCATTGCAATAAATTTAAAGTCAAAATATAATGCCGTAGTAGAAAAGAACTCCATCCTGATGGTTTTAAATTTCTTTAAAGAGGAGACAAAAGCAAATCCAGGATTTCTTAAAAGCTACATGTCGACTTGTTTACACTGGATATATAGGGGTTATTTACTGGCCAGCAGATCCAGATAGAAAAAAATGTGGAGACTTTTTGACTAAGGTCATGAATATATTGCAGGTCTTTTCAAGGCCAAGGGTACAGTTTTTCCTATTTGAACCAACTTGGAGATTCTGAATCAAAGTTCCCAATTTTATCAGGATAAACTCACACACCAAAATAATTTATGATTAGAATTGACTTAAAAAACAAAGGTTAAAAACCCATTCTGCAGGACATGACAGTCTAAACTAGGATGAAATACATTCCACACACACACTAAACTCTATGTGCAAAATGCCATGGTTTTTTTTTTGTCATGGGGGTAAAATGAAGGAATGCATATTATATGCCAGTTGATTTCCTAAAAAAATAAAGGTATTCTTCCACATAATAAACTTAAATCTAAATCATCAAATTACTGCAATAAATTGTAGTTGTTTTAGAAAATCCACGAAATACAGGAAAATTATATGACACAGTCATTATACCACTATTGTCAAAAGACAGCATATCAAGCTGGTTTACCTGTTGTTTGCTGGCTGAGGGAATCCATTTTTACATTACATCCTAGCTATATTACATTCTGTAAATTTTAATCTATATCTGCATCATTTGCTCTTCAGCATTTGAAAACCATTGACCAAAATCAATAATTATCCTTGAGGACCTTTCACAGTTAGATGTTAGTTGGTTGCTTACATCCCCATCATATTGCAGCTTTGAGGATCAAGCTATGCTTCTCAACATTACTGATTCAGAAGATAATTTTCAGAGTGAACAACTGCTCAAAATTACTTATGGTTATAACGATTGGTGTTACCAGGTAGAGAAGATCGCTGATCATCCATTCTGTTTGACTGAAGTCTCAGTATAAGACCAAAGAAATCCTCATCTGGAACTGTAGGGGCCTGTCTGTGAAGAGGTGGTTCACTACGTTGATCTTCTATACGATGTGCCTGGAAGCAAAAACAAGGATTTGATCAGTTTAGTACAAAACCAAGCTACCGTATTACAGACTGAGTTAACTGATGAAAATAGTTTTTCACGCATGACTCCATATTAGATTGTGTGTAGAGCATATTCAGTGTGTGCAGCACAATGTTATGGGTGAAGCAACTCCTTTAGCAAGAATCAAAGTACAAAATAAATGCAGTAAGCATCTCATTCGCATGCACTGTTAGTTTTATAGCTAGTACAATGTCATGCCATATGCATGCAAAAATCGCCTTATAACAATACAATTTTCACTTTTGAGCATGCAAATTGAAAGTTCCAATTGAAAGTAGCCTGCCACCTCAATAGAAACGAAAAGTTCTCTTTCTTGATGACCAGCAGTTATATGGCCCCAGGCAATTTGCATCACTTTTCCTGGCTAAAGTTATATTATATTTCCTTATATCTTGTTTGAAGAGATATGTTTGATGTACCTGACTTCGCAGTACGATTTCATACAAATCATCTGAGATGGCTCCTTGCACGTCTTTTTTCAAGTTAATTAATGGTTTACCTAAGGATTGATATAATACATATTAAGGTTTAATACATAATATACATAAATTTGAAAATAACAACCTGGAAATAAGAATTAATCAAAAAAGTAGAATATCGTTTAAAAAGGTATTCATTCTGAAGGCCCTCAATTTAAAAAGGATTTTCAAGAGCAATTATGCTGCATTTGAATTGTTGGAGAGACATCTTAAATTTGCCATAATTTTCTAATTAATTTGTATTTAGCATTTTGGTATTTTAAATTTTATTGTCTATATGACAAAGTTCTTGTAGTTAATATATAGTTAGATATATACACCAAACTTACTTTGAGAGGCTGCTGTATCCACAGTATCTTCGGGGTCTCTAAGCTCAAATCTTTGTTCATCCATTCTATCTCCTTGTATTCTTGCAACCAATTCTAACAAGTCATCTGCACTTTTACTCTTCTCTTCCATCTCACTGGGAGCGTCACACCTTTGCTCATTCATTCGCTGCCCTTGATATCGACTTATCATGTCAAAGAAACTGTCATCAAGAGAATCACCAATAGGCCCTCTTTCCTGTCAATAAAAAGAGCGACAAAAAAAACAACATAAAATTTAACTGCATGACTAACTGAGCGATTCCATAAATTCATAATACCAGGTTTCTATCCAGTGATCTTATTTCCAACAGAAATCAATTGAAAATGGTCTGGTAGCACATTAATAATACTGACGTCTGTCAGAGCATATACGATTCATTGTTTCTGTTACTTAGAAGGAAATTAGAGTCACATCCACTATAATGATAACTGTAATCATTTTGAATCTATATGACTGTATGCAAACCTGATTTGACGAGACTCTAACTTGAACTTGAGCAGCATCAACTGGCCGTGAACTTCCAGCTACAGGAAACTTACGACTTTGATCTTTTCCCTATAAACAGACAAACAAAGTTTGAGATATGTATACAAATGACATTTTATCCTACCTATCGCAGCATGTCTAAGAGAATGTGGTAGAAACTTCTTATACATTTTACTCCCTTGGTAGTTTTCATTAAATCAATGGCAGAAAAATAAAATAAAACAGATAAAAATGTGCACCTACCTGCCCATCTTTACGTTTTTCTGAAAGCAAAAGTACAAGCTAGTTATAAGCCATTCAAGTAGGCAAAGCTAAAGGTACTAAAAGGTACTTTTATTACATTACACTTACTTACAACCATTATTGTTGAAGTGCAACCCTCGATGTTTGTTGTCTTGTTTGCCAACTAGCATTTTAACAGCTGTCAATCAAAGAGCTAAACTAGACAAATTCCATCAGTTTTTGAGGGAGATTTTGGACTGAATCAAATATTTTAATCCTCAATTAGTCTAAAATCTTTAATTTAGTCTAAAATTTCTCTCAAAAATGTAATCTTTCTAGTTTAGTTCTTGATTGACAGCTGTCGAAATGCTAGTTGGCAAACGAGACATCAAACTTTGGGGATCGCATGGTTATTAGTTAGACAATAATAAACATACAGTAAAACAGATCACAACAGTTTTGGTACTGATGCGTGTAATTTGATCATGAAGATCATAGTACCTGAATCAGATTTGCTGTGTTTACGGAACAGTTGTTTGATGGATCCAGGACTCGAGTTTCGAGTTGGTTCAGCTGGACTGATTTCACTATAATGCAACAGAATATAAATCAGTTACAGTGACCACTACAAGCTCTATTAGTTCAGATGTGTCAACAATCTCCACGCATGATTTACTCCAAATTTATCATAGAAAACCCTCTCAACACACTCACTGTGTGAAGTAGGTTTTCTTACTGTATCGATTTTAATTAGTAAGATCTTCGTTTAAGAGGGTTACATGACTTTTCGACTGCAGATGTATGTCATAGTGTGATGGTGGTAATATTAATGGCACTTCAACTTTTTCAATATTTAAAAAAATATTCTAAAGTGCTTCACATTAATGTCACTAAGTGAGAAAAGAAAGACCTAGCTAAAATACTATAAAAATGAGCATAGATAACAATATACTTTAGATAACAATTAAGAAAAACTATTATAATTATTAATATAAAATTAGGTCAAGAAATACTAACATATTATGAAATCTAATTAACAATTAGAAGACGAACTCGAGATTTCTATCGGCTGATAGTTGACGAGGGGCTCCGGCCCCGAGTCAACTATCAAAGCCGATAGAAATCGAGAGTGAGTCTTCTAATTGTTTTAGTAAAAATCTCAACTAAACTATACTATACTAAACTAAACTAAACTTCACAAAAGCGCGAAGGAAAAGCCGCCATTTTTTCAAAACACGTCCAGCTTTCTCTACCCACTATCTATCGGCAGATAGATAGTGAGTACGTTAGCCAATCAGAATGCAGGATTTGCAATAGTATAGTAGTAGAATTTTACTAATAAAGAATAGATCATTAATAAAAGATGATAAACCGTAAATCCCCCCTATTAAGACCCCCTCTCTAATAAGCCCCCCTTTTTAAAGAAAAAAATAAATTAAGCCCCCCTGTCTTTTAAGCTCCCCTAAAATGGTCATTTGAGAAAGCATCTAAAGATTAGTAAGTCTGGCAAATTTGATCCCGTTTACATGGAAAGAAACAGAATTACAGGCTTTCAAAAGTGTCAAAACTAATCTTGAGATGCTTTCAAATGACAAAATGTGGCCAATTGATACCTTTCAGCATCGTTAGGTGTTTGTTTGTCTTGAATGCCAAGTAGTGCCTTTAGATCAGAAATGTTCATCTGTGCCGTAATCTGACCTGTACGATCTCCAACCTACATATGATAATGTGTACATGTCATGTTTCTTTGGTTAGATTATATGCTGCTTTCTTACAACCCATAAAGCATTTTGATTTGGCTCATTTGACTCAAACTTGAGGGGGGCTTTGCATAAACCCAATAGTTTGTATGTGAAGTGAAGGGTTACAAGCTATTGTATTTATGCAAAGTGCCCCTGAAAGTTGAGAATAAGAAACAAGTGAATAAAATATCCTGCCACTCCAGATTTATATTTAAAATAAAATAAAATAAGATAAAATAAAATAGAATAAATAAAATAAAATAAAATAAAATAAAATAAAATAAAATAAAATAAAATAAAATAAAATAAAATAAAATAAAATAAAATAAAATAAAATAAAATAAAATAAAATAAAATAAAATAAAATAAAATAAAATAAAATAAAATAAAATAAAATAAAATAAAATACTGGTCCATGGTACTGCAGTCCTTTCATTCAACCAATGTGATTACGTCGTTCTCAAAGCACTCTCTCATAAGGTGCCGCTCATACATTATTTTTTTCTTAATATTTATATTTATTTATTTAATATTGCCTTTGGTTGATAATGTTGATATCTTAGAACAGTAGCAGTTTATTGCATTCACCATTTTTCATTCATTGGTTCACTGGTCACAGAAAAAGCATTCCACCGAGGCTGCTTAAAAAAAATTAAGGATTATTTAAATTTGCAGCCTCAACTGAATGTTTTGTGTTTGCCCAGTGAACTGCTGTATGGAAAGTGGTGAATACTCCTTCTACTTAGAATTTTGATCCCTTCAGGACCTCTTTCTGTCAAAAGAATCTTAAAGAAGCCTGTTTGTTTTAGCATCAAAATATTTCACACAAAATTATCCTCACCTCTTTTGAAATATTATAATGCTTTTGAGCATATTCCAAGGCCAACTCATGGTTACCCAAAGCTGTATGTGCATTGCCTAGACTCCAGCATGCCCGACCCTCACCAACTCTGTTGAAGTAAAAAAAAACACAGGCTATTGAAGTACAGCTATACACGGAACGATTCGCAACGACGATTTTTCGTGATACACCGTTGCGCTAAAAATTGATGCAGTGTAACATGCCACATAATACGATTTTCGGATCCGGCAACGCGTTGAGAGTTTTGATTCAGCTTCAAAAATTCGCAACGCAGAATGGCGAATCTTCAGGAAGTTTATTTATGATGAGTCTAGACTTTGATATAAACTGTATCAGAAAAACAAACGCAAAGAGATTACTATGTTTCGACATCGTCCGATGTCATTATCAAGTGAATTAAATACTTATATAGTAATCTCTTTGCGTTTGTTTTTCTGATAAAGTTTATTTATCAATGGCCACCTGTAACAGCTTCGTCGACGATATTTTGCACTACGCCTACCCAAAATGCTTTTCAATACTATCACAGGAGCGAGGCGATGACAAGGAACAAGATCAGATGGCGGTATGCATGGCAGGGATCCAGGAAGGAGAACTATTGAGGGACGTAGAGGAAATACGCGGGACCAAAGCCGATTCCATGTAACATGCCAAATGGAACGATTTTTTAGCGAAATTTCGACTTAAGGCCGCAATACGTTGCGAGTTTCTGATCTTAAGTCAAAACCTCGCAACTCAAAATGACGAATTTTTGGCAGTGTCGCGGGAAAAATCTTCAAGCAAAATTGGTCAAATGGAAAGTATACGACTGAAGAAAAAAGTGGCGCTAAAAAAGCCTCAATTAATGACAAGCCATGATATTATTTGGATAAAGTTTCGACGACGAAGTCCCCAATGTTGGGGCGCCATGATCGTTATAAAAATCGCTATCTCTGCCCAGCAGAGTTCAATACATTAGCTACGAATAGCGTTCATTGATTTCATAGACTTTAGGTAAACTATCGTTTCCTTTAAACATAATTAACCAAACCCAATACCGTGAATGAGAATTGTGAGAAGTACGACGTATGAGTCAATTCAGTTTGACAAATTGTATTAAGGTCGACCCAGCCCTTAAGATCGACTGGAGCCGTCGGGAATTCCGACTTTGGATCGACTCTGATTCAAACGACGGACTTTCTCATGCTTTCTCATAGGAACGGTTCACTGATGAGAAAGTTCGTCGTTTTTGAATCAGGTCGATCAAAATTCGGAATTCCCGACGGCTCTTAACGGCTGGGTCGACTTTTAAAATACAATTTGTCGAACTGAATTAATTCAGACGTCGTACTTCTCATGAACTTATTTCATGGCAAATTTAGGTTCGGCTCATGAGAAGTTCGACGTTCGAACTAAACTGTCCTGTAATCTTATTGGCTCTCAGCAGTGCGATTTATTCACGAATGGTACCATTTTTATTTATTTTTTTAATCGCACTGAACACACACAAAAAAACAGCCATAACACAGACATATTGGAAAAATAAAAAAAACGAGAATATTATACAAACACCGGCGGACTATACAATCATGACTACAAACACACCGACCATCAAGACAAACACAGACACCAACCACAAATACACCATTTCACGGTTGTCGTCGATCAACCTCAGCCTCGATAGTGTGTAATTTATTCTTTAGAATTTGACTAAAGCCTGTGGAAGTTTTAAGTGTTTCAATTGTTTGATAAAGTGTACATTCCTTAAATCACCGTGAGCTGTATTCAAATTCTAAAGATTATATTACATACTATCGAGGCTGAGGTTGATCGACGACAACCGTGAAATGGTGTATTGAAAAGACCCACACAAATCACAAACTGGAAGCATAAATGAACACAGATCTATGTATAATAAGTATGAGCATTGTCACATCCAAACTCGTTCAGTCTGCTGAAACGTTCATTCACGCATTTGTTACATATAGGTTAGAATGTTGTAATTCGCTACCATATGGGTTACCTAAATACAGTATTCATATTAAAACTGCAGACGGTTTAAAACATATTATTATTATTATGATTATTATATAAAATCAACATTTTAATAAGTGAGGAAACATAGGCGACCACCAAATATAAATACTACGACAAAAAAACGCAAGGCTTACAGTTCAATTTTTTGGGAAATTTTTTGCTTATAAATATCATCATAAGTGAAAGTGGATGGATACCGTAGAATTGCAAGAGTGTGTTTGTAAAATACTGAGCTTATAAACGTAGAGCCAGGTCCTTTTAACGAGAGGCCAAAGACAGTTTTTCTGCCACCCCTTTCCCCTCCCCCCCCCCCCCCCCCTCCCCCGTTATGGCGCCCCCGGCCTTCATTGATAGAGTCCGCCGTGCAGCCCCTTAGCACAATTATGACGATTTAGTCAGATTAGTGTTTCTGAGCTCATTAGTGTCACAAAGCTTTTACAGCTATTGTATAACCCTTAGGAAATTGCATAAGCGGATGGCTTATAACTGGGATTCTACGGTATGGTTAACACACCAAGGAGAACGGGTAATTTCACCCAGTGAACTTTATACAGCTACATTTCAAAAAAGGTTGAAAAGGTTTCGATTGCATGACCAAAAGAAACTTTGGAACAATAAGAATTTCTTCATATTCATAGCTAAACAATGCCTGCACCATTCTGCGAAGACCTTAGATGACGAGTACTGAGTATGGTTTGTTCATGTTATTTTTTTCTTAATTGAAAACGTCACTCCCATTTTACTTGGTTATTTTACCTCACCAATCATCATCGCCGTTCGCCCTTTCAACCTTTTTGAAATAGCTGTATACCGTACCAGAGGGTATGAAGAATGTTTTCAATGAATTCTTACCTATCTCCTAACTCCTGTGCTATCGCCAGATGCTTGATATGATACGCCACTGCATCGTTGTACTCCTTCAAGAGAGTATATGTGTTCCCTAGACTGTAGCACGCCTGTCATAGCGGCAAATATGACTGTTAGACTATGAATTAAATTTTGTAGCCTCTCTACGAATGAATATTAAAGAGGGGATGAAATCGAGAATAAAAAAAATTGGAAGCAATAACTGAAAACCTAAAAAAAAAAAACAGGGAAACTGGCAGAGATGAGATAATCATTCTGAAACGGCATAATTCAAAAAAGCAAGCGTCACATTGCATCTCGTTAAAATTACAGAATCAAAATCGAGAGAAAAAAGCATTTACTGGATAAATATATGAGATATTTGACGACACTCGAACATGTGAAGTCGGCTATCGTCGCTAATCAAACGGAAACTCAAAACGGGAAAATATTGTAATTAAATATAAGAGGCTGAAATAAATTCATTTTTAAAATATTTTTCCTCTTTTTTTCCTTAGGGAGAAAATCGGCATTTTTATTCGGATTTACATATTTCTATTTCGCAATTATTTGGATTGAGTTAAGCCCCGCGGCTGTCATCCTGATAGTTTTGGCGATGCCAAAAAAGCTCATTTCATTCTGGTGATATATAGATATTTCGTTAAAGATTTCCGATAATTTCTCTGCGAATCAAAAAAACTGAGAAAGATGAACGAAAAAGAGAAAGAAATAAAATAAACTAACAGCAAATGAACAAACAAACCCGAAAAACCACAATCAAAATGTCGACGGTTTTAAAGTGCTGATCTTTCTTCGTTCCTTCGACTGTTGAAGCTGTTTATCTTAGCAGCGGTGATGCTGGTCCACTAACATTTAACCAATCTTAGTCTCACGATATCAAAATGACTAGCTGTATTTCCTTACCTGTGCTTCAATTGCACGATCGCCGAGTTCTTTTGATATTTGTAGTGTCCTCCTAGGAAAACAAGAAGACGACATCAATGTTGGGAAAATACATCCCCAGGCAGGGTTCGACAGCGGTAAGCTATCTGAAGAACTACACGACAGAATCGAAACAGACATGACTAAAATGTCTGGCAAGACGAACCACAAGAGAACTAGACTGCTCCCTTAACGGAGGATGTATATCAGTTTGGAGGTTTATCAGCCAACCAATCGAAATCCTTAAATGAAAGTTATCATTCCCTTGACTAATTACGTCAAAGTTTATGCTAATCAAATGATTAGCATTCGAATACATAACATCGATGGAGAGGAAACCCTTTGCTCGACTCTTCCTTTACAATTCTGACAAATTAATGAAAACCTTTGTCATACGCAACTGAGCTGTGTGCATGAGGTCACAATATACTCTTAAACAATATGTTTTGAAGCTTACAGAAAAGAGAGTTCGCATGGGGGAAGAGAGTTCGAGAAATAAGGCCGGAATTGAATCGCAGCTTATCAAACCAGATCTAATTGGCCTCAGCGATAAACCAAAAACACTATCAACTGTAGCAACGACTTTTTTAGTTCTTATGTTTCCCGAATGAATCGTTTTCTCATGATAATCTCGATTAGCTTGTGCAATTAAACGAGCCTTTAGATCACTCGCAGCAGTGAGTCCACGGATGTTTAGAATAAAGGTGCTTTCTTTTAGGTGTTCACAATTTCCTAAAGTTATAGACTTCTCTTCCTTTTTTTTTGCTTGCGTTTTTGCTTTTTAACTCTTTGAGAAATGAGTATAGATCAGTGGGAATGAAAGGGAGAAAGAGAGAAAGATAGAACAAAGAAAAAGGGAAAATTATTCTGCATGGCTTTTTCCCACCACCTTCAGTGAAATACATAGGTATTGAGCACTTTTTCCAATATGAAGGTGCTGGGTATTTAAGAATTGGGAAGGAAAAAAGAAAAACATCCAAAATAAGGAAATACCAGTTCTTTTTAATACACTATTTCACGGTTATCGTCGATCAACCTCAGCCTCGATAGTGTGTAATATATTCTTTACAATTTGACTACAGCTCACGGTATATAATTTAAGGAATGTACACATTATCAAACAATAAACCATTTTCGAGATGAAATGGTCTATTGTCCTAGTACACTTAATGGGAAATGCAGTTTTTCTTTCTTTCCCAAATGAATGCCTAGTTTTGTATCAAACATGTTCAGTGGTTGAGCCAGTTTCTGAATTATAGCTTAAAACTATTATCGTTGAAGTGCGTTGAAGTATCGTTTAATGTTTCGTTTGCCAACTAGCATTTCGACAGCCATCAATCAAAGAACTAAACTAGAAAAAAATCCATTTTTGAGAGAAATTTTATAATTAAAGATTTTATAGGATTAAAATATTTAATTCAGTACAAAATCTCCCTCGAAAATGGATTTTTTTTCTAGTTTAGTTCTTTGTTTGACGGCCGTCGAAATGCTAGTTGGCAAACAAGACATCAAACTTCGGTGGTCGCACTTGAACGATAATGGATGTAAGCGTTTGTATTTGTCTACACTTAGAACGAACAACGCATTAGAAGCCTTTTTTCAAGTGTAGCCTCCAGACACGCAATAAGTACTTGATTTTAATTTTAGAGGTTAGAATCAAAAATTTTAGCAGGATTTGAATATCAAATATCCTGGTTCCAGAGGCGCTTTTATGTGGCGCGAGACAAGCCGAAAATAAAATCGCCTCGTAATGCATCATGGGATAACCCTGAACCCTCTGGCTCACCATATAGAAGCGCCTCTGGGATCAGGGTAAATATCAAATAGTTGCCGAAATAGAACAAATACATCGGTACAGTTGAAAGGTGGCCTTTGCAACGTGACTTGACTCCATACACAATACTTACTTGTAGTATTCTGCTGCTATCTCGAATTCTCCTAAGAAAACGTGAGCGTTGCCAAGGTTACTACACGCTCGTCTTTCAGCGGATTTGTCACCAAATTCTCGAGCAATAGCTAATCTCTGGTAAGGAAAGAAGCAAGACTAACGTCAAGAATGTTGCTGAGTATATTTCTATAAAAAGTAGTATCGTCCTGTACGGGTCTACCAAGTACGTCATAGGTCTCCGAACACACGAGTAAGACTTCTCCTCACAAAAAAAAAAAAAAAAAAAAAAAAAAAAAAAACAGACAAGATTTGAACTCGGTTCTCTCGGCGACAAATGATAATTAACAATTAGAAGACGAACTCGAAATTTCTATCGGCTGATAGTTGACGAGGGGCTCCGGCCCCGAGTCAACTATCAAAGCCGATAGAAATCGAGAGTGAGTCTTCTAATTGTTTTAGTAAAATTCTCAACGAAACTATTTCTATTTCTTCATAGGAAACTTCACAAAATCGCGAAGGGAAAGCCGCCATTTTTTTCAAAACAAAGCCGGCTTTCTCTACCCACTATCTATCGGCTGATAGATAGTGAGTACGTTAGCCAATCAGAATGCAGGATTTGCAATAGTATAGTAGTAGAATTTTACTAATTACAGTTTCATCTTAGTCGATCTCCTTTTTTTTTTTTTGACATAGAGTCATTTCAGTAAGACGCTCTTCGAACGTGCACTGGGTTGCCTGTCATGTGCACAAGCTCTGAGTGGATAATTAACGACGTTTCGACGGCTGCCAATCAAAGAACCAAACTAAAACAAAAAATTCTTGAGAGTAATTTTAGACTGAATTAAAAATCTTAGAAGATAAGAGGAATAAAAAAAACTTTAATTCAGTCCAAAATCTCCCTCAAAGATTTTTTTTTTCTAGTTTAGTTCTTTGATTGGCAGCTGTCAATATGCTAGTTGGCAAACGAGACATCAAACTTCACGGGTCGAAAATGGTTAGACATAACTAGAAGCAAACTATTCAAACCAGCAGATATAGTCAAAAGTAACATTCAAAAAAGGATTTAGAAATGTTCTTACCTCCTCATGAAACATTATTGCCAAGTCAAAATTGCCCAGCAGGTAATGCGTGTTGCCAAGGTTTCCACAAGCTCTACCTTGGGCTGCTCTGTCTCCCAAAAGTTTGACTATGGTAAGATTCCCCCTGAAACGATAATTCAAAGAAACAGTTACAGGTTTTTGTAAACCGTATTTGAGGCACATCTTATCCCCTCTCGTCCCTCACGAGTGATAGACATGTTTGAGGCACGAGCGAGTGGTTTTATACCAAATTTACCCCACTCTGTCCCATGTTTCAGACACAAGATAACTCAGCCCTCCATCAGTAATAACATGTGTTTAGGATTTGATGATAAGTTTGTCAACTCTGTGTATATGAAAAACCACCGTTCGAGGTGCAAAATTTAATTTGAGATGCAAAATACCACGCGCATTTGATAAAGTCACTTCAAGAGACCACGAAATACAGAGAGGGACCCTCGGATATTCCTCAAAAGCTATTTTTAAATTGTGCGTACCCCGTAGGAAAACGTTTCCGCTTCCGGTTGAAGGCTTATGTAAAGAGAATACTGAGAATAAAGCGTCTATATCACACTTTTAAAAAAACAATTTTTTTTTTCAGATTAATGTTTCCTAACGATACAAGACACTTCATTCCGTGTTCAAAATGTTAAATAAATAATATTTTATGTTTGGCAGAGGAAGAACAGTATTTGAAAATCTCGGGTTCCTGCTTACTGTATCCCAAGGCTATATTTTCGCTTCTTTAGAAAATCAAGAAAATTTATCTCCATTTCTTCTCAGACGTAATAAAACAGAAGTTCATCAATTCTCCCCAGTGTTTCAAAGTTAGCCAATAATAGAATTTGGTAAAAGATTTCTGAAATCAACAAACAATCAACAAGAAGCACCTGGTTTACTTTGAGTGAAGATGAAAATTAATTCCTTCCTTCGTTTAAGTCATGAACCACAGACCTAACGAAATTAAAACATTTTTCAATCAATCCTAGAGGTACATCAACTGATTTAAGGTGACTGGCTACTTTTGGGAAAAAAATCAAACTTTTTTCAAAGTACAATTTTTTGAAGTAAAATTTAATGCTGATTCCGAATATGATAAGTGCTCGAAAATCTCATAAAATCGAACAAACATTTCTACGAAAATCTATTTTTTACGTTTTTACTTTTTAAAAATAATTGATGCAATGTGGATTCTTAGAAGTTCTTTCGATTAAGCTTATAACAAGTATATAGAGTCTCGTTCAAAATTTGCGGGTTTTGCCCTGTTGAAGTTTAAAACTTGTATGATTCCTCAGTAAAATTTTGTATTTTATTCAGCGGTTTTTGTGTGCGCGCACATCGTGGGCTCGAATCGGGCTTGCACCTCTGGCCAAACCCTTTCCTCGCTACCGTTTCTCTGTAAGTTGTGACGTATTTCCGGGTACAACTGTTCATACAAACCGCTAAAATAAACTGAAGGAAAAAATGTTCTCAATGATTCAACTTCCACCTGAAGCAGTTAGAACTTTGGACAACAAATCCTGTCACGAAGAAAAAGTAAGAAAATCTTTATAAGACTTATTTTCGTTTTGCACCCGGAAGTAGTTTTTTTATTCGATTGACGTCATACTTAAAAGCTCTATAGACATTAGAGAGCAGTTAGACCCGGAAATACGTCACGACTTTTCAGCTCCTTAGCAGCCTGCGTGCACCCGGATTTTACTGAGGTATTTTAAGTGGTTCGCTGTTTATTTCGGTGATATGAACCGCATATAACAGACAAAATACCTTGAGAATGAAGCCGAAAGTCTGACTACGATGGCAAACAATAGCAATAAGACTACTGACCTCGGAAAACAAAATTCGCAGCATTTCTTGAGTGATCAACAATAAAAATGATTTGGAATATCAAACAAAACTCTCAGCCGGATTCTAAATGTTTTCGACAAATCCCATATTACTAAAATTCATTTTTGCCCTCCTTTTCTTAGCTTGTACTTAGTCTTGAATTCTTAAGTCTGTTTTCAATGATATCAAGTCAACATCCAAATCAATAGAGTATTTAACGTCGTAATGTCTGATCACTCAAAGATATTGGTATCGAACGTTATACTTATCACATAGTTAACGAGGTGCTCACATTATCAACTCGTCTAGAGCTAATGGATTGCCATGTGAAACACAATACCATACAAAACGGTTAATAACATGACAATCGCTTACAGCGAACAAAGTATAGCTGGATTAGTAACAGCTGTTCACAAGATATGATGGACAACAGCATTCAAAATGCATAAAGTAGTCAATACATTCTTAGTGCACCTTTGGTAAAATTACCAAATGCGACCCTGTCGTGTGAGTCGTAGCAGTAGTGGCACATAAGCGATTTTCGATCAGGGATTTCATGAATGAACTTGACTATATTCGATGATGAAGCAAGGATTAGGAAAATTACCCAGTTGTGGTTGATGCTTTTTTTCGGGGCACAAACGTTCTGGCCTTTTTATAGTCATGTTTTTCGGTCACTCAAAAACAAATCATAACCCAACCGACTATAATATATACAGCACGCTGAACAGTCTCCTTGGAAACTATAATAGTAGTATAAGAACTATGACTATTTCAAGTCTTACATTCAAAGAAATATCCCAAAGTATTAGTTTCGTGTAATGTGTCATACCAAATGCATACCTCAATCTGCTCAATGAACCGGCCCGACTCAAGATTAGAGGAATGTTTCAGAGCACATCCCATGAACATCGATCATAAATATAATCTTAACGGTATAAGTAACTTAATTGTACGCGTTTAGAGCTGTTAATAAACAGTTCGTTATTGACTTACTTTACCTTTTACCACCAAGTTTCATACGGCATTAGACAAGCTCTTGTCTTAAGGTTAAGACCATATTTAATTGTCAATCTATGACGTGACGTAGTTTGGATGACACTCAGTGACGGAACCAAATACAGCAAGTCACGATAAGGTGTAATGTTTATCTTGAGTTAACTCAGAGCTAAGGGACTAAGTCATTATTTGTAGGGGAGGGGGCTGGTGCAAATAGAGAGGGGCCACCACAGTGGCGGATCCAGGGTTTTTCAAAACGGGGTCCAGATCGGGGAATAGATTGCTATGACGTCATATTGACGTCATATGATGTCAAATTAAAAAAAAAAAAAAAAAAAAAAAAAAATGGCGTTGAAAAAAAAACGGGTGCAGCGGACCTCGTCGCACCACCCCTAGATCCGCCACTGCACCATTTCTTATAATCCACATAGGACGGGCCTTAAGGGAATTTGCGCAAGTGAAAATGAAAAAAATACAATTTTCTTGTACATCCTATGGTATTCTAAGATGACCATTGATTACATTACCGATATTCTGTAACGTTATTACCACATTGTACCGTAATGACACTAGCAGTAATGGGAAATACTACTTACTCATAGAACTCCACAGCTCTCTCTAAAGAACTCCTAACTTCTTCTGGGAAATCACCTGGATCTTGGTTAAAACTCCTGCCAAAGTGTTTGCCTTTAGCATGATAGACGTTCCCTAGGTTGTACAGAGCTCTTGCCTCACCAACCTAAAAGATGATTACATGATTCAGATAAATCAAAAGCAAAAACAAAAAAGAAATGAAACAAACAAATAATTTATAATGTACAATGAGACTATAATCCAGTCATGCTCTTTGCATGCAATAGTTTCCGAGATATCAACTTCCAAAGTTACTGGGTGTCAAAACACTGATGAGCCCATACATTCTCTGTAAGATTTAGAGATTTTTAAGTCACTTCACGCAAAATGTGTCATGTGTCAAACTCAAATTTTTGCTCTTCCATCCTCTTTCAATATTCAGAACGGATTTGGCATAAATTTATCTAAAAAGTGAAATTCCTATGCTACTGAAGCAAAATGTAAACATTGATGTCAGCAAAGAAAAAGTTAGCCACAGCACTTATCATAAGTAATGACATATTTATGTACTATTTTTCTCAGCTACCAACAATGATTGGCTTCCCAAAGCATAATGGTTTGATCGCCAATACACATACATGATATGCTGATTAAAATAAAATGGGACCATGACCCTAATCCAACAAGGAAACATGTTTTTAGCTGTATTTAGAAAAATACCTTTTTACCGATATGGCAGCCATCTTAAATCATATATGCAATTAGTACGCAAGGAGAATGTCATATTTCCCTTCCATACTGAATAAATATATTTTCTTCTGCATATACTGTATATTTAATTAGCAGGGTTTGCACATGGCAATGGGTCAGTACAAGAGTGGGTACCTCACATACTGACACTTCCCCCAGATGATATTTTACCAAAACACCAGGAGCCAGTTGTACGAAGACTGAATAGCACTATCCAGGGGATAAATCCTTATCCAGCAGATAAAACCTATACAAATTCTGTAAACTGGATAACTCTTATCCGCTTGATAAAATTATCCAGGCTTCATACGACCAGTCCCAGGTGATAAAATGATAATAATAATATGCGTCTTATGTGGAGTTGATTTTATATAGCATACACACGTTTTAAAACTGCTATGATAATAATAGACCCCTTTCAACATGTCGGAATGCAGCTCAATTTGGAGGGCAAAACAATAGGTTCCAATTCTCAGGAGATTACATTTCTTTTGTTTTGCACTCCAAATTGAGCTGCTCTGACGTCACATGCAAGGGGTCTATAATAATAATAATAATAATAATAATAATAATAATAATAATAATAATAATAATAATAATAATAACAATAATAATAATAGGTATACTAAATAGTACAAAGGTGCTAATAAACTTGTAGCCCTTTACATGATCTACCTCTACATGTATCTACCTCTACATGTATCTACCTCTACATGTATCTAATGTTCTTGTGACAGACTGTGGGTCTCATATTACAAAGGACCAAATTGATTTCTGAATTCCAATTGGAATCCAGCGGAAGAAGAGCCACTCTGTGGAATCATAGTTACGGTAATAAGTGGAATGGTTTGGAAACCTATTGTTCTAGGTTTGTTCTAGCGATGTTGAAATGTACCATCATGCGATACTGACTGTGCACAATGAACCAAAGCAAGTACGACTGAAATTACTAGTTTCTGTACTATTTTCATGTACAAATATTTTGAAAGTGTACAATCTTCATTCTAAGATCACAAACAAGAGGATAAATAATTCCGCGCAGATACAGTTCAGTCACTCCATGATAAATAGGAATTCACGAAAGCGTTAAAAAGGATAGTATCCTTTTCAGTAAAGAATCAATTTCTACCATATAGAATTTATTAACAAATATCTCCTATTTTAGAATATTTTTGAGAAAAAAATCATCTATGTTCTCTAAGTTACTATGACCAAATGGTGCAATGTTTCCTTCCCCTGTGCATATTAACAATAGTAAAAGTCGAACAAAAACCTAGAATAGGTTTCCAAACCATTCCACTCCATGGTGGAATCCACTGGTAATTTACCTTTCCATTTTTTAGACACAGTGTGTAAACTCTAAACTTATAAAACAACTTCCTAACTAAATTTAGTGAAAAACCCAGTGTTTTCTATTGTTTACCTGGTGGTAAGTAATGGTCTAAATAATGTTTCATAGTACAAAAGTAAATCTGGTGATGAAAATGACCACCGGCAAAACAAAAAAAATACATTTTATCTGATGAGATCTCATTGAAAACAAGCAACTTTTTAGAAAGAGATGATAACTAGCGGTAAGCTAGTGTGGGCTGCGTCTGTGTTTCTAATGAAACAGTTGTGATAAAAAGTTAAATTTTACATCGTAAAAAAAAAAGAAAGATCACTCACTGACCTTTTCAGACATTAGTCCTTTGTTGGACTAAAACTTTTTAGAAAATATACTGCTTTAGAAAATATACTGCAGCAAGTTTGCAATGAAATTGGCTGGTGTTTAAACTTGCGATCGAAATTGAGATAAAATCATGTGACAAAATTGTTAGTGTGAACCTGTAGACCTTTATTGTCACTAAAATATTTTTGTTGTTCAGATAGCCTCCACAATAATATAAAAATACGCTATATAATGGGACATGCCCTCAGTTAACATATCACATAACTCTCACTTTCCCTTCAGGCCGACAACTATCACATACTAGTTCAATAAACCAAATTTTGTTCCCAAAAGGTTTTAAATGGATATCATATTATATTGACATTAAGGCAGAAAATGTGTGCACTTCAAAAAGCTATACTTCAACCATACTATGTAGGATACTTATTATAACTGCTATACAATGCTTTTTGAAATAAATGGCTGATTGAATACATGTCATTTTTTTTATTTATTTTGTTATTTACAAGCTTTACAAAATAAATAAAAGCTAGATACAAAATAAATATGAGAAAAAACCTAGTTGAAGGAAAGAACAACAGGACAAGAGTCCCATACAAAGTTTCTCCAAAAACAAATTTTTACAAATTATACTAAGTTACTGTATAGAAAAAAAACACTAAAGAGGACAAAATTACATGTAGGAAATGTATAATTTGAATGCTAACATCATTACTCCTATATACCTATATTAAAGTTTAAAGTTAAAGATCCAAAGAAGCTATCTTTCTTGCTTTTGTCATATGGGTCTATGAATCTGGTCATACCAACATATGATATTCATATTTATATTTCAGGTCTGTATAAGCTTAGCCTAAACACTTCAGATGATGCCACTTTTATCACAAATTTTTATCTATCATCATTGCCACATCTATATACTCGAAAAAATATCTAAGATCTTGCCTCATCATCCCCCCCCCCCCCCCCCCCCCCCCAAGGAGCTAAGACTGAGCTAAAACGTACTGGCTGAAAAATTTCCATTTGGGTTCCATTCACTACTCTACATACATCGGTTCACTGGTGAAACACAAAGCATTCAGTCAAGGCTGCAAGGTTGATATTTGAATGATCCTTGAAACTAGTAACGGTATCTTAGCTTTATGCCTTCCTTGAATTATGCTTTGTCTGTGACCAGTGAACTGATCCAGCTGTACAAAAAACTAAGCGCAAAAAGGACCGTTGTCATAAATTTTTTGAGCGGCCCTGACTCAATTCTTAAAAGTCATATATCTCATGGAATTTGAGGAGATGCATGGCAAAGATTTGCTTTAATGGTCTTCAAATTCTACATACGTCATTGTAACAAGTATATTTCACCACTTCCAGGTTACAGGCCTGCCCCTTATTAAATATTAATAGTAGTAAGGATAAATAATAAATGTCCAATCAAAGTAAATTAGTGTTACTTTCAAAGCAGAGCTTTTTATTGTGTTGTTGCTAAGCAGATAAGTAAGAATAATTTTTGAAATTCAAACCACAATGTCCATTAGTTAATGTCAGCTTTTGAAAGAAGTTATTGGAGGGCTTAATTTTATTATAAAAATAAAAGTTTACTCATTAATATATTTATGCGTTAAAAATAAAATAATGCAGAATTAGCCAAAATGACTTCTTTCATATGTAAAATATATATAAGAAAAAATCTTAAAAGATATTTCTGAAATTTGTAAGCTTAAGCTAAATATAAACTTATAATAGGAAATACTGGATAAATCGTAGTTATTTAGGAAACCAAATCTGGAACCACAGAAGATGGTTAAGAAGACTGAAGTAGTTTTACAATATAGGACATTAACCCAGTTAGATAGAGCACTTCAACTCTAAACATAATTTACATGAAGTGATAAACTGTTCATACACTAAAGGTATGGCAGTCTTCCCTTCGCTGGAAACCGAATCATCTTAAAAATGTCCATAAAGTTTGCCCTTCCCAAAGAACCAAAACGTAAATATTGACAAATAAATACCTTGTCTCCAAGTTCTCTTGAAATATCCAAATGCCGAGTACAGCACACGATAGCTTCGTCAAATTTACCCAACACTTTGAGAGTGTTTCCAAGATTTCCACTTGCTTTAGCCTCGCCGACTCGATCGCCCAACGTTCTTGCTAACGTCAAATCGTGGCGATGAAACTCTAAGGCTTTTTCGTATTCTTGAAGATAGAAGTAAGCATTTCCAAGTTGACTATAAACTGCACTAAGAGTTTTGAGATCTTCGGTGCCAACTTGAACGGCAGCTTCGAAGAAACTCACTCCTGCTCTACAGTCACCGGCTTTACACAAACGCTCCCCTTCCAGTGCCAATTCCATGCATGAAGCTTGAACAGCCATTATTGCTGCTTATTAGCTGAAGACGAACCAGCTAGATACTTCCCTAAACGATGAAGTGGTTAATTTGAATCTCTATAGGCCAGCAATTTTGAAATTAATTGTAGAAAGATTCAAAATAAAAGGCGGTCAATGTTCTTTCGTAAATATGCAGTGAACGATGATGGCATCCCTGGCCAGCGAACAACTAGCAGATAAGTCTGTGATTGTGGAACCACTATCATAGAATTCCGATAGAAATCGAGTTTACAGATATGTGAGAAGAATCTTAGACTGTTATTGTCCCAAAATTTGCATATAATCTTGTAAAGTTACGCAGTTGGACTTAGTCAGTAAGAAGAAAAGTCCGGTTGACCTGATCGGACTCTCATTTACATCACAAAACAACACTGTTGGACCCAGGGTTTCGTAAAGTGGTAATAAGGCCTGGTCAGTATGTAAATATTGATCTTTTGAAATACGATTAAAATAAACAAAATATTCAGAGTGACATGCTGATACTGAAATGCATAAGAAGCAGGTTGAATTGATTGAGGTCAAATATAACCGGAAAAGAAGAAAGATCAGCTGAAATGATTTATGATTAGCGTGACCCAAGCAATGCGTGACTTGTATCTCAGACAGTGAACACAAGACAGGAGGCTAGACAGATTCACTTGTTCCCGATTTGACTCGGTATTGTTTGGTCCCCAAGCCTCTCGGATGGAAGGGGGGGGGGGGGGGGGGGGGGGGGGGGGAGGGGGAGGTGGTTGGTCAAAGCAATTGAGGGTACTTGCCCTATTTCATTATGACGTCACATCAAAATAATCTATTCTTTAAACGCTAAGGATCATGGTCGTGACAGGGCCGGGGACCGAAACAGCAACAGTACAAAGAAAATCATATTATAATGCGTTTTATAGAACGAAGAAAAGCGTGAACTGCCATCAAATGCAATAAATATTATTCGTTAAACATCGATACACCTTCTATTTGGAAACCAGACTATTTGAGAATAAACTATTCGTAGCAGAGGAAATTTTTTTCAAATTTCGATTTTCTAGACGATTCTGTCCTCCTCATCAACAAACTGTGACGTCAAAATGAAAAAGGGCAATAGCCCACTCTCGATATTCTGGTTGACGAAGTAATTCAAGACGAGGCTCCGGGGAAACAATGGAGTCACAGTTTTTTGCGTACTTCCAGACTCCAAGCAGCATTTTGCAAAATTTCATATGAACCGACTCTATAGGGTCATCTTTGAGGATTCCCGTCCCCCAAACTTCACGTATAGCAACATTGGTCTCGCTAATGCGTTTCCTTTTTAAGAAGTTTTACCATGGACCGCGGAGCACCCTAAGGAGTGATGGGTGGTTGGGCTAAGATTGGAAAAAATGAGACTAGTATGGGAAAAGGGAAAAAGTGGTAGAGCTATATAGCCCTACCAGACCCTCCCCTCGCGCGGTCCCTGTTAAAGAGGGCTTGTTTTGCGATTGAAAAGTTACCGAGGGCACTGAAAGTTAGGCCGAGGTATTTGTATAACCTGGCGTTTTCAAGGGCCCTATCCTCATAGTAGATTGAAGAGGTAGTTGTTCAATTGTTTCCCCACACTGCTAAAATGTGGACTTTGTTTTTTTCAATATTTAACGTTAGCCATTTGCATCAGAAAATAGTTTAAGTCTGTTTAAGAGGTCTTGTAGGTCCTGGGAATTTTTCCAACTAAAACTAAATCGTTGGCATAGAGGAGGGAGTTACTGCGAAAACACTTGTATTGCGACTCGCGTTTCAACACTTCGATTGGCTTTTTGGTAATATTCCCTTAAATATTGGAGAATGAGCTACAAGAATGGCTTGAATACTTATCAGAAAGAAGACTTGAAAACAACTCTCCGTCGCAACTGCATGGAATATCGTCGAGTGATTTAGTTTTACAAAAAAAGTTTGAATTTGAAGCAGATATAGACGGATGGACGAATTTGAAGCGAATTTGAGCGTTTGTTGATAGGCTTATTTGCATAAGCCCAAGATGATTGACGGATTAGAAAAGCCAATCGAAGTTTTGAAACGTGAGTGGCGATACAAGTGTTTTCGCAGTAATAGGCGAACATTACCAAAATAATTGGGTTGGTGATGTTTGCTTGACTTTAAGCAGGTAGGGAGGTCGCTTAGAAATAAGTTGAATAAGGTAGGACTTGGCATACATCCCTGCTTAATTAACACCTTTATAGCACTGAAAGGAATCCGTTACAAGACCGTACATTTTATTTGCTGAGTGGTCGTTCTCGTACATTGATTTAATCATAATGCCTACGTTTTGGATTTTAGAGAAAAGCATCTCCAAGGATCATTGGCCCATTACTGAATCCCCCTAGTACCCCCCCCCCCCCCCCTTCCCGGGATTCGTATTTAGGCCAGTGATATAAAATATGAAAAACATGAAGTTTATACCGGATCAGTTTGTGTCTACTGCAAACGGGAAGTTGTACTGAACATGTGCTATCGAGTTTACCGGAAGTACTTCATATCCATAATTTTTTTTTTTTTTTAATATGAAGTATATACCGGTGGAAGTAAGTAAATGTAATGTAAAACTTCGGATGTCGTCAAATAGACAAACCAGGTGTCCGGAGCACGCACGAACCGTCCAATCACAGCGCGCTTCGATGCTTAGCCAAGCGGCCCTTGCTCCAAGTCTCTTCGCAATACAAAAACACTCGTTTCAAAGAATTTAGAGGAAAAAAGTTGAAGTATACGTGTTGTTTTAAAAAATTAAAGTAAATCTTTGTGATCCATCTCCTTAAATTCTGTGAGATATATGACTTTTAAGACTCGGGCGAGGGCCGCTTGAATTACAACAACAATCCTTTTCGCGCTTAGCTTTTCGTACAACTGGAGACAAACGGCGAGCCCACGGCGATTATAACCGTAAGCTTTCAAGTTACTAGCTGATTGGCTGTACTTCACTAGGAATCTTCGTAATTTTCCGACTACTTACGACTTTTTATCGATCGATACATTACAAACGTTTAATCTAAATAAAGGTAAGCCATGCATTTTTGTCATGTTCCGCGATGAGTTACGCGATTTTGTTGCTTGTATTACCGCACCTTAACCAAACTTTACGGTAAGGTTGCGTCACCTGTCTGGGTGCGATAACATATCCCATAATGGCAGCCATCGCCGTTGGTTAATTTCCGCTGACGTAAGATCAACGTGACCATAAGTGAAAGGACTGAAGACATGGTATGTGACGACCACAGCAGTACAAAGCAGAGTACACGCTGTCAGCATGACATACCGAAGATAACGATTCCTGAAAAGAAAGACAAATAAATACATTAAAAAAAATTAGTCATTCACAACACAGGTAGCCCAAGCTATGGTTCTGAATATATACTAGCCGACGAAGTCAACGTCTTTAGAGAGGAGATAAAATTTCTTAAAATCGCCTTAAACTGCAACCAAACCGTCAGGAAACCACAAAACATGCAATAAAACATTGATATACCGGTAAAGAAACAATAAAATATGAAATTTATTTTATTTTAAAGTATTTTTTTGATCTGCCATACTTTCTCTATATTATATATTCAGAACCATAGCTACCTGTGTTGACAATGACAATGTTTCATTTAGTAGCAAAATTTGCATGTCGATCATAAGAAACGTCTTTTAGGTACAGTCTGAGTGTACTGAATAACTATGAAAGCTAATCTAGACAGTCAGAGAAAATATTCCTTGTCATTGCATGTTGTAAATGAAACAATAGATCGTTTCACGGTTGTCGTCGATCAACCTCAGCCTCGATAGTGTGTAATATAATCTTTAGAATTTGACTACAGCTCACGGTAATTTAAGGAATGTACACTTTATCAAACAATTGAAACACTTAAAACTTAGCGAAAGAGGAGAGTTCTGTCGAGTTAGCGAAAGAGGACAATTCGAAATCCGACAACATTGAGCGGAATTTTGTTTGGTTGGCCGTATCTTTGGTTGATGTCCTGAAAACGGGTTTTGCCCCCCCCCCCCCCCCCCCCAGGCCAAATTCTGGCTACGCCCCTGTTTCATGTTTTACCCTTTAGATTAGCAAAAATTAACAATATGAGTAGAAGAGAATATACTTACAAAATAATGTAATTGTAGAAATGCTCAACAACCACACATAGGAGGATAATTTTGAACAACAATGCAGGCAAGTAATGATGAATGAATAGGGTACGCTCCATAGCAAAGTAAGGGAAATAATGTAGAAAATAGCCAATGACCAAAAGTTGACCAAGAAAACAATAGTTGTCCCAGGCGTCTAAAATAGTCAACAACATAAGTGTCAGATAGTACTAGAATCGTTAAGTCTATATTCACCACTTTCACATTGCATATAATACATTAAAGTTTCGGGGGTAACCAGGAAAAAATTTCAATATACATATTTATTATATGAAATAGAGTGTGATATTGAGTGACATCAAAATGATAAAATTGATATTCCCACTCCCACCAGTGGCCAGTGGGGATACGATTTATATCAACACTGGTGGTGTCAAATTTCGACTTTTTGCTCAGCTTCTCAAATTCTCTATTATTTTTCATTGAAGATTTCATATGATAAACAGAATTCGCTGCGCTCACTCGTGAGAGATAACATCAACACTCGAAGATAAAATTCGTATCTCCGCGCGACCATATAATATCCTCTATAGATCTGGCAAAATCAATGTTAGCCTTTACTATTGCAACAATAATACGGATTAATAATAAGGAGAAAGGTACAATGAAAAAAAAATAATAACAAACATATTTACCGTTATCAATGTCATACACTGCTCTTCTTCTTCTTAACAAATAGAATGCCAGTAGTGAAACGTAAGCAATTATTGAAAGGGCAGACGTCCACCATACGATAGGGTTACCAATACAGTAAATCTGCTTCTGCATGTAGAAAAATAACTTTTTTTTAGCAAGGTCACGACTCTCAAGAGACTGAAGTACTTTATTTCGTTGGTATTCTTAAAGGTCATCTTGAACGATTTGATTATACTAGTCCCACCAACTAGATCAAAAACCTTGCAGCCTAGCTTTGTTAACCTAAACACAATTTTCAATGTGGGATGCCCGTACCAAACAGTGTGACATCAGAAAACATTGTACGCATGCTCCTTAGAAATATCTAGCTGTATTTTCTTAAACAACACTGTTTTTAGAATCTATTCTTCGAATCGACGAATGGATGAGGTACAACAAGCTAAAGTTCAATAAGAACAAGACGGAAATACTAGTGTTGTCATCTCCATATCATCCAACTGAAGACCATTACATGATAAGGGCTACGCCTCGGGAACCATCGTCGTCTTGGACCACAAAACACACTATTTCCCTCGGTCCCAGTCAATAAGTGTTAATAGATCCCTTGCAGCACGTCGGAATGCAGCTCAATTTGGAGGGCAAAACAAAAGAATTTCAGATAACTGAGAATTGGAACCTGTTGTTTTGCCCTCCGAATTGAGCTGCATTCCGACGTGCTGCAAGGGGTCTATTGTCCTAACCTCCAACCGGTTGGCTCAGACGTTGAGCAGCGGACTATCGTTTGCGAAGTAACAAGGTTGGTTTTTTATTTATTTAATAGGCTAATTATGATTAGGTATTGGGTATATTCTTATCAAAGTAACTACTTGCACATCCAAAAAGTTAATTAAATCGTAGGGATCAGTTAATTGAAATATAAATCTCTTTTAAAGCAATTACTTACATTAGAATTCTTGTGTACCCAGTATGCAACGCCTCTTTTCATGATGGGCCAATAGGATGGCGTGGAGCTAAAGGTATGTTCACCCGACAGTTCTTTATTTGACTCAATCATCTTTATCTGAGTACAAAAAAAAAAAAAAAAAAAAAATCAATAAAGATCTCTTTTAAACAAATTGAAAAAAATGGATACACAAATAAGCTTGGTTGTCTCATAGTGATTGAGTGTCATTTGTAGAAAGGACTGCGCCGTTTCGACTGTAAGCTGCTAGTTTTCATCAGGCGATGGTGTAGACAATCTAAGACTAGCACCTTGTAGTTGAAACGACGCGGTCCTTCTTGCAAATGACCCTCAATTTCTATCTATTTTCGATTCTGATTTTCCGACGCTAGTGTAAATAAGCCATTAGGACGTACTTGCATTTCCCAGAACTTGCGAAAGAAAGGCATTGGTTTAGCGACAGGTACATCTGTAGGAATTTCTTTCTTTTCTGGAACATATCCTTCAGCTAAACAACAACAACAACAACAAAAAGAGAGAGTATAAGCTGGGTAGGATTTGTTTTGTTAGGTTTTGCTGAGTGAAGAAAATCCCCTTGAATCAAAGGCGGGACCTAACAAACTCACTCACATGTCAGGCAAAGCCATCGAACCCGAGACCTAAACGTTGAGAGGCTCATGCAACGCCCTGCTACCCTCTTGGCTACCCTAGCTTGATTCCCAATCACCTATTATTGGGAACAGGTTCCTTTTTAACCACTTTTACATCCCGCTAATGCTTTACGTTTTTTTGGGGGCAGCAATGAGTAAAAATAGTTAATATTACCATGAAGATTAATAAGAATTGAAGAAAAATTACTTATGCATCAAAAGAAAATAAGCATGCAGAAAACATTCAATAAACCCCATCCACATGACGCCAAAGCAGCCCAATTTGGCAGACAAAGCAAAATAGTCCAAGACTCTGAGAGGCTCTTGAGAATTGGAACCTATTGTTTTTGCACCCAAATTGAGCTGCATTCCAACGTGTTGCAAGGGGTATAATCAATCGACCAAGCATTCGATTGATTGATTAACTTATCAAAACAGTACAAGTTTGTACGAGTTTAATACAACTTACGATACGAAATGTTCTGTTGATGTTCCTCTACATTCCAGGAAGTATCCTTCTGGTTGATAACTCGGTCTGTTGCCACTTCAAACTGATTGAATCCCCAATAAGGTAACTGAAGTCCTGTAATCTGAAATGAGGAATTTCATTGGCAGGTGAAACAACTGAGCCGCATTAAATTTTCTAGCCAATCACATTCCGTTGTGATTTTCTTTATGACTGGCCTTGTGCTCAAGTTGTTTTTTTCTTCCTGAGAACTATTGAAAATTAAATCCAAAACTTTTTTAAACGTCTCAGAAAAGTCCAAAACTCTTAGAGCGCTTTCCAATCACACGCGCGAAATCGTACAATTTGCTTTCGCGAAGAAGTTGGTTTTGGTGGACGTGAATCAAGGCATTTCAACAACATTCCACGTAGAATGTGACTTGGTAACTTTTTTTTCTTCTGACGATGTCATGGAAACACTTTGATTGACGTCCACAAAAACCTCATATTGTCGCGACTGCGATTCGCGCGTGTGCAAAACACGTGTGTTCAAAACACAATCATTATCACTCATAACATCCGGGACATTCTCAAACTCCTCGTTTGACGTCATAGACGCCATATTCGAAAAGGGTCTATTATCTGTCTTTATATTTTCACGCAATTAATGTTGTTGTTGCATCAGTATAGTTGGAGTTTTTTTTTTTACCTTCAGCGCTTGTGATGTGTTTACGTGAACGAATCGTATTTCTGATTGTATTGTTTTCCATTTGTTGGTAGCATCAGGATTGACTATTTCCTGGAACAAAAACAAAAAGGTAAAATGAATAACCCAGCCTCCTCACACAGACTGTTAACAATAAAGGGCAAAACGTTAAAGAAAGAACTTCAATACTGAAGAACCTACTAGTTTCCATAGATTTTGTGGAAGCATGGATATATTGTAATCGATATAACAAGATACTTCTTGGTTTGTTGGTGATAAAGGTGCTGCTACATCATGACTGAAAAAAATAATAAATAAAAAGTAGTCAAATCCCGTTAAGTCCAATTTTTTTTTACTATCTAATTTCTTTACTATCTAACTAATCACGCAATGTTCTAATGTCCACCATTTTGAAGGTGGTTCAACTGCTGAAAAATGCATCGATGGAGCTCACTATTCTATTTTTACAAAGTGCCCCTCGAAAGCGAGAATAAGAAACCAGTGAATATAATTCAAAATATTTGCATGTGAAAACCCAACTTCTTGTTTAAGGGGACTGAGAAGAGTCACGTGTCCTGTTCGTGCAAATGGCATATTCTAGGCGCAAGCTCGAGCGTGATATAGCATTTTTTATCCCACACCATAGAAAATACACCCAATCAGAAAGCAGGAAAGCCGTTGTATATTCGTCAGTATTTCACTCTTCCTTCCCATCATGCAATGCGCGTTGAAGCTACGCATTTGTATTTTCTACTGCGGTGTGGGATAAAATGGTTATACAATGGTTTCTTGAGGCATACCGCTGATATCCCACTCGTCACTTGTATTTTCTTTGTATACAAACTTGCCTAAAGGCTCGTACTAGAAACTACAAATGACTCGTGGAATATTCCACGGTATGCTACTCGAAACCATTGCACAACTAGTATTAACAAAGCTGTGAGTCGGCCACATCCAGCCAAAAACAGACGAAATAAGTTTTAGCCAGTTCCTGTCGTGGTCATTTGGCTTAACAAACATGTGGGGGAGCATTCCTTTAATGAAAATTTACATTTTTTCAAAAACCAAATTTAAATGCAGCATTTATGCACGATACTTAGAAAAGGGTCACGCAGCTGGAACCAGAGCAACACACCTGTTAAGAGATCGCCCAGATACTCCATGGATGAGCTGTATAATATCACCATTAGAAACTGCACGTGGTGGGAAGTCAACTTGGAGGCTGTCGCTGAAATCAAAGAGAATCAATGTGCAGTTTTAAAAGGTTTATCCAGATCTCTTCCATTGAGAAAAATGAAATTTTGGTTCGCCAAAACCGAGTACTGAACTGAAAAATGGAAACTTTCTCAAAATTATATTAAATGCGAAAGTTTCAAGAAAAGTTATGTTTTATTTCGAACAAACCATTGTAAATATGTTTCAGCAATGTATTCGAAATGAACAAGTTTTATCGAAACTCCCCATTTATCAGGGTGGGAAATACTTCTAATACTTTGCCGGTAATTTTAGAAGATATTTGTGCGTGTACCTGGAACATAGTTGATCTCACCTTTTAGGATCCTTAATGATCCACCAATTGTTGACATCTTTGAAGCTATAGCACGTGACCTGTTGCTGGTGGGAACTACCACGCCCGTCTGGGTATTTGATAGGGTAGTTATTAGCATGAGAATGTAACCAACACTGGCGACCACCTGTGTGTCTTAACGTGATTTGAGAGCCATAAGCTACTTCTGTTAAAGAAAAAGTAAGGGAACAAGATGTTAAGAGGCTGCCATTATGGAAAGAGGTCGCGCATTATACCTAGTGTTTTCTCCATCTATGATTCCTATTAAGGATATTTAAAGCCATACACACGTGTTTGCAAATGAAAAGGTTCTAGCTACACATCAGCTAACAGGCAGCACGATAGTCTTTGCAACACTTCTTACCCACACTTATGAATTTGATTGACATAATCACAATTTTTAAAAAATCCAGAAAAGATTTCAGTGTATATTATGGTTTGAGATCAAAACGTTAGTCAGGCAGTAGAAGATTATCTTTTTTAAATCCCTTATTTACCTTGTGCTTGTCCATGAGTAATCCTGGCAAGACCACCCTGAAAAGTAATTCGATAATCAAAGGTAAATTTTTGATTTGGTAAAAGGCTAGGGATTTTTAGTATTTTTATGTTAGAAATTACTAGAGGGGTAAGACCTCGTCTCGCAACGTATACACTATAGACCGAATGCCAATATATGGCCGCCATTGACTCTCAGAAATAAAAAGTTTAACCTAATCTCAAAAAATAAGCAACACCATCAGAAAGAGCAAACAGAAATATGCATTTTTGGAAAATTTCATTGCTATAAATTGAATTCAAGTGAAGCTATTTGGAATCAAAATTACAGAGATTCGTATGTGTTCAGTCATCTGTTTCCTTGCTAGCCTTGTTGTGGTGTTTTTCACGTTTTTAAAATTAGCTAAAATTCTCATAACTTCTCGATATTTTTGTCTCAAACTTTCTAACTTTGTTGATGTCATTCTAATCTATAATTTTAGTGTAGCGGTCAACTAAAATATGAATCTAAAAAAATATGATAATGAGGTTGGCATTCGGTCAATAGTCCTCATCGGCTTGGGGTAATGTTGTCCAATTTCAGACCATGTGTCATTCTCTTGAGAATAAGATTCTTTGTTTAAGTTGTACCATATTCATGTATCTTCTCATGCGCAACCGTTAAACAGTGAAATGATACTCTGGGGAATGACACGTGGTCTGAAATGGGACAACATTACACCCAAGCTGATGAGGTCTATACACCATTTGAGTTGACGATGTGTATATTTTGAATTTGAGTTCTAATAATTGTTTGACTGTGTATTATGTATGACTTTACTGTCTATGCATTACAAATACCTCAAGGCTAGCTTGAAATGGACTTGACATCATGTCATCGTGTGGACCAGTTTTGTATAACACAGCAAATAAAATATAGAATTGAAGAAGGTACAAGACCACTGGAATAACTCCAAGGCAGATTACCCTAGCTGTAAAATGGTTTGTCAAGTCTTTCTGCAATCAACAACAAAAATCCATTCAGTTTCATAAAAAAATTGCCTTAAAAGTTTGTCATTTACACCCGGGGGGGAGAGGTACTCCCTATAATGGACTGTACGGGGATGCTCTGCCTGAAAGGGGTACTTTTTTCAAGCCACACGTATAGAAAAGGGGTAGAAATTTGTGAGTTTTGGTATAAAAAGGTATAGATTTTCTTCGCAGCTATATAAAAGGGGTACTTCTTCAAGCAAGAAGGTATAAAAAAGGGGTTCTTTTTCACTGAAATTTGGTATAGAAAAGGGTAAGGGGTTGAGAGTCCAGTGGGAGCATCCCTGTATGAAATGACCCGAAGTACCCCCCCCCCCCCCCCTCAGGTATTTATACAGGAAAATGTCCAAAAGTTCTCAATTTGTGATTGCAAAGATAAAAAAACTCTCAACCAAATGATCAACTGATTATGAACAATTTTTAATCAATCAATGTCAATGATGGTTAATCATAAAGATCTATAAACAAATAATTACTAATTAAAAGCAAAAAACATTCTTGAGCATTCTTCACGAATGCTCTGCGCCAAAGTGATTTATCTGTTATGATTACCATTCATTGCCCTGGCCCATTGTTTTCCTTCATGCATTATAATTTTTGGTCTCTTGTTGCAACTGAGCATGTGCATTTTGAGGCATCAACTTTGGATTGCGCATCCCACATGGATTACAGATCTTGTTTGGAACAAGAGCGCAACTGGAATCGCCGTCTACTGATTGCAATATTATTATAAATAATGCTGAAATGATCTGAAACAACTAGTACAAAACTAGTATAATAACAAACACCCTCTTACTTGTGAGATCTTTTTGTCACCAATCATTCTCCAGAAGTCAATGCACATGACAATTCCAACAGTAAGCAAGGTCATCAGAGCGCAATATTTTGAACTAAAATAGTAAATATCATTAAATAAATATTACATCCTAACTCAATAAGCCATTTCAAGAAAATGATGCATCATGGGTAATCAGGATAAGATGGCCACCGATTACAGTAAATGTATGGAGAAATGAAGAGTCCGTTGACATATCCTCTGATCGCTTTAACAGAGAAAATAACTACAGTAGTCTGTTAGTCTATGCCATTTGGACATCAAAAGAAAATAGTTTTCAATGTCATTTCAACTGTAAAAAGTGAAGGATATGGACCTTCTTTCCGAAGATTTGGCAACAGCCCTGGTTGGGGCCATGAGCACAATCAACAGTGCTGACCAACGACTTCCAGCAAAGTTGGGTTTTACTAGGAGCATATGCAAGAAGTTTGGTAAATTATGATCATACAGGAATAAAAATTTAATGTTGTTACCTGCAAGCTCCTGTGAGAGAAAGACCCAGCAAGATCAACCAAATCCACCAAGAAAATGTAAAGGCACAGCTGGCAAAGACAGAGCAAAAGTATTCAGTTAATTACAAGTAGTGTGTGCTATACATTAATTATTGACCATTTTCAAAATTATCTTGGATGCAAGTCTAACATAAACACAAAAGAAATTGATGGAATTTGCGGCATTTTTTTTCAGTCTGGCTTTCGTATTAAATTAATATTCTTTCTGCTTTTTTTCCTGTCTTTTTTCCTTCTTCATTCCATTCAACAAGTGTGGAACTGACGAAGCATGCCAATGTCAGTTACATATTGTCACCGGTCTTCCCATTTTCACATTCATTCAAAAAGAAACAGCTTGAAAGCCAGACTAGTAGAGCTGATAAGATTACTGTATCCATCTTCGATAAGAAGTGCTAAGTAATGACTGGTAATTGTATTTTTTTTTTAAGATGGACATTTTTCTATCGAAAAATATTGAGTCCCGTTTTTTGCACTCGTGTCCCGGTCTCACGTTGCCATGCCCCAGTTCCAGTTTTAGGTGACCCCTAAATTTTTAACTAAAATGCAAATCTACTAGATGTTACTACCTTTTACTTCTTTTTTTAAACTTGAGGTAACACATTAATGAAGACACACTGAAGAAGAGTAAAGAAGCATCTAAGAACATGAACCTTGTCTGTACAATCAGCATATTCTCTATATTAAAAGAAACAAAATAAACAAAATAATATATTTTAAATAGGGGTTTGAATATGCTTCATTAGCACAATATATTTAGAAATAATTTTACTTCCAAGCTTTCGGGTCTCTGACCCATCATCAAGGAAAGGATGTTTGACAATGACATCTACATAACCATGGTAAACTAACAAGCAAAAACAAACAAATAATGATGACAAATATAACGGTTACAAACAATGTGCACGGGGAAAAATTCCTGTTTGAATTCTTGCTGTGAAACACAATTCGAAATTCATGGATGAAATTACAAAAAAAAATTGAGAAAATTTTGTTACCAAAAATAACAAGAAGTGCTCCAAATGAGGCTGTCCAGTGAGAACATCCAAGATCCAAAATTATCTAAAAGGATAAAAAGAGTATTCTAAGCATCATTTGAAAATTAAATATAAATAATAAACAATTAATTTACGAATTGTTACGAATACTGCAAAGCGGCAGTATGTGCTTTCCTCCCTGGTTTGGGAGGGGGGGGGGGGGGGAGGTGAGGGAGACAATTTTTTCTTACACTTCCCTGCTGCATATATACCAGCCTCCAACCCCTCTAATGTTAATGAAAAGTCCCTAACTGCAAAAAGTCTTGGGATAAAATTTTTTTTTTGCAAGTTCAAAATTAATGCAAATGCCTATCCCTACGTCATCATCCATAGAGTCTGTATGCACATTCAAGTAAAACCTTAAATATGCTGTTCAATTATCACGTAATCCTAACCAGAATTATTTTGACACTAGATAATAATTTGAATCATGCTGTCCTATGTATTAAGGTGATTGACATACCTCATAAATACAAGGTGCTATAAGACTTCCAAGAAAGGCAGGTACTGATCTTAGAATCCATACAAATGGTTCATATTCTCCTAAACCTTTGGAATAAACAATAAATATAAAATATTCTAGTATGATAAGCAGGCCTTTAATTAAGATAGGTTGGAGCTGTATTTTAGTATAATATAAAGCTCTTGCAACCTCATCCCAGCATAATTGTTTTTTTATTGTTATATACATGCAGTTAATGAAAATTTAGTCAAGGTGTACGTTTAATACAACCAATGTCATAAATGCTGCAGTTCTTACCTTGTCCTATTTCATCAAAGGAGAAGTTTCCATCATATCCTGACAAGTAAGCTGTGGAATTTATAATACTAGTATCAATACTCAATAAAAATAAATCAATAAAAAACATATTAAGAACAGTAAATCTGTTCCTATTTAAATAGACCTTTTTACTGATATGGTGGCCATCTTGAATTCTATTATTTTAAGTAAGACATTTATGGGATGCAATTAGGGGGGCAATTATTGGAAAATTTAAAGTATACACAGCTGTACCTGTACAGTACTGCTAACAAAAAATCTTCCGTGCTTTACAATGAAAACAATTCTTTGCAAGGTATGAAATAGCCAAGCTACAAAAAATCCATCACTTTTTCATAACCTAGTGGACCAAAAATCCATTTTCCAAAATTTTCAAGGTCCTGGAAAATTTCATTATTAATTTTCAAAACTTTCCAAAATCCATACGAACCCTGACACCTGTTTCCATAGCCCAAACTGTCCATCGAGAAAGGACTGGAATCGATGCTAGGGTTGGTTACTGTAGGTTTAGGTTAGGAATGTTAAAGCAGCTAATAATATATTCAGACTTAAAGTTTAACCAATTTGGAAACACCATAGAGCTCGTTCAGGAGCACAAGCTTTTACATGTGATAGATTTTATTTTAAACCCTGATATTAGTGGCTGTAGACTCCCTGTGATCGAACCATATACACCTATTTCAATAAAGATTGTCGTATTGTAATATTTAGCTGCTCTTACATGTACTTTCCACTATATATTATTAACCAAATTTTATTGTCAGTAATTCAATAGACCAATTCACGGTTTTTGGCAGCCATTTTGAATTGGGGCAAACTTGGCAAAATATATAGAAATCTTGATCTCTTTGACTTCTAGTAACTCCGCTCAATTTTGGCCGCCGAAAACCGTGAATTGGTCAGTATTTGTTTTGCTGTTATTTTGCCCCCTCTCACGACCATGATCCTTAGCGTTAAAACAATAGATTGTTTTGATGTGACATCATAGTGAAATAGGGCAATTACATGAACACTTAAAAAAACGAAACAGTTGCAGCCTAGTACCATGATTACAAAACGAATAATTAAAATAATTGCATCTAAATCATGAATAAGAAGTAAAATGCAGTTGTTCTTTGTTGTCTTGAGTGTGTTGTTGCTTGTTGCTTTTAGCTGTGACAACCTGTTTTGAAATAGGTGTACATGGATCTCTAGCTCTGAAGGCTGTGCACTAACCAACTGATCGAGCTACACTTGCTCTTTATATACTGTATGCACTGTACAGTTAATTTTGATTTTTAATTAATTATATCTCACCTGTAATTGCAAAAAGGAGTTTTCCTAATGGTGGGTGAATATCAAAAAAGAATTTGTTTTGCATAAAAAAGTTTGTAAATTTTCCAAAGTGAACTTCATCGAATCTGTAAAATAAAAGTATAACAAACAGTTTACAAACTATCAACGAAATTAATGGTAAATGCACTGACTTGAAGAAAAAAAACAGACATCATTGGACAACCATAATATACAATGCAATACAATTTATGATACAATTTAATAGGGATTAATTCAGGATGCAAATAACCAGTTTCATACAATGATATTAATAGTACCGGTAAAAGCAAAAACAAACAAATATGAAGCGAAAACAATAAAATATAGGCACCCTTTACAGTGAGAGTGAGGGCACTTGAAATGTGAACACTTCAGTTTCTTTTTGACATTTTTTTATTGTCAAATCAGAAGCCTGATTCACAACAAGGCTCTGACATTGTGTTTAGGTTAGCTAACTAAATATAGGGTCAGAGTCTTAGTAATGAGTTGTGAATCTGGTTTCTGATATGACAAGAAAAAATGTCAGAAAAAGTGTTCATGGTTCGAGTGCCATCATTGTAAGTATGTGAAAACTTTCTAATAAATACAACATACAAAATAATGATGTCTTTCATATTGGCATATGATTTGTGCCAAGTTGGCTGCTTTAAAGCTCTCATTATTTTTAACATTTTTCTTTCTCTTTAGACTTGATTTGGTTTTTCATCATTTAGCTTTGATTTCATTATTTGTGCATGTCCAACTTCCACTGGAATGATAACATACCCAGGAAACTTCCTATCATCATCTTATTCTTGGGCATTCTTATATACTGGGCATTCTCCAATTACACCAATTTGAAATAACTTTTACTTACACAATATATTCTGGTATAGTTAGCTGCCATAATCGTGTACCAAAGGAAAGTCCTAACAAGACTATCCATACGACATTAAGCTGCATGTTCATGACAAAAGGTGGATCTGAGGAATGAGTTGGCTCTCTCTTTACAGTTGAAACCTTTTGGTCAGCAACCAAGCTGTTGCCATTACCCTACACAAAAACAAATAATAACAAGTATGGTAAGTGACGTATCAATTAATTCTTATGAAGAATGATTGAATTAATTAATGACTGGAATGGATGAATGGTAGAGTGAATGGATGAATGGATGACTCACAGGGAGCCAAATTTGGATAAAAGTAATTTACTAGGTGAAAATAAAATTAAAAAAAAAGTTTAATCATATTTTCTTAATGTCCTCTAAAATGCAATCGAGCAAAGAAATCTGTAAAAATGCATTTAATCATAATCTTGAACATTCCTTTTGCACGCCCCTTTGTTTTCCTTTTGAATTTAGTTTCAATTTTGGATGGGTCAGCTCCAGCCTCGTTCTCAAGAATGCAATTTTAAAGATGGCAGAAGGAACTGTAAAAAGGAATAAGCTTATAATAATGACTTGTTGTTTTAAACAGTTTAGGATATATTTTGCTTTGCTTGATATCAACATTGTGAATCAACATCACCTATACTAAAAAACTAATTAAATAGCTTGTGACCAGTTGTGATTATTGATCAATTCTACAAATTAATGTTAATATATTAACATTGTAAAACTGATCAATAATCACAATTATAGTGTACATGTATATCAAAATGCCTAAGATCATAGTCTTGTAGTATGTGCTTACTAAAATCTTATTGGAATATAATCTAACTTTTTCCATGGAATTACAATAATATTGAAAGAGAAAGATATAAATTTAAATTTACCAAGTCCTAACTAGTGCATGTCTAAGACAAAAATGCTGTAGACAATAAACTGTGAGTCCATAAAAAGAGAACTGTTAGAATTAATACAACATACCTTCAAAAAAGAAATTTGTAGAAGTGAACATATAATATAGTAAAGAGAGAGTAGATATTGATGTAGAGTTTCAAATGTAACTTTGTGAACAAACCATGATAACAACCTGCTGACAGATAATTCCAATGCCTTGTTGTTGCTTAGTAGAGCACGAAACACAAGCAAACATGGAACAGTTTAGTTGGTCTAACTTATTCAGGCCAGTGCTATAGAATATTCTATTTTTATGATCACCAATTGAATTGAGATTTCTAGCACCTTCAGGAATTAATATGGCAGAGCTGGGGGGCTGGTGGTTAGCTTAGTGTCTAAAGTACAAGTATTTAGGCAGCAAATATAGGACTAAAAACTGACAAATAAATGCATTTTATAGATTTTTTTCAAACTCAGCAGACAAAATTATGACAATCGATTTACCAAGAATTAAATTTCAAGGAAATTGATCAAATTTTGAGCAAAAATTTTTGAAACACCACTCACTATTAGAAAATTGGCCGTAACCACAATTGCAACTCAAAAAAACTTTCCAATACGTACTGTTAAAAAACCTAAATGTTTTTGAACTACTACATGTGCTAAATTAAGAGATTACTGGGTGTTTTCAATTGATTCAAGCCAGTTACAGCCATTTTCAGTCACACATGCCAGCTCGAGACAATGTTGCTCTCCATGGTGGATGTCAACCAAAGGCATGTAGTAGTTTTGTGTTTAGACGTTATAAGCAAAGTTGTAAGCTGTACACAACAGAGATACATGTACACTGAATGTGTTTTCATCTACTGGCTGTTAAAGTTTCTAAAAGATTTGCCGTGAGAGGCAAGTAACAGAAAACTTCCAAGGACAATCATTCTTTTCTAGAGATTTAGTTTTGTTTGGCCGAATAATTTGTTCCTCAAAAAATTGCATTTCTTATAAGTTTTATAATTTTTGATAATAAAAGGCAGAATGCTTATTTCACAGCGTTTCGATGTCGCTGACATCATTTTCAAGTGAGTTGGTTTATTCGATAAATTCGAATATTACATTGAGATGAATTATCCTCTTGGGATCAATGCGCGTGACAAATTATTAAACAAATATTTTTGCACATATGGAGTCTGATTGTGTGTTTAGACTTGGTCCTTTGTTCCTAATCAACAACATTTCATTGATTAAGCAGTCGAGCTTGTCCTTGCATTTATTGAATAAACCAACTCACTTGAAAATGATGACATCATAACGTCGTGAAATAAGCATTCTGTCTTATTTCTCAAAATTTGTCCAAAAGCCACTCTTTTATAATTTTCTCTTAGAATGTTTGTACTTCTGAGAAACGGAGTTCATGGCATTCTAAAACTTGATTCTCTCAAAACTAGTAAAAAGTTCTTATTTTAAGGTCCCGACTCAGATAAAGTAAGAGATCATAAGTGCCTCAGGGTATAATCTCTTATCCAGGGGTCTAAGATGAGAACTTTTTACTAGTTTTGAGAGAATCTACATGTATAGAGTCCTGATAGAGTCAAATTAAATCATATCATGCACTCTGACATTGGGCTCAAACTTTTGTAGCAAGGATTATTGAGAGTTATATTTATATATAATTATTGTTATTTCTTAGCTAGTAAACTATGGATCCTGTTATTTCATAGATAGCTTCATTCAATGAAACAATCTAAACTTGTTGAATAAGCTGATCGAAGGCTCTATGCGTACGTAAACCGGACTTCTCCATCACTACATGACTAGTGTTAGAATGAGAACTTAGATAATTTTCAAGAGAATTGGCAAAATTACTATAAAAGTTGTGTTAAGGATTTTGCAAGGCTGGTCAAAGTTGAGGATTAAATGATTCACACATCTGCATATAGCCAGATGCTTATCTTTCAGTATAACAGTTATTGTTAGTGAAGTCTTTTCAATAAAATTAGCCAGCCTAAGTGTATTAATCAAAGTAGTCTCATAAAATTTCCTTGGAGTCTAGCTTGGAACACTCTATACACTGAAGATACTGCATACCAATATTATCAAAGAATTCTCTAAATGTTTTACTGAATCTTTTTGCATTGAAATTGCAATCCATTACCGAATTAATAAATAAAGTTGACAATAATTTACCGTAAGGAACGATGACTCTGACGCGTGACTTTCCTTTAGATCTCCTTCTTCAATGATCCTTTCTCGCTTCTCATCCTGCAACGTTTCAACTTTTCTGTTTGCCAACTCACTGACCATCATTATCAAGAGATATTGCCATGGAAAACGCTAGGACATTGAAAAAAATGCATAAATTTTGACAGAAAAAAATAACAGGATAACTGAACACCTTGCCTCGAGTACAAAACTGAGTAACCGAGCCAGGCCATTCGAGAGAAACCGGAAACGGAAATAAAACGTGCCTAAGTACACAGACCACAGGGAACCCAAACAATCACTTGCTTTGATAAGTAATGATGATGAGAATAGATGGATCGATTATATTAGAAATCGAAGTGACCTTTCGGAGGTCTGTTCTCGTCTTATTGGAAAATAGAATGGTATCAGCAAATGATCGAAACTCAAGTGGAACCACGAGCGCAGCGCCTAAGGTTATCATTATGGGATGTTTGCGCGAGGTCAGTCTGAAGGATGGTGTCACAATTCCATCTATCAAACTGACCTTTCTAGGTTATCATTATGGGATGTTTGCGCGAGGTCAGTCTGAAGGATGGTGTCACAATTCCATCTATGAAACTGACCTTTCTAGGTTATCATTATGGGATGTTTGCGCGAGGTCAGTCTGGAGAATGGTGTCACAATTCCATCTATCAAACTGACCTTTCTAGGTTATCATGATGGGATGTTTGCGCGAGGTCAGTCTGGAGAATGGTGTCACAATTCCATTTATCAAACTGACCTTTCTAGGTTATCATGATGGGATGTTTGCGCGAGGTCAGTCTGAAGGATGGTGGCACAATTCCATCTATCACACTGACCTTTCTAGGTTATCATGATGGGATGTTTGCACGAGGTCAGTTTGAAGGATGGTGGCACAATTCCATCTATCACACTGACCTTTCTAGGTTATCATGATGGGATGTTTGCACGAGGTCAGTTTGAAGGATGGTGGCACAATTCCATCTATCACACTGACCTTTCTAGGTTATTCAAGGTTTGTTTGTTTGCTTGTTTGTTTTTTTGTTGTTTGCTTTACCACTGCCGATTATGATACTTATATACTCTTGCACATGATTGGTGTAGATTTGAATATCTTTAACAATGCTTACTCCTGCTATTTTTTTTTTTTTTTTTTTTTTTTTTTTTTTAATATAATTTCAGGTATTTAACGCAAAAGCTACACAGAACAGAGTGAAGTCGAAACAGACCAGGAGATCGTGAGGATCGAACTCAGTGAAGGCCTCACACTAACCAACTAAGCCACGCCTGCTCCTGCTCTTCCCACATGGAAAGAAATAACCACAGCGGCAAAGCCATCGGCAACACAAGCCCATGTGCTGGTCATAGCAAGGGGTTAATCACCTACGGTCTAGGGGACGATTAACCTCTCCCTAAGGCGGCTTCGGCCGAGCTTCCTGATCAGTCAGTAATGTCCTCTCGGGCTAGCGGTGTTGGGGCTGAAGTCTCCAGCGTAGCCATGGCAACCCAGTAAAGAGGATTCCTTAATGCGCGCTTAAGGTTTTTATTAAGACGGGTTCCTAGTAGTTTTCTTTTGACAACTCTTCAGTCCTACTGGATCGATCATATTAACAAATCGAAGTCACTTTTCTAAGGTCTTTCCTCGGCTTTGGCATCAGCAAATGATCCATTTTCTAACGGTGATGCATGCTTCTGAATTTTTTTTTTTTTTTTTTTTTTTTTTTTTTTTTTGTTACGGCGATATGGACAAGGTTTTTTGTTTGCTTCCGTGATTTTTTAGTTGTAGTTGTTTTTTTTTTTTTCCTTCGCAATTTTGGCGATAACAGCCCCCCACCCCCACCCCCACCCCCCGTTTTTTATGTCTTTCCGCCGCCTATGTAGCGCGCTGTCTATGTTCAAGCTTGAGGTTCGTCATTGGATATGGCAAATGTGGGTGTGGTAGCGACCCCCCCCCCCCCTCCTAAAATGTTCGGGTCGAGCCTTTTTTTCTTTGATGTATGATGTCAATGCCACTGACGTATTGGGGCGGCCACGTGCCCCCTCAAATTTTTCCCGTAATTAGTTTTTATTCTAGGTGAACCCCCCTCCCCAGATCCTGCCAGCTCATCTGAAATAGTGACACAGAAATGAAGTCACTGCATGCGCAAAACTCAAGTGTCATGAAACCTGCGAAAATCGACTTATGAAAGTTTATATCTGCCAGAGATAATTCTAGATTTTCAGGAGAAATTTTTGATATTTTACATATAACAATTACTATGATGAGTTTATCACTGAGTGGGAAAGTAAAATAAAGAAGTGTTTCCCCGAGTCGCCGGGCTGCTAAGGAAGACACCTCAGTTTTGCAAATTTTCTCGATTCTGATTGGCTTATTCTTTTTTTCAGAACAGCTTGTGGCGATGGCTCCTCGCTACGCCTCTGCCGTACGCTGACATTCATCCTGAACTATTAAATCAAATGTAAATGTAGTCATGGTTCAAAAGAGTTCAAATGTGTTTCTTTATTGCATGTGCCCTCTTTTATCAAACTTTGGACAATAATACTTTTTAAGGTTTTGCCAACTGAACTACCAATCATTTCATAGTAATTCGGCAATCAGCAACAAGTATTTTTGCCCTGCATATGATAACATAGGGGGGGGGGGGGGGGGGGGAGTCGCCTGATTTTCTTGGTTTTTGCTGGTTTTTCCATTCCCTTGTGTTGCGGAGGGCTTGCAAATATTTTTTTTTCTGATTATTTTTCACCTTTCATTCTTTAAATAAATTGGGCTTTCTATGGTTTCACACTGTATCATATTCCAGTGCCAAACCTGTTGGTTGTGACGGAACAATTTCTTGTCCGCGACAGCGCGAGTTCGTTGAGTTGTGCGGGGCAATTACATGTTACACATTACATCAAGACAAATAGTTTACTTTTATTAATACACAAATCTCACACGTATCAGTCTCAACATACATACATAAACTGGTAAGCACGATTCACGAGATAGCCATTGTAAAAGATTCACATTACCTTATATGCTAGTGTGTCCTTACATGTTGTGTAGTCCTTTAAGTCTTAGTCTATATACCTTGCTGAGGATCCGATGAACTCGAACTATATGTCACCTCTCTCTGACGCGCGCTCCGACTTATATAGTGGCGCTATGTCATGATGGACAGATGCCAATCTAATCTAGCTTCTCTTAACAACTGATAAGGTGTGCACCCCCCGGCTGGTAGCTATGAAGAAGTAATTCCTAAGTTTTCTAATAGATTCGTTAAACAGTACATTGAAGTAAAACAACAAATGCAAAGAACAACTAATTGTACGGTTTTCTATCAAACGAAATCTAAGTTGTAGCGAAGTTCGTTATGAGAATAAGCTAGCTAAAACTTTGGTAACCGTAAACACAAAATATCGTAAACAACTCATAAATTAGCTAGAATATTAAAATTACATTTAAGGACTTCCCATTTCATAGCGTCTCTGGCAACCGCGGTTTCCAACGTAAAATGAATGGTACTGAAAGACTATTTACTCAATGGTCTTATGTCCAAACAATAAGGGATTAACTAAGTATACACTAGAGATGAACACAATGAAGGCCGATTCCAGATTCTTATTGTTTTGACATGTAGTACATTTTTACCTTTTATTAAGTAATCCTTTTTCATGTTTGATTCATGTTCCAATGATTACAGTAATTGAATACGATAACAGCAGTGATTAATATGGGCAAGAATTGAAAGAACACGACTAGAATTCTGTGTCGTCACATACCCTTCACCTTAAATTAACATTTCTCCTGAAATGTTGACAAAAAGGAAAATACACGCTAACATTAAAATAACTATAAAAACGATTAAAAAGTTCAACAAACATGTTCATTGTTCGTGAGTCTCAGTCATGCTCTTCTTGAGTTCCTTGTTAGTTTAGGCACAAGCCTTTGGTCATGATCAGTAAACACATCGCCACGGCGTGTTGACTTGACAAATGGTTGCTGAACGGCGCATAACACTGGTAGTGGTTTACTCTCGCTCATCTTCTTTTGGATTCCGGGAAGAACTTGCTTTTCTTCTCTTACGCTCTCACTAGGACTCTGACTTGCTGTTGTCGTGGTCATCTTTGAACAAGAACGGTTTTCTTGTATTATCTCTACTGATTCTTTACACATTGTCGCGGCTCCAACATCATCATCTGGTTTACTTGAAATGCCTTTATTGGGTACTGTACTCTGTTTGTCTTCTATGGTATCTTCAAAACTTGAACAAATTACTTCTCTATTATCTTCATTATCTCTAAATGCAAACTCTTGGGTAACATCTTCCAAAACTTTAAACTCGGCACACCTTGGGCCTTTACTCTTGAAATCTTCATAATTAATCGCTATATTTTTATCAACTAATCTTCCTTTAGTCGTTTCTTTATCTTTGAGAAATAAATGTTTTTGAACATGACCAGAACACTTAACTTCTAAAAATGGCACTTCAAATGACTTTGGTCTGTCTACATCAACAATGTCCCTTTTGAATTTCCTTTGTACTTGTGGGCGTAGCAAGTGCTTGTCCTTTGTAGATCGTTCAATTGGACTGCTGCTTTTCTTTGTGGTGGTTTCAGCTAATTCGCTCTTTATTTGAAATTTAGATTCTTCATTTTTAATTTGAACTGTTCCTGATGCGAGTTGTCCAATGTTTACATTGCAGAATGTTTTCTGTTTTTCATCTGTGTAACACAATTCTTGACAATCCTGTGCTTGGGCTGTTCTGCATGATAGTACTGTTGCTTTCAGGGTAGCCAATTCCACTGCATCTTGGAAAGTTTTCGGTCGCTTCAATGCTACATCTTCTCTCATTTCAGGGCGCAAGCCATTAATAAACTTGTACAATTTCTCGTTTTCACTCAGTTCAAGACTTCGGGATCTTCGAGATACATCACAGGCGTAATCTGCAACTGTTTCGCTAGGTCCTTGTATGCGGTTATTGAATTCTAGCCATCGCAAATACGACTGTCCACTGTATTCCTTCTTGATCGCTTCTTTGATTCGATGATAGTCACCTCGAATCTCAGCTGGAAGAGATCGATACCATTCGCCTGCACTGCCATTGAGGTAAAATCCAATAATAAGATGCTTTTCGTCTTCAGGCCAGCGACACAACATGCCCATGGATTCGAACTGTTCAAGAAAGTCTTGTACATTCTCCTCAGTTTTTCCTGCGAAGGGTTGTAGTTGCGGCAGTCCTGTTATTGCAGTATTTTCGTACTGTAGAGCTTGTTGTTGTTGAAGATTAGTTACTAACGTCTGTGTAATGCTTACAAGGTTCTTTAGCAGTTTAGGCAGCTGGATTGGTTTGCCTGGTTGCGTACTGTATTTTGTCAAGTCATCCATAACACGTTGTCTTTATGCCAGGTACTTCTGGACAACTTAAGGATTATGCATGGATTCGGTATATGTGAACTTTAATGACAATAAGTTGCTAGCGTTCAATTCCAAAATAACATCAGCCAATTAACTCCAATGATACCGTGAATAGTTCTTAAAGAAATTTAACTTCCCTTTTTGAATATGAATTTAGTCCCACCTTTTTTTAAATTATAAAACTCGCTAGAAACTTTTTGTTCGTGAATCGTGGCCTACTAAACAACACGTAACACAACACTTTTCTCTCACAACACAGTTCTAAAGAAATATCTAACTTTTCGCGCAACTCTTCACACAATGTCTCGCGTTAAAACTTCCTGTCAACCACAACTTTTATATAGCAAAAGATTTTAATCAAATTTCTTGGAATTTTTGTATTCTATCGTACAATAACGACAACGCACGCAAGGCAAAAATATTTTTTCGCGATGTAGTTGACAATAAAACTAGCAGCATCTTCTCACAGAAAAAAATCTTTTCGTAGAATACTATAGAACTCGTACTTTCGCGACTAGGCTAATATTGAAGTAAAGTGGAAACAGTTTGCGCACTAAACCTCAGCAACTCTTTCACTTGTTATTCTACCACAGCACTCTCACCTTAACACGTTCTTTTGGTAAGCAGATACCTTAAGATCAATTATTCAAACAACTAAAAACGCGCTTTACAACACTCCACCTCACAAGTTATTAACGCACAAGAACTCGTTCGACAACAAATCGTTCCACTCGCGCTCTTAACAACTCTCTCCTTACGAACTCACAAGCACTCTTTCTCAAACGTTCTCGCGGCAACTTACTACCTATTAACAACTCATTCCTCACACGGGGCACCAATTTGTGACGGAACAATTTCTTGTCCGCGACAGCGCGAGTTCGTTGAGTTGTGCGGGGCAATTACATGTTACACATTACATCAAGACAAATAGTTTACTTTTATTAATACACAAATCTCACACGTATCAGTCTCAACATACATACATAAACTGGTAAGCACGATTCACGAGATAGCCATTGTAAAAGATTCACATTACCTTATATGCTAGTGTGTCCTTACATGTTGTGTAGTCCTTTAAGTCTTAGTCTATATACCTTGCTGAGGATCCGATGAACTCGAACTATATGTCACCTCTCTCTGACGCGCGCTCCGACTTATATAGTGGCGCTATGTCATGATGGACAGATGCCAATCTAATCTAGCTTCTCTTAACAACTGATAAGGTGTGCACCCCCCGGCTGGTAGCTATGAAGAAGTAATTCCTAAGTTTTCTAATAGATTCGTTAAACAGTACATTGAAGTAAAACAACAAATGCAAAGAACAACTAATTGTACGGTTTTCTATCAAACGAAATCTAAGTTGTAGCGAAGTTCGTTATGAGAATAAGCTAGCTAAAACTTTGGTAACCGTAAACACAAAATATCGTAAACAACTCATAAATTAGCTAGAATATTAAAATTACATTTAAGGACTTCCCATTTCATAGCGTCTCTGGCAACCGCGGTTTCCAACGTAAAATGAATGGTACTGAAAGACTATTTACTCAATGGTCTTATGTCCAAACAATAAGGGATTAACTAAGTATACACTAGAGATGAACACAATGAAGGCCGATTCCAGATTCTTATTGTTTTGACATGTAGTACATTTTTACCTTTTATTAAGTAATCCTTTTTCATGTTTGATTCATGTTCCAATGATTACAGTAATTGAATACGATAACAGCAGTGATTAATATGGGCAAGAATTGAAAGAACACGACTAGAATTCTGTGTCGTCACATGGTACCATAAACCTGTATAAATAAAAGAAAGGAAATAAGTTAAAGTTAAAGTTATATCTTTGTATAAATAAAAGGTTATATTTCCAACAAAGCTAAAGAAAAGGCGAATCGAGTTCGAAATGAGTTATAATCTTTAACAGAGGTTTTATTTTCTGCTTGGCTTTGATTTCCTGCGAAAATCACTTAAAATTTGATTGATATCCATCGCTCACATAGGGCCCCGCACACAAATGGCATGGGTTTGTCCCGACTACTAGTCGCGCCGTTGGTCTTGCCAGTTGGTGTTTCGTTGTTTCGATAATAGTTCCGAATATTCTCTCTCTTTATATTTTAAGAGCTTTCTTCTTGAAATCGGCTTAAATAACACAAGTCATTTTGTTGAAGATTTCCACGGTGTTTCTCGCCTTATACGCGATTTTTTAGAGCAGTACGTTTGTTACTTTGTTTATGTCTGTACTGTGGAACCTTAGAACACTTGAACATCATCATGGAACAATGGGAAGGATCCGAGCAAGTTGTTAAACTGAGTATCCGACGAAAAGGGAGTGCGAAGGTAGAGGAAATCAAAGTGACCCTACCTACGAAACCTTACCAACCCAGAGACCCGGAAGAAAACTCTGTGAAAGAACAACAAGGTCAGCAGGCAGGTAAGCATCATCGACAAAGAGGTACATGTGTGACTTCATTTGTACTACTATGGCCGGGCCAGACTTTTAGCAATTCCCTATATTATCTGTACTATTGTATTTTATACTCCGGGTATGGGATAAGAGTGCGCACCTGATAGTCCCTGAAACAAAACCAAATATTTATCTTATAATACACTTGTCAGGACAATTGAACGAAACCCCCTGACCCCTCCGGTTAAGGGCGGGAAATTAACACTACTGTATACGTAACAGCATGATCGTGAATGCAGCGGATACAGGGAATTTAAAGCGTACTTTCAACAGTTTTAATAATTTTAACAGCACAATTTTAACGCTTTTAAGTAAACACCAAATCAATGGGAACAAAAGAAATACCTCTATGCCGGTTTGTTTGGTTCTGATGCCTGTGCCATGAACATGGGGGAGGGGGGGGGGGTACTCCCTATAATTGACTATATGGGGATGCTCCGCCCGAAAGGGGTACGTTTTTCAGGCTGCAGGTATAGACTGAAGGGGTTGGAATTTGTGAATTTTGGTGTAAAAAGGGGTAGATTTTCTTCAAAAGTATATGAAAGGGGTACCTTTTCAGGCAAAAAAGTGTATAAAAGGGGTACTTTTTTGCTGAAATTTGGTATATCAAAGGGTTAGGGGTCGAGAGTCCGGGTGGAGCATCCCCTGTATAAAATGACCCAAAGTACCCCCCCCCCCCCCCATGAAATCTACTGAAAGTATACTTACACTGCAAAAGTATACTAGAAATATATATGGTATGCAAAATATACTTTTTTTTAAATGGGTATAATTTTGGATGTATTATTATAGTGGTTTTATTTTACTAAAAGTATTTGAAGAAAAGCTTTTGATACAACTTGTATGTAGCTTGAAAATGTTAACAGGAGGTGAAACTATAACTGGTAAAAAATCTAGGTCAAGTACATCAATATATAGTTATCAAGTATTTAAAACATGTAAAATTTATCTATTACACCCATAATTGTCATTGGTCACAACTGTGTAGGTTTTCATCAGGTGACTAACTTTATTGGAATATGTTACATACAGGAAGCTAGATAAACCAATATAATTGCTTTTAGATTTATGAACTAAACTCAATGAAGGTTTTAGAATGTGACTGTGTAAAATGAAATGGAACAAAAAAGAAAAAAGAAAAAGCTAACACCTTAGTGCAAATTTATTATGTATTAGTTAAACAATTATTACAGCTATTTCAAAAAAAAGTTGGATACTGCATACTGAATAGTGCATTCCAAGACCAAAGGGCAATGTGGGTCTCCTTAATTTGAAATAGAAAGTAAATTAATACAGCGATTTTCTCTCTATATATACACATAGACCAAAGACCCCCAGCACCTTCAACTTCAACACAGCCATTAAGCACAGATCAAAAATCACCAGCATGTTTAACTTCAGCAGTGCCATTATACTTAGACAGAATGTCACCAGCACCTTCTACTCCAGACCTGCCATTATACTTCAACAGAATGTCACTAGCACCTACTCCAGCACTGCCAATATACTTAGACGGAATGTCACCAGCACCATCTACTCCAGCACTGCCATTGTACATAAAACAAACATCACCAGCACCTTCAGTGCCTATATCTCATCAGCACTTAGATGATGATGCCGGACTACACGAAGAAAGTTCTGAAAGGTAAAAGAAATATTATTGGTATCTAGTAGCTAACAGTAATAATTAGTATTTGTGTAGTTTCATATTGTGGAGGGGTATAGGAATATCCAATGGAGGGTATTATATTGTATATAAGTTTCATACTCATACTTTGATCCTCATGAAAGGCGAACGGCCATTACCTAGCTAGTAGGCCAATGGAGTGCAGATGGTGGACAGGATCTCTGTGATGATCGATGACAGTATGCATATGATTATATATATAGTTAAGAAAATTATACCTCCCCAATTAAAGAGACTATATATATCATGTGTATATATTATTTGAGTAGTTTTGGAAAATATCCATAACTATACCCAATGAAGAGAAAAAGGTCCTTAGATGCATGCATGCACAGGATGTACCCCAGGTGATCATGACCATGAAAATGAAAATTTTTACAAAGGCATACATACATATTGCTGGGATATTAGCTATTCTGAGGTTGAAGAAAAAACTGGGTTGAGTTGGCATAACAGTGCATTGTGGGACTGTTTTAGGGAACCAAATAGACACAAGCTTGAAAATTAATGTCTTCTAAAACAGTCCCACAATGCATTGCAATGCCAGCTCGACCCAGTTTTTTTCCTCAGCCTCGTAACACAGTGCTCAAAATAGCAGCCTGCCAATAGCCAAAAGCCAGGCAAAACTTAAGGTTTGGCAGGCAAAAATCACAGTAAACTGCCAAATTGAAAATAAAAATAATAAAAAGGCAGGCAAAATTTAATTGACTGGCAGGCTATATTTGTCATCAACATGGCTTATTAGCTGTTACAGGGCTCGAAATAGGAAACAATTATAATTGAAATGGGCGTAGCGAGAACCTATCAATTGGAGGGGGGGGGGGGGGGGGGGGTCACCCCAAAAAAATCAAAAATTGAAAAAGGAAGGTGCTAATTCCAGGCCTAAATAAAACAAAATCACCAAAATCCCCACAACAATTCTGTGTATCAAACTCTCACTATAAAAGTGGGGGGAGGGAGGGGGGCACCCACTCTAAAAAAAAGTAAGAAAAAGATTTTAAAAAATAAACAAACAACAAACAATTACTTAGTTACCAAAAATTTTGGGGGGCTCATGCTCCCCCTCACTATGCTACTGGAATTATGTCACGTGACCAGGTTGGGGAGGGGGTGACGGATGGTACAGTGATGCTAATATGAATATGTTATATTTTTATGTTCAAGGATTCCAATAGATGTGGGAGGACAAAGACTAACAAAACCAGCCATGGACAAGTATCTAAATGAGGTGGCCAAGAAGAATGGTCATCAGAGTGTAGCTATATTCCATGCAAAGGTGGCACAAAGATCTTATGGAAAAGAAAAAAGGCAAGAATGGTCTTAAAATCTGTAACCCAATAAAGATTTATTATTATTGTTATATTTCAATAATAATGATAATAATAATGATGATGATGATGATGATAATAATAATAATAAGTGTTGTGGAAAAAAGGGTCTTCCACAAGCAGCCCATGGTCAGTAATGAAACGAATATTAATGAATTATTAATAAATTGTTAATGAGTTATTGGGGACTGCAAATTCATTCATTTTATTTTACTGATTATAGTTATTATTATTATTATTATTATTATTATTATTATTATTATTATTATTATTTTAATTTAATTTTTGTTTTATTTTTATTTCATTTTATTTTTGTTTTATTTTATTAGCTTCTTTTATTTATTTTATTAGGGGAAAATATCAAAGAAAAAAGAAAATTTACAAAAGTAAAAGTTCAGGGTGTCTACAGCTTGCGCCAATTACTGCAGGCCCATTACTGCGGGCCCATTCAATGTCTTACATGCAGTCTTGTATCTTTTGTTGTGCCAGATTTTTCCATCCCTCACCTTGTGTGTATCTGTCTGGAGAAGGTTGGAAGAACAGACAACAAATTGTCGGAGATTACGATAAGAAGAGCCAACCATTAGCGTTGATAACAATTGCTGACAGCAATAAACAGGATATGCAAGATATATCAATAGTAGATGTAGAAGAGGTGAGAGAGATATACAGGCAATAAACGGGGCATAACATCACTAAAGAGTATGACAAGTTACAGTGAGGACACTCGAACCATTAGACTTTCCAAAAGTCCTCTCTCCCTTTCTTTTTTTTTTGCTGGCGGGACATCTCTGCTTCGCGCCAAATTTACCGACGAGTTTTTCCGTCGGTGAATGAATTATATCAAACAGCCAATGAGAACGCCTTGCTGAAGAGGTGTCAATCAATTATGTAAAGTAGGTTAGACTAGATTGTAATCAAAATGGCGTCAGAGAAAGCATTACATGGAATGGATATCTTTATAGGATATAATACTATGTTTACGTCTGGAATGGCGACATTTTTGGCGCGAAACGGAAATAGAATCCCTGCAAGGGAAACAAGTCGTCCACTGACGACATCGTCGCTCGTAACACGCTTGCGCTTCGCGCTCGCCAAGTTTTCCATACATCCATGAACAGGGAGAGGAAAAGAGAGTGAAGCAATTCTATCGAACCATGAACACTTGATGTTTTATGTTTTTTTATTTTATGAACTTTCTACTGCTTCAAACCTTCTGAAAATGAAGCACTGAACTCAAATAATCTTATTGTTCAAAATGAATCATATTCCCAATCGATTCACACAAGGGATAAAGGAGAAAAAAAGTATGAAAAAACCTCAAAGTGTTCACGGTTCGAGTGTCCACTGTAAAATTTTAAAACAATATTCGTTTCAGGGTTATGGTGCTGCAAAAGGGCTTTTCATTTCCGATGCAGATAAACGAAAACACTTTGAACTGTCACTCAAGGTAGGTGAACGGCATATGATTCTGATAGCGGACTCGCTTGTTCGCGATATGACGGGAAACTCGTGAACAAAAACGATATCAGGCTCTTAACATGTGATCTCTATATACTAAATAGTACAATTTCGTGCAAATTCTATTGTTTTCTATTGTTTAATTAGCACTATTTTGTACTATTTAGTAATTTGTATTTCACGGATATACTGTTTGCACTCTAGGATTGATGGGGCCTGATGACTAAGTAGATATACTACGATTAACTAATGATTGATTTCTCTTGGATTCTATAGCATCTTTGAAGTAATGTGATTTTTTTGTTTTTGACATCTTTAATAGTTGTCTTATCCCAATGGAGATGATCTTGGTACATTTAAGTCTAACAGGATAAAGGTCAGTGGTGTTTAATGCCAGCTTACATAAGGGACCCGCTTAGAAATTCTTGGTTTGCAATCATTCCCACGGCAGTTAAAAAACCAAAAGGCATGGCCACCATGCTGGAAGATATAACAAAAGAATTCATTGAAAGGTCTTTCGTCATATTCTCCCTACATGGCGGCTATGACATCATGTGCAAACGAAGAATACTTAACTTACTCGGCTCCGCCTCGTTCAGTATTGGAAATTTTTCCCTTTTTTTTCTAAAAACGCGTGCGTGCATTTGTAAGCAAAAACAAAACTCACTCACATAAAGTACGCTAGGAGTGACAGAACACGAGAGAAGCGTCAGGAGAAGCACGAGGCGTAGCGAGTGTTCTGACGATCCACAAGTGACGATCCTGACGATCCCCACTTCACACAGCATAGCAAGAAAGTTATTTATTATTTTTATAAAATGCAAATTAAAATAATCATTGTTTTTGATACAAATGACGCGATAGAAGATGCGCGCACATGCTGCGCTCTCGTAAAGCACGTACCTCTAACCAATCAGAACGCAAGATTTACAACAGCTATTTAAAGTGCTACTACGATCATCAATTTTAACTATTTCAGTACATGTTAAACTGCTTTACAAAAGAAGAAAACTGGCGTTTACCATTTTTTGTTAACATTTTTAGTTCAAGAGATATTTAATTTTATGCTGATTAGGACTTATGGCTTCATATTCTACTCTACGACTTGAGCAACGATTTCAACGGCGATCTTATATATAAAGGTTTATAGCCTGGAGCCGGTTGTACGAAGCCTGGATAAAGTTATCCACCGGATAAGAGTTATCCAGTGTATAGAATTTGTATAGGTTTTATCCTCTGGATAAGGATTTAACCGGTGGATAGCGCTATTCAGGCTTCGTACAACCGGGCCCTGATGTCTAATACTTTTTATTCATTTTTTCATAAATAAATGGAGGTTATATCGAAAGCATCAAAGAAGAAAAAGTCCTCAACGCATGCAAACCGTAAGTTGTATATAAAGTACTCCAATACTGACTTACATTTAGTTGTTATTGTCACGAAAACAAAATGACCCGCAATGCGTTGGATTCATATTAATAGATATATACCGTATTCACTCGAATAAGCGCCGCCCTCGAATAAGCGCCGCGAAAAAAGTCACGTCTTAGTTACTGTAAAATTTTTGCACAGATAGAAAATATACCATTAAATTAAAAGAAGAGATTTCTTTGTCGCGTCCAAATTTGAATTAATAAGCGCCGCCCTCGAATTAGCGCCGCATTTGAGGCGTGAAAAACTTTGATAAGCGACGCGTCACTTATTCTAGTAAATACAGTATGTGCCATACCCTGACACATACCTTGTATCTGCAGTGAGTATCCAGTCTGGTTCGACAGTAGCCCTATTCAACAGGTCACGATCACAGACCGCTAATACAAAATATCTAAATGTAGAAAATGGGCATTTCCATGCCAGCAGCCATCATTGGGGATCATTCACTATTCACTTGTGTAAGTAATGATTTGATACGAACCATCACTGCTCATTGAGTGGTAAGGAAAAAAAAACAGTACTCACACCAGAACAATCATCATCATCATCATCATCATCATCATCATCATCATCATCATCATCATCATCATCATCATCATCATCATCATCATCATCATCATCATCATCATCATCATCATCATCATGCATCATCATCATCATGCATCATCATCATCATGCATCATCATCATCATCATCACCATCATCATCATCATCATCATCATCATCATGCATCATGCATCATCATCATCATCATGCATCATCATTATCATCATTCATCATCATCATCATCATCATCATCTTCATCATCATAGCGGCAGGAGCATCACTATCATTATCACTAACATCATCATTGTTATGGTCACTTCTCACACGGAAAAAATAACCTTTTTAATCTCATGTAATGCTTTAAATTTGACAACATTTTGTCTGTTATCTATTCTCAGTAGATGACGAAGAGAATGAGACAGTAAAAGAAGGAAACATTCACTATGGATCAACTGTCAAGCTTGTCTGTCCTGTCACGGGAATTGCCTTGTCAAGAATAGTAAGTCAATACACAACACTCGACTGGCCAAATGTAAAACTATCTGGATAGAACAATAGTAGTCATACGTAGTGGCCAGAATTAGCATTCATGGAAGTCATGATCAATACTATATTTTTTAGATCGTGAGGAAAGTTGATAAAGAGACTATACTCTTGGATGCTAATGAGCCAGTTTCATCATTACACAAGGTATGGGCGATGTCACTCGTTACCTAAGAGATCAGTAAATGACCGTCATTACGTATTCACCCCATAAGCTATGTTCTGTATATTTGTATATGCAGAATATACCTTTACCACACCTTAAATACTTAACAAATAAAACAGCTTTTTCCGTGCTCCGTTCAGTAATACACCATGCAGTTTCGCATTCGATGCAAACCACTGTTTTTGAACACCGCGGACTCATTTGCACAGGCTTAGCCTCGTTTATAAGTCAGCTATTCGACGACATCATTAAAAGCCCGTGGGATTTCAAAACATAGGTATTGTTCAACTTACACATTCTTTACATTACAGTTGATTTTTGCAAATCATTAGCAACAGCCAACTGTAATGTAAAGAATGTGCAAGTTGAATAATACCAATCCCACGGACTTTTAATGGTGTATTTGAATAGATGACTTATAAACGAGGCTAAGCCTGTACAAATGACTCTGTGGTCTTCAAAAACAGCGGTTTGCACAGGAAGTGATGTAAGCACAGAAGAAGTGTGTAGAGAAGAAAGAGCAGTAGGCGATTGCTTCTCGCACTTCTTAGTGCATTCGGCGGTTCCTACGTGCTTTATTACTGAACGGAGCTCGGAAAAAGCTTTAAAATGTTTTATTATATAGAAAGAAAAAATCTGTAGTAGTTTTCAATGCTGTTTTCTTAAACTTCTTTGCAAAATTTGCTGCGCGCGCAGATGGCAACAACCGTGCTCTGTTCACTAATAAAACAAATTCTTCACCAATCATAGCTTACTATCTAAGCTATTTACTAATCAATTATATTACATTTTACATGCAATTTCTAGGTTGCCCTTTACATAACAGGCACAGAGAGAATGTACTTATGTCTATCAGGGGAAACAATTAGCTGCTTTCAGGTAAAAACCTTGATTTCGTTTATATCTTAGAAAAGTAACGATTAAATATGTAATCGAAATCAGTAAAATAATAATATATTAATAAAATATCTTGTTGCTCATCAGGCAACGTCACCTTGTCCAACAGAAGTTTCGAAAGAAATAATAAATCATGGCTCAACATGGTCTATAGTAAGCACAGGTAGTTGGGATGATGATCTTACACCAAAAAACCACGTAATCAGCTGTATACTGTATTAATCAAATGCATTTTGAAATTACTAGCAAATCCTGCAATCTGATTGGCTAACAACTGTGCTATTTAAGCATTAATCGCACTAATCATTAATAGCATCATTTTGTCAACCAATCACATTGCAGATTTCAAATAAATAACCAATGAAATCAAAGGATTTGAAGCTATTTGAATTTAGGAGAAATCGAAAAAACAAGGTTGTCATTTTTTTCTCTCTCTTTAAAACAAAAAAAATGAGCATAAAACATGAATGAATTTGATGACTTACAGTTTTTGTTAAATATCTTTCAGATATATCTTGGAACTTTGATTTTAAGATTTCAAATGAATATGATTAATAGGTAATTAAACTTCGTGTCGTGAAATTTTGAGCTGAAATCACACTCGTAAATATAAAATTGCAATCACTCTTGCCATTTCAGCCCAAATTGCACTCCACTCAGTTCAATTACCATTAATGTTAATAATGCTTGTGCTTCTTTCCTTCCTCGTCTAATGCTCATTTGCAAATGCAAGCTAACACGTTCATTTTTCCAATAGCTCTATTTCATAAGCAGCTCAGCTATCGAAGTCTATCAAAGACACTATTTTGCTAACAAAACATTATACTTTTGATTGTGGTTACAGATAAAGTAGAACGCAGTTTTTATGAGGGGATGGGCCCAGTGAAATCACTTGTGACTCCAGTACCAACAGTATATTATGTACAGGTATTAAGCTATTAGTAATAATTAATAATTTCATTTCCAGTCAGAGAAGGTCCGTGACACCCTGGGGTCCAGAGGTGATTTATTCTCGCGTTTTGCTGTTTTGAAGTCGCGGGAGAAAATAGCTGTTCTTTGGAAAACCTATGGAGGCCAGAGAATGGTTCCGTTACAGCCACGTAGTATAAAACATTTTTTTTTCTAAACTGTTTGCAGTTATTTAGCGGAGGAGATACAGCCATGTTGGAAGTGATTGGAGAGGACTTTACAGCTGACCTTAATGTATGGTTCGGTAATATGGAAGCGGAGACAATGTACAGGCAAGTGTATGACTAAAGGACAAGAAACAAAGTGAAAAACGGCTTTAGTCTTTCCTTCCTGATGTTGGGTAACTAGTGACTTCAACATTCTTAAATTGGCTCGACTGTAAAAACATTAACTTCAACAGCAACAATCGGTTCACATCAATATAGTCGGCTGAACATAGTCTCAATATAGATCCCAACAACCACATCGCCCTGCATCACAAAAATACTGGACATACTACTGACTAGGACTCTGCTACATGCATTACATACTGCACTAACTACCATCAACGTCTTTCACTTGAGAGTTGGTTCATCAACTTAGAACAAGAACCACTTAACCGCAGCCAGACTCTACCGGCACCCTACAGAAGACTCATCCATGACCTCAAACAGACCGATGATGCTACTGAAGAACAATAGACTATCACTTTGTGATAACACCTACGTTACCTAGAACAGAAGACCACTACTTGCGACTATACCGACGCGACTATACGCAATACCGACTAATTACTGTTTACGATTACGACCGCAGCACCAGAGCTATAAATACCATCTACTCTCTTTCATTCCCCACTGTACTCTGAAGATGACTTCCGCTCAGGTTATCAAAACGTCAGTCTCTACCAACAACAGTCTTTCTCAAGACTACACTCACCCGGACGATCACATTACTCACTCAACAGTCTGAATACACTGTAAAGCAAGCACAATTTACTACGACTTTTTCAAAGTTGACCATTCCAATGCTACTCGTAATAATGTAAACATTCTTTGTATTTTAGATGCAGCGAGTGTCTTGTTTGTATGGTGCCAGAAATATCAGCCGGAGGAGGGAGATTTGCGCAACAACCAAAACAGGTGCCAGTGACGTTGGTACGAAGTGACGGCGTTATTTACCCTACAGCTATGACATTCACTTACGCACCTGAAGTAATGAAACGACCATCTTTGCCGGTTTTAGAAAAAATAATAAGGGGGAATTAATTTTGTAAACACATTTTACATGATGACCACCTGTGCATCAATTCCTTCAAGCAACATGTGTAAAAGTTGAGTTTTCTTAAATTAGTACTAATTGTTTCATTAGGAGGAGCCATTATTTCTCTTATGGATATTCTTTTGGATATTTCATTTGTCATGGGGCTATATATATTACCAGGTTTTCACTATTTATCATGGATTAAGTTATGATTATATATTTTCTAAATATTTTCAAAACATGCAAAAAAAACCTTGTTAATACAAAAGACAAGAGACATTACATTTCAAACTAACCTCTGCTGGGATAATACTCGAGATTTACAATAAATAGAACTTCCAAGAAGGAAGACAACCTGTGGAATGCTTCACGTGGCACAGAATCTTTCTATCATAATATCCCTAAACTGAGATTATTTGCCAAGAAACAGCCTGTATCATACTGAGAAATAGTTTCCTATAAGAAGGTATTTTGAAACATAGTTTCAGGTACACAAATTTGTAACAAAAATATCATCTAATTTTGATTTTGATAGATTCAGTTAGAAAATTGTGTAAGAACGTTTGTCAATACCGGGAAAAAAATCATATATTAATCAGGCCGGATTGATTTGGCAGAACCTGTTGGACTAAGGTCACAAGACAACTGTTTCCCCTATTACTTAGGCTTTACGGTGCCATAGAACACTCTCTGCGATATACATGTATGTGGTCATTCTTCTATTTGAGTTCTGTTGCGGTTCAGAAGGGTATACTCTACTGATACACTCTTCTCTTTATTGTTGTTTCAGTTTTAAAATGCCCATGACACATTTGACAATATTCTCAGAATACATTCTACATGAGATGAGCTGTTGACTGGCCCCCAAAAGTACATAGGTTGAATGATGCATCTTGAAGTTATGAAGGTTTATTTTTGTCATATGCTACTAACTATGACGTCAGGAAGGCATTTATGTTTATTTGTTGTTCCTTGTAATTCAAAACACTGGCTACTGTACGGAAAGTGATTAGCATTTTTTTTATGAAAGCCGTTGGTGAAACAGTGTTGCTTTCCAAATTTAATTTATCTTTACCAGTTAATTTTTTTATATTAAATGATGGCTCCCCTGACGTCACAGTCATTAGCAAATGGCATGGAAAACCCTTTATAATTTCAAGACGCATCACTCAAACTACATAGTATTTTTTGGGTCATTGAACAACTCATCTCATGTAGATTGGGCTGGTCGGAGAGGCGTTCACTCTTAACTTGTTTGTTTCCATTGTTTCTTTTTTTTCCTTCTTTCTTTCTTTCTTTCTTTCTTTCTTTCTTTCTTTCTTTCTTTCTTTCTTTCTTTCTTTCTTTCTTTCTTTCTTTCTTTCTTTCTTTCTTTCTTTCTTTCTTTCTTTCTTTCTTTCTTTCTTTCTTTCTTTCTTTCTTTCTTTCTTTCTTTCTTTCTTTCTTTCTTTCTTTCTTTCTTCCTTTCTCTCTCTCTCTATTTTTCTTTCTTTATTCTTTCTTTCTTTCTTTCTCTATCTTTCTATTTATTTATTGATATACCGTATTTTTAAAATTGCTTGTTTGTTTGCTTCTTGTTTAGCTATTTATTTATGAACGATATTTTTCTGTTGTTTTTTTTGTTTTTGTTCATTGTTGTGTTGTGAGCCTGTCGCTATTCCCGCTCTTCTGTCGTTATGTTGTGGTTGAGGTGGTGTCAGGCTCTCAACCAGTATATTACATATTCCATTATGGTATTATTATTATTATTTATTATTTATTTCATTATTTAGCTAGCTTATTGACTATTCATATATACATTTTTAACCTTTATAAATATATGCACCTTCTTGCGAGGGCGTTGTCATGCAGCATTTGAGCATTGTGGGTGTTCGGGTGTTGTATGGCAGCGTTCTTGCGGGAAGGTGTATATATTTTTTCTTTTGTTTTACTATTTTTTATTGTTAATTAATTTATTTTTCTGTATATATTGTAAGAGCATTGAGATTTTGTGTAATGCGCTTAAGAATAAAATTATTATTATTATTATAGAATCTATATTGAGAATATTGTCATGTGTGTCATAGCCACTTTAAACCTCTATCTTGTCAGTGTATCTGAAGATAGTATCCTCTATGAGCAAGAGAAACAGCAGCATTTACTTGTTTGTTTTCAGTAGATAATCGCAGCTCATAAACTACAATGAATAGCTAATAAAACCAAAGATTGTTACAATAAAGTAATGTAATATGATAATTTTGATCTAAGCTAGGTAGTTTTGTAAGGCAAGCACAGAACCTGACAGAACCAATGGCTAGAATCTTTCTTCAAATATATTCGGCTATGCAAATTGTCTGATTTCTGTGGTTGATATTCAAATCATTAGTTTTATCATTCAAATTATTTTCCCCCCATTTTGATTGGCCGAGAGAACTGCAGATAACTGCCTACAAATAACGGTCTGCTCATGCGCATTACGGTGCAGAGCCATCTTACTGCAAATAACGGTTTGCTCATGCGCAGTAACGCTGTATTTGACAAAAAAAATGAGCTGAATTCTTTGTTATTGTTTGACTTCACTGCACCTCAAAGATTAGAAAAAATAATTTGAATGATAAAACAATTATTGAACTCGGTTATCGCAAAGTATCGAGATTTGTTAGTGTCTTGCAAGCAATTATTTGCCTCTGCCTTCGGCATCGGCAAATAATTGCTTGCTCGCCACTAACAAATCACGATATTTTGCTCAACCTCGTCCAATAATTGCTTATCAGTTGCTGTTCATACGAAATGCGTATTTTATAACTGAATAAAACCAAATGCGTAGTCTTTTATTTACTACTGTAATAAAAACAGTGTTCTTTATGGATTTGGTAGTATAATTGTGAGCTCTTCCAAATCCAAAAAGGCGGACGCTGCAGAGCTAACACTACACATAGCCTGGCAAAACGCTCGGAATCATCTTACATAATAGATGAATCGCATTTATTTATTTCTTACACTGCAACGTTTTCGATTCCTTAACTGTTGTAACGAATCCAGCTAATTATAAGCCATTGTTTACAGGTGGTCTTGACTTGTTACTTGTTGCTTTCGGCAGCTGCGACAACCTTTATTGAAATAGGCGTGTATGTCGAGTACGAAAGTGTTATGAGACAAAATCAACGAAACATTTTAGGTATTAAAAGTTACTTTATTGTTCAGCAATTATTAACAATTGAACAATTTTTTGAATAATTCGGTTACAACTCAAATATTCTTAGTTTTTCTTATTTTAATTATGAGGCAACGCCTCCTTAAATTTCTTAGTTAATATCGAATAATTTTGACAACCTGTCATTCAACTTGATTTCTTACAAATCCCTATAAAAAGGGATGCATTGAAAAACAAAGTTTTTAGTTGCAGTTCATCGTATAGTGATTGGAATAAACGAACGGCAAACCATAAGTCTCTACCGAGCATCCCCGTAATAAAAGTACTTTAAGTGGTCGTCTGTCCAATGATGATGTTTCCACTAGACCCCGGGGGGGGGGGGAGGTACTTCGGGTCGTTTCATACGGGGATGCTCCGCCCGGACTCTCGACCCCTTACCATTTGATATACCAAATTTAAGCAAAGAGTTACTCCTTTTATATACTTTTTTACCTGAAAAGGTACCCCTTCCATATACTTTTGAAGAAAAGCTACCCCGATTTGCGAGCAAAATTAATCAGCAAAGGCGTATACTGATCTACCGAACTATCTTGAAAACGAAAAAAAAAATAATAAGCTTGAGTAGGTATATGTTTCAAGTCACCCATCCAGGTAATGATCTTGCTCAATCGGGCTTGACTCTGTGTTTTGGAAATTTAGTTTTTATCCACTGGACCACGGTTTTCAAGATATTAGCACAACAATAGCCGTCAGAATAATGTACACGATAGACTAGATTATTTCCTACTTGGAATCAATGTGCCAGTACGTGGCAGGTTGTGCAAGGGGCTAGCTGATATGGTCTGGGGGCCGGCTGGTCTCTCCCCTGATGCCTTCGGGCTAGACTATGACTGCGTAATAGGCCTTTTGCAGCTAACAGTCATGTGATGATATATCACTTCAATAGCGAATAGATTGAACTCACGGTCCCTTGGGAAAGGCTCAACTGGAAGGCAAACAAACTTCTAAAGCTTAATATCTTAAGATCAAAAGCATGCTTTGAGGGTATAAAAGCATTTTGAAAAAGGCTTTATCCAAGGCATTAAAAATTTAATGAAAATTGTTTTGAATAATTGAAATGGGATTTTTTTGCTCTCCAGTTACAGTCATGTGATCATTAGCTGCAAGAAGCCTATTCGTGCAACCAAGGGCGGAGGGACTTAATTGCCGTCATGTCCGAAGTCCATACGTTGACCCAGATCTGCGGATGCTCGAGGTATGCAGGACCGTAACCAGAACATTTACCGGGGGGGTGCACATCAAGTAAAAATGGACCTAAGTGTAGTGTACCACAGGTAACCCAACACATTATTGGAAAAAAGAAATAAATGGAGAAAACTGGGAAATGATAGTGGTTTAATTTTTTGATTTACATTAAATCTGTATTTTTTTTTATTTTCAAGCAATAATAAAAATAATGAACTTTATTAACTTTAACAAACAAATGTTGATAAAAAGCGGACCTTTTGGTCTGATGGAGGGGGGGGGGGGGGTCCTTTAGAATCTGATCTTGGATCCTCCAGAATATGATTTTGCATACTCCAGAATATGATTTTGGATCCTCCAGAATATGGTTTTGGATCCTCCAGAATATGATTTTGGATCCTCCAGAATATGATTTTGGATCCTCCAGAAAATGATTTTGGATCCACTGGAATATCGTTTTGGATCCTCCAGAATATGATTTTGGATCCTCCAGAATATGATTTTGCATACTCCAGAACATGGTTATGGATCCTCCAGAATATGATTTTGGATCCTCCAGAATATCATTTTGGATCCTCCAGAATATGATTTTGCATACTCCAGAATATGATTTTGGATCCTCCAGAATATGATTTTGGATCCTCCAGAATATGATTTTGCATACTCCAGAACATGGTTATGGATCCTCCAGAATATGATTTTGGATCCTCCAGAATATGATTTTGCATCCTCCAGAATATGATTTTGGATCCTCCAGAATATCATTTTGGATCCTCCAGAATATGATTTTGCATACTCCAGAATATCATTTTGGATCCTCCAGAATATGATTTTGGATCCTCCAGAATATGATTTTCGATCCTCCAGAATATGATTTTGGATCCTCCAGAATATGATTTTGGATCCTCAAGAATATGATTTTGGATCCTCCAGAATATAATTTTGGATCCTCCAGAATATGATTTTGGATCCTCCAGAATATGATTTTGGATCCTCCAGAATATGATTATGGATCCTCCAGAATATGATTTTGGATCCTCCAGAATATGATTTTGCATACTCCAGAATATAATTTTGGATCCTCCAGAATATGATTTTGCATACTCCAGAATATGAATTTGGATCATCCAGAATATGGTTTTGGATCCTTCAGAATATGATTTTGGATCCTGCAGAATATGATTTTGCATACTCCAGAATATGATTTGGGATCCTCCAGAATATGGTTTTGGATCCTCCAGAATATGATTTTGGATCCTCCAGAATATGATTTTGCATACTCCAGAATATGATTTTGGATCCTACAGAATATGGTTTTGGATCCTTCAGAATATGATTTTGGATCCTCCAGAATATGATTTTGCATACTCCAGAATATGATTTGGGATCCTCCAGAATATGGTTTTGGATCCTCCAGAATATGATTTTGGATCCTCCAGAATATGTTTTTGCATACTCCAGAATATGATTTTGGATCCTCCAGAATATGATTTTGGATCCTCCAGAATATGATTTTGGATCCTCCAGAATATGATTTTGGATCCTCAAGAATATGATTTTGGATCCTCCAGAATATGATTTTGTACACTCCAGAATATGATTTTGGATCCTCCAGAATATGATTTTGGATCCTCCAGAATATGATTTTGGATTCTCCATAATATGATTTTGGATCCTCCAGAATACGATTTTAAATCCTCCAGAATTTGATTTTGGATCCTCCAGAATATGGTCGGATACCCCAGAATATGATTTTGGATCCTCCAGAATATGATTTTGGATACTCCATAATATGATTTTGCATCCTCCGGAATGCGATTTTTTATCCTCCAGAATATGATTTTGGATCCTCCAGAATATGATTTTGGATACTTCATAATATGATCTTGGATCCCCCTGAATACGATTTTGGATCCTCCAGAATATGATTTTGGATCCTCCAGAATACGATTTTGGATTCTCCAGAATATGATTTTAGATCCTCCAGAATACGATTTGTGATCTTCCAGAGTACGATTTTGGATCCTCCAGATTACAATTTTGGATCCTCCAGCATATGGTCGGATACCCCAGAATATGATTTTGGATCCTCCAGAACACGATTTTGGATCCTCCAGAATACGATTTTGGATCCTCCAGAATATCATTTTGAATCCCCCAGAATATGATTTTGGATCCTCCAGAATATGATTTTGGAACCTCCAGAATATGATTTTGGATCCTCCAGAATATGTTTTTGGATCATCCAGAATATGATTTTGCATACTCCAGAATATGATTTTGGATTCTCCAGAATATGGTTTTGGATCCTGAAGAATATGATTTTGGATCCTCCAGAATATGATTTTGTAAACTCCAGAATATGATTTTGGATCTTCCAGAATATGATTTTGGATCCTCCAGAATATCATTTTGGATCCCCCAGAATATGATTTTGGATCCTCCAGAATATGATTTTGGATCCTCCAGAATATGATTTTGGATCTTTCAGAATATGATTTTGGATCCTCCAGAATATGATTTTAGATCCTCCAGAATACGATTTTGGATCCTCCAGAGTACGATTTTGGATCCTCCAGAGTACGATTTTGGATCCTCCAGCATATGGTCGGATACCCCAGAATATGATTTTGGATCCTCCAGAATACGATTTTGGATCCTCCAGAATACGATTTTGGATCCTCCAGAATACGATTTTGGATCCCCCAGAATATGATTTTGGATCCTCCAGAATATGGTTTTGGATCCTCCAGAATATGTTTTGGATCCTCCAGAATATGATTTTGGATCCTCCAGAATATGGTCGGATACCCCAGAATATGATTTGGGATCCTCCAGAATAGGATTTTGGATCCTCCAGAAGATGATTTTGGATCCTCCAGAATATGATTTTGTATCCTCCAGAATATGATTTTGGATCCTCCAGAATATGATTTGGGATCGTCCAGAATATGGTTTTGGATCTTCCAGAATATGGTTTTGGATCGTGCAGAATATGATTTTCGATACTCCAGAATATGGTTTTGGATACTCAAGATTATGATTTTGGATACTCCAGACTATGATTTTGGATACTCAAAAAATACATGTTCGGATACTTCAGAATATCATGGAATATTTCTATAAGATATATAACCATAACCATCAAAGATTCAGTTTTATGGAATTAATTTGTTTTTATTGATTGATTTACCGGGACCATACTTCCAGACATCGATTGCTGAAGCATCGTATGGACTTACGGCTACGCTGGAGATTTCGGCCCCAACACCGCTATCCCGGGAGGACATTACTGACTGATCAGGAAGCTCGGCCCCCAAGCCTAAGGGAGAGGTTCGTCGGCCCCTAGACCGTAGATGATTAACCCCTTGCTATGACCAGCACACCCGGTATGTCGTTTGAAGTGCTGATGATTTTGTCGCTTTGGTTATTTTTTTCCATGTGGGATGTGTTTAGAAAAACTCAGATGCGACGTATGCGCAGATCAGTGATGGTGTAAAAATCAGAACTGAGTTTTTATTGTTTTATCTCTTAAATACCGCTTTGCAAAGAGACATTTTTGGTGTTACAAGTGAGATATGTTTATGCACACGTACAAGGACTGCGCATTCGTATATAAGTATATTGATCATCAATAAAAAAAACAACGCCCAAACAAACAAATAAACAAACAAACAAAAGGAAAACGATCTAAAGGTGCCGTTCAGTTTTCAGTCTCCTCACACGTAAACTGTAGGGCTCTGCAAAATTCGAGTTAAAGTTTATAATAAAGAATTAGAGAAATCTCAATCCCAGTAATGGCTAAATTCCAAGTCCCAGGGCATAAAAACCTGTTAGCCCAGCCAAAAAAGGTGAATCCCACTTCCTATCATTTCACCCCTTCAGGGCCATCTTTATGAGAGTCCTCTTTTAGAAACACAGCCTTTTGTGTAAAATCAACACTTTATTGGACCTCATTTGACTTACATCAAATGACCCTCGATCCTCGATCCATCCCGTAAATCAGTCTTCTAATTCTAAAGCACTAACCCAATCCATCCCGTGTACATTCTATTCTGATGCGTCAATCCAATCCATCTCGTGTACATTCTTATTCTGATACACCCATCCAATCCATCCCGTGAACATTCTTATCCTGATACACGCATCCAATCCATCTCGTGTACATTCTTATTCTGATGCAGCCATCAAATATATCCCATGAACATTCTAATTCTGAAGCACCAATCCAATCCATCTCGTGTAAATTCTTATTCTGATGCACCCATCCAATCCATCTCTTGTACATTCTTATTCTGATGCGCCAATCCAATCCATCTCATGTACATTCTTATTCTGATGCGCCCATCCAATCCATCTCGTGTATATTCTTATTCTGATACGCCCATCCAATCCATCTCGTGTACATTATTATTCTGATACGCCCATCCAATCCATCTCGTGTACATTCTTATTCTGATATGCCCAACCAATCCATCTCGTGTACATTCTTATTCTGATACGCCCATCCAATCCATCTCGTGTATAATCTTATTCTGATGCGCCCATCCAATCCATCTCCTGTACATTCTTATTCTGATGCACCCATCCAATCCATCTCGTGTACAATCTTATTGTGATACACCCATCCAATCCATCTCGTATACATTCTTCTTCTGATGCACCCATCCAATCGATCTCTTGTATATCCTAATCCTGATGCACCCATCCAATCCTTCTCGTGTATATTCTCATTCTGCCTTGAATACAAACCAATTTATCTGGATTACACATTAAAGAATACTGCAGAATATCGTGTTTGATCCTCCAAAAAATTGTCGGATACTTCATCGGATAAAAAAATATCATCGGATACTCCAGAATATGGTTTTGGATACTCCAGAATATGATTTTCGATCCTCCAGAATATGATGTTGGATCCTCCAGAATGTTATTTTGGATCCTCCAGAATATGGTTTTGGATACTCCAGAATACGATTTTGGATCCTCCAGAAATGTTTTTGGATCCTCCAGAATATGATTTTGGATCCTCCAGAGAATGGTTTTGGATCCTCCAGAATATGATTTTGGATCCTCCAGAATATGGTTTTGGATCCTCCAGAATATGGTTTTGGATCTTCCAGAATATGGTTTTGGATCGTCCACAATATGGTGTTGGATCCTCCAGAATATGGTTTTGGAATCTCCAGAATATTGTTTTGGATCCTACAGAATATGGTTTTGGATCCTCCAGAATATGGTTTTGGATCCTCCAGAATGTGATTTTGGATCCTCCAGAATATGATATTGGATACTCCAGAATATGATTTTGGATCCTCCAGAATATGATTTTGGATACTCCAGAATACGATTTTGGATCCCCCAGAATATGATTTTGGAACCTTTAAATCCTACGATTCACAAAATCAGTAGAGCTGTGACAGATGGTTTCACGTCGGCCCAAATCAGGCTTGAATTTCTTAACTTAACGTATGATTTGCTTCTCGACACAATCTGGCATAGAATCGTGCCGACAGTCGAAGCGTGAAGACGGGCATTAAAGTAGCCGTCACAACCTAGAGAAATATCCATACCGGCACACTGGGTTGTAACTCTTATCATCCAAAATATGAACCAAGACGAGTGATATCTTGTATAGTTACAGTCAGCGATGAAAAACTGAATAGCAGTGATCTGGTTTTAGCAAAAATCGAAATTTATTTTGCAAAAAGTATTTGAATAATTATTCACGAAATAGAGAGATTATATTTAAATTGCATATAGTAGTAAGTAAATAGTATGATAAGTCAATGTAACCACGGTGTAATTACGTTTTTTAACAATAGTAGTAAAAAAAGAAAATTAATTGTCTGTTTGTACACTCAGAAATTAAAAACTCTATTATAATAACATCTTAAAAACAGTTTCAATTCTAATGAATGCGATGGGAAGTCAAGTATTGTTGGATTATTGTTTAGGGTTTCCCTTTAGTAAGGAATGAGAATATACGAGGAATAGAAGGAGGGGATCAGAGGAGTTAAGGGGGCGGATCACTTTAGACAGTGGAGAGGTTGAAGAGCTATACAACAAAGGGGGGTCAGACAAATATCAGAGAGTAGCAGCCCCTATTGACAAATTGAGGAGGGATTATAAAAAAAGATAGTTCCTCTTTGGGGATCAGTTAATCATTATGACGTCTCAACTAAAATCTTTCCACTCCCCCCCATCCCTCCCCCCACCCCCCCCCCCCCCCCCCCCCCCATCTCCAGACGACAAATAATTAGCGGTCACTCAATTCCGATTTCATCTGTGGACCATAGACACCATATTTGCCTATCTTTTCCCCTATGCCTTTCCCCCCCCCCCCCCTCCCCCCCAGAATATGATTTTGGATCCTGCAGAATATGGTTTTGGATCCTGAAGAACATTATTTTGAATCCTCCAGAATATGGTTTTGGATCATCTAGAACAAGATTTTGGATCCTCCAGAATATGGTTTTGCTTCGTCCAGAATATGGTTTTGCATCGTCCAGAATATGGTTTTGAATCCTCCAGAATATAATTTTTGGATCCTCCAGAATATGATTTTGGATGCTCAAGAATATGGTTTTCCATCGTCCAGAATATGATTTTGGAACCTCCAGAATATGATTTTGGATACTCCATAATATGATTTTGGATCCTCCAGAATACGATTTTGGATCCTCCAGAATATGATTTTGGATCCTCCAGAATACGATTTTGGATCCTCCAGAATATGATTTTGGATACTCCAGAATACGATTTTCGATCCTCCAGAATATGATTTTGGATCCTCCAGAATATGGTCGGATACCCCAGAATATGATTTTGGATACTCCAGAATACGATTTTGGATCCTCCAGAATATGATTTTGGATCCTCCAGAATACGATTTTGGATCCCCCAGAATATGATTTTGGATCCTCCAGAATAGGATTTAGGATACTCCAGAATACGATTTTGGATCCTCCAGAATATGTTTAGGATCCTCCAGAATATGATTTTGGATCCTCCAGAATATGTTTTGGATCATCCAGAATATGATTTTGGATCCTCCAGAATATGATTTTGGATCCTCCAGAATATGATTGTGTATCCTCCAGAATATGTTTTGGATCCTCCAGAATATGATTTTGGATAGTCCAGAATATGATTTTGGATACTCCAGAATATGGTTTTGGATCCTCCAGAATATTGTTCTGGATCCTCCAGAATATGGTTTTGGATACTCCAGAATATGGTTTTGGATACTCCAGGATATGTTTTTGGATCCTCCAGAATATGATTTTCGATCCTCCAGAATATGATTTTGGATCCTCCAGAATATGGTCGGATACCCCAGAATATGATTTTGGATACTCCAGAATACGATTTTGGATCCTCCAGAATATGATTTTGGATCCTCCAGAATACGATTTTGGATCCCCCAGAATATGATTTTGGATCCTCCAGAATAGGATTTAGGATACTCCAGAATACGATTTTGGATCCTCCAGAATATGTTTAGGATCCTCCAGAATATGATTTTGGATCCTCCAGAATATGTTTTGGATCATCCAGAATATGATTTTGGATCCTCCAGAATATGATTTTGGATCCTCCAGAATATGATTGTGTATCCTCCAGAATATGTTTTGGATCCTCCAGAATATGATTTTGGATAGTCCAGAATATGATTTTGGATACTCCAGAATATGGTTTTGGATCCTCCAGAATATTGTTCTGGATCCTCCAGAATATGGTTTTGGATACTCCAGAATATGGTTTTGGATACTCCAGGATATGTTTTTGGATCCTCCAGAATATGATTTTGGATCCTCCAGAATATGATTTTGGATCCTCCAGAATATGATTTTGGATCGTCCAGACTATGATTTTGGATACTCAAAAAATACATGTTCGGATACTTCAGAATATCATGGAATATTTCTATGAGATATATAACCATAACCATCAAAGATTCAGTTTTATGGAATTAATTTGTTTTTATTGATTGATTTACCGGGACCATACTTCCAGACATCGATTGCTGAAGCATCGTATGGACTTACGGCTACGCTGGAGATTTCGGCCCCAACACCGCTATCCCGGGAGGACATTACTGACTGATCAGGAAGCTCGGCCCCCAAGCCTAAGGGAGAGGTTAGTCGGCCCCTAGACCGTAGATGATTAACCCCTTGCTATGACCAGCACACCCGGTATGTCGTTTGAAGTGCTGATGATTTTGTCGCTTTGGTTATTTTTTTCCATGTGGGATGTGTTTAGAAAAACTCAGATGCGACGTATGCGCAGATCAGTGATGGTGTAAAAATCAGAACTGAGTTTTTATTGTTTTATCTCTTAAATACCGCTTTGCAAAGAGACATTTTTGGTGTTACAAGTGAGATATGTTTATGCACACGTACAAGGACTGCGCATTCGTATATAAGTATATTGATCATCAATAAAAAAAACAACGCCCAAACAAACAAATAAACAAACAAACAAAAGGAAAACGATCTAAAGGTGCCGTTCAGATTTTCAGTCTCCTCACACGTAAACTGTAGGGCTCTGCAAAATTCGAGTTAAAGTTTATAATAAAGAATTAGAGAAATCTCAATCCCAGTAATGGCTAAATTCCAAGTCCCAGGGCATAAAAACCTGTTAGCCCAGCCAAAAAAGGTGAATCCCACTTCCTATCATTTCACCCCTTCAGGACCATCTTTATGAGAGTCCTCTTTTAGAAACACAGCCTTTTGTGTAAAATCAACACTTTATTGGACCTCATTTGACTTACATCAAATGACCCTCGATCCTCGATCCATCCCGTAAATCAGTCTTCTAATTCTAAAGCACTAACCCAATCCATCCCGTGTACATTCTATTCTGATGCGTCAATCCAATCCATCTCGTGTACATTCTTATTCTGATACACCCATCCAATCCATCCCGTGAACATTCTTATCCTGATACACGCATCCAATCCATCTCGTGTACATTCTTATTCTGATGCAGCCATCAAATCCATCCCATGAACATTCTAATTCTGAAGCACCAATCCAATCCATCTCGTGTAAATTCTTATTCTGATGCACCCATCCAATCCATCTCTTGTACATTATTATTCTGATGCGCCAATCCAATCCATCTCATGTACATTCTTATTCTGATGCGCCCATCCAATCCATCTCGTGTAAATTCTTATTCTAATACGCCCATCCAATCCATCTCGTGTACATTATTATTCTGATATGCCCATCCAATCCATCTCGTGTACATTCTTATTCTGATATGCCCAACCAATCCATCTCGTGTACATTCTTATTCTGATACGCCCATCCAATCCATCTCGTGTATAATCTTATTCTGATGCGCCCATCCAATCCATCTCCTGTACATTCTTATTCTGATGCACCCATCCAATCCATCTCGTGTACAATCTTATTGTGATACACCCATCCAATCCTTCTCGTGTATATTCTTATTCTGCCTTGAATACAAACCAATTTATCTCGATTACACATTAAAGAATACTGCAGAATATCGTGTTTGATCCTCCAAAAAATTGTCGGATACTTCATCGGATAAAAAAATATCATCGGATACTCCAGAATATGGTTTTCGATCCTCCAGAATATGATTTTCGATCCTCCAGAATATGATTTTCGATCCTCCAGAATATGGTTTTCGATCCTCCAGAATATGATTTTCGATCGTCGAGAATATGATTTTGGATCCTTCAGAATATGATTTTGGATCCTACAGAATATGATTTTGCATCGTCCAGAATATGATTTTTGATTCTCCAGAATATGATTTTGGATCCTCCAGAATATGATTTTGCATACTCCAGAATATGGTCGGATACCCCAGAATATGTTTTTTTATTATATGGCAAGGTAATTTCACGCGCTATGATTGGTCAATTTGCGGTCCGTAACTTACTGTACGGACTGAAAAATCAAACTTTGCAGCATCCAAAATGTCCGAAGAATCCTTTCGTAAATACATTGAGGAAATGCAAAACAAAAATTCTAATTTGGAAGGCTGTTCTGAGGACCTAAGTCCTAACTTTGTTGTTGACTTTCCAGTCGAAATGTCAAACGAAGAAGAAGAAAACAAAGTGGTTACTGACGAGCCGGCTGAGCCTGAGCCAGATTCAAGTCAAGAGCTTGATGATTTCATCAAGTCAGAAAAGTCGAAAAATACCGTGAAAAAAAACAGAGCTTGACTGGAAAAAGTTTGAAACTTTCTGTCAAGAAAACACGGACAAGGAATTTGAAATCAAAGCCATACCTGTTCCCGAATTGGACAAGCTTCTTAGTAAATTCTTCAAGAATATCCGTAAGAAAAATGGCGAAGAGTACGAGCCGGACTCGCTCTCCAGTTTTCAAAAAAGCATCCAACGCCGTATTGGTGAATTAAAGTTGCCCTATAATATCCTGACGGATGATACTTTTTCCCGTTCAAGAGAAGTACTGGCCTCTAAACGTAAAAACCTGGTCAAACAAGGTCGAGGAGGAAAACCAAATGCGAGTCGTGAGCTGACAGACGGAGATGTAAACAAGCTCTATGAAGCAAACGTATTTGGGAATAAAGATCCACTAACCTTGCAACGTACTATTTGGTGGTTCTTATCCATGCATTATGGTTTTAGAGCCAGAGACGAGAGTAGAAAGCTGTGTTGGGGAGACGTTGTTTTAGAGCAAGATCCAGAAACCGGTCGTGAAGTTCTAGTTTGGAGGACAGAAAGAGGAAGCAAGACCCGTCAAGGCCTTGAAGGTGGACATCGTCGGCAGTTTAATCCCAAAGTATTTGCTATTGGCACAGACAGGTGTCCAGTCCATTACTTCAAGCTTTTTAAAGAACACCGTCCAGAAAAAGCCAAGACTCCAGAGTCCCCGTTTTTCCTTGCAGTGGATCACAAGAATTGGGAAAACAGCCCAATTTGGTACAAGTGTTCTCCTCTTGGTAAGAATGAAATAGGGAAATTCCTGACAGAAGCCTCTAAAATTGCTGGTTTGGAAACCAAAACCGCCAAAGTCTCCAACCATTCCGTTCGTAAAACAGGAATTTCTCGCTTGTTAGGTGCAGGAGTACCAGAAAATTTTGTGATGCAGCTTAGTGGCCATAAAAACATCCAGAGTCTGAGTTCTTATTAGTCGGCTTCACTAAAGCACCAACGACTTATGTCGGATACGTTAAGCAGAGCCCCAACTTCAGTTTCTTTGGCTTCAACAAGCAGCAGCAGCTTAACTATTGCCAACCAAGAGTATTCTGTAACCAGTCAGAGTGCTATTCTTCCATCGTCAAGTTCTACCGAGGGCAAAACGATGCTGTTTCCTGGAGCCACGATCAGCTCTATTTCACACTGCGTATTCAACATTATTCCTGCTTCAGAAGTCCAGGATTCTCTTTCAAAGCGCCAGAAGTTGGCATGATGTTCGAGTCGATAAGTTTTCAGACTTTTCAGAACGTAGCTTCAAACTTTTGAACACTTTTTAGTTCAGGAAAAAAAAACATTTTGTTTTCGAAAGCTTCATGTTGGCGAACAATTTTCTTAGTCAGCTAGAAAATTTGGTTTCGTAAGATTTCTAGTGTTAAGAGCTGTAAGATTTATACTGCCAGAGTTCTTCATCAACTTTCCTTAATTATTTTCACAGGAATATTACAGTGAAGTACTTTTAAAAATACATTTTAGCGAAATATTTCCTGGTTTAGCCATAAACACGACATGTGTTTGAAATTCATGCCGTCTTTACCGGAATCCCTTGAAGTGCTGTTTTTCTCAACCAATAAAATTCATCTTCGCTTTGAAATCTACCTGTCATTTACTTTCGTTTACAGTCACCAAGCCTTGCCATATAATAAATATCTTATTAACCTCGTTAGCTCGGTCCGTATAGTAAGTTATGGATCCTCGTTTTTTCCACTTTTTTATGGCCCATTCATCCATTCATCCATTCATCCATTCATCCATTCATCCATTCATCCATTCATCCATTCATCCATTCATCCATTCATCCATTCATCCATTCATCCATTCATCCATTCATCCATTCATCCATTCATCCATTCATCCATTCATCCATTCATCCATTCATCCATTCATCCATTCATCCATTCATCCATTCATCCATTCATCCATTCATCCATTCATTCATTCATCATATTTATTTATCTTATTTTCATTCATTCTTTTATTCATTCTTTCATTCATTAATCATATTTATTTATCTTATTTTATATAGTTTATTTTATATAGTTTATTTATATTTATCTTAGGTCCTATCTATTGGTTTAAACCGTACATAAGTGTTCCTAAGTTCTTTTGCTCGCGCTTTATTCTCTACAGTGCGCGCTCTGTCTCTTTCTTGTTAGGTTCGTTTAGATTTGTTTATACACGTAGATCGTATTGTTTCTCTGATTGGTCCTTATATTCGTAAAACGCAAATCGCACGCGCTTATAGTCTTTAAATAATTTGAATCGATGTAAACATACTTTTCGCCCTGATGATGCACTAGAAGTGCGAAAGCTCGGTATAATATTAAACAATAGTGGAAGAAACAAACGTAAACAATATGAGTTTTTATTGTTTTATCTCTTAAATACCGCTTTGCAAAGAGACATTTTTGGTGTTACAAGTGAGATATGTTTATGCACACGTACAAGGACTGCGCATGCGTATATAAGTATATTGATCATCAATAAAAAAAACAACGCGCAAACAAACAAATAAACAAACAGACAAAAGGAAAACGATCTAAAGGTGCCGTTCAGATTTTCAGTCTCCTCACATGTAAACTTTAGGGCTCTGCAAAATCCTAGTTAAAGTTTATAATAAAGAATTAGAGAAATCTCAATCCCAGTAATGGCTAAATTCCAAGTCCCAGGACATAAAAACCTGTTAGCCCAGCCAAAAAAGGTGAATCCCACTTCCTATCATTTCACCCCTTCAGGACCATCTTTATGAGAGTCCTCTTTTAGAAACACAGCCTTTTGTGTAAAATCAACACTTTATTGGACCTCATTTGACTTACATAAAATGACGCTCGATAAGCATGTGGAAGCTTGCCAAGGACGTGGCTAGCACTTCACGGTGGAATATCGTATACACACCTTCTATATATATATAGACGGCTAGACTCTAAAATAATCAGCCGTAAAGAAAGCCTGAATCTTAAGCTTTAGTCAGCCCTCATTTCATGTACATTCTCATTCTTTACGTTCGTCCAATCTATCTCGTGTACATTCTTATTCTGATGCACCCATCCAATCCATCTCGTGTATATTCTTATTCTGATACACCCATCCAATCCATCCCGTAAATCAGTCTTCTAATTCTAAAGCACTAACCCAATCCATCCCGTGTACATTCTATTCTTATACACCCATCCAATCCATCCCGCGAACATTCTTATCCTGATACACGCATCCAATCCATCTCGTGTACATTCTTATTCTGATGCAGCCATCAAATCCATCCCATGAATATTCTAATTCTGAAGCACCAATCCAATCCATCTCGTGTAAATTCTTATTCTGATGCCCCCATTCAATCCATCTCTTGTACATTCTTATTCTGATGCGCCAATCCAATCCATCTCATGTACATCCTAATCCTGATGCACCCATCCAATCCATCTCGTGTACATTCTTATTCTGATGCACCCATCCAATCCATCTCGTGTATAATCTTATTCTGATGCACCCATCCAATCCATCTCGTGTAAATTCTTATTCTGATACGCCCATCCAATCCATCTCGTGTATAATCTTATTCTGATGCGCCCATCCAATCCATCTCGTGTAAATTCTTATTCTGATACCCCATCCAATCCATCTCGTGTATAATCTTATTCTGATGCACCCATCCAATCCATCTCGTGAAAATTCTTATTCTGATACGCCCATCCAATCCATCTCGTGTATAATCTTCTTCTGATACACCTATCCAATCCATCTGCTGTACATTCTTATTCTGATGCACCCATCCAATTCATCTCGTGTACGATCTTCTTCTGATGCACCCATCCAATCCATCTCGTGTACATCCTAGTCCTGATGCACGCATCCAATCCTTCTCGTGTATATTCTTATTCTGCCTTGAATAAAAACCAATTTATCATGATTACATATTAAAGGATACTACAGAATATCGTGTTTGATCCTCCAAAAAATTGTCGGATACTTCAAAATGTGATTGAATAACCAAAAATATCATCGGATACTCCAGAATATGGTTTTCGATCCTCCAGAATATGATTTTCGATCCTCCAGAATATGATTTTCGATCCTCCAGAATATAGTTTTCGATCCTACAGAATATGATTTTCGATCGTCGACAACATGATTTTGCATCCTCCAGAATATGATTTTGGATCCTACAGAATATGATTTTGCATCGTCCATAATATGATTTTGGATTCTCCAGAATATGATTTTGGACCCTCCAGAATATGATTTTGGATCCTCCAGAATATGTTTTTGGATCCTCCAGAATATGTTTTTGGATCCTCCAGAATATGATTTTGGATCGTCCAGAATATGATTTTCGATCCTCCAGAATATGATTTTGGATCCTCCAGAAAATGTTTTTTGATCCTCCAGAATATGATTTTGGATCCTCCAGAATATGATTTTGGATCCTCCAGAATATGATTTTGGATCCTCCAGAATATGTTTTTGGATCCTCCAGAATAGGATTTTGGATCCTCCAGAATATGATTTTGCATCGTCCAGAATATGCTTTGGATCCTCCAGAATATGATTTTTGATCCTCCAGAATATGGTTTTGGACCTTCCAGAATATGATTTTGGATCCTCCAGAATATGATTTTGGATCCTCCAGAATATGATTTTGGATCCTCCAGAATATGATTTTGGATCCTCCAGAATAGGATTTTGGATCCTCCAGAATATGATTTTGCATCGTCCAGAATATGCTTTGGATCCTCCAGAATATGATTTTGGATCCTCCAGAATATGGTTTTGGACCTTCCAGAATATGATTTTGGATCCTCCAGAATATGATTTTGGATCCTCCAGAATATGATTTTGGATCCTCCAGAATATGATTTTGGATCCTCCAGAATATGATTTTGGATCCTCCAGAATATGATTTTGGATCCTCCAGAATATGATTTTGGATCCTCCAGAATATGATTTTGGATCCCCCAGAATATGATTTTGGATCCTCCAGAATATGATTTTGGATCCCCCAGAATATGATTTTGGATCCTCCAGAATATGATTTTGGATCCTCCAGAATATGGTTTTGGATCCTCCAGAATATGATTTTGCATCGTCCAGAATATGATTTTCGATCCTCCAGAATATGATTTTGGATCCTCCAGAATATGATTTTGGATCCTCCAGAATATGATTTTGCATCGTCCAGAATATGGTTTGGATCCTCCAGAATATGATTTTGGATCCTCCAGAATATGGTTTTGGACCTTCCAGAATATGATTTTGGATCCTCCAGAATATGATTTTGGATCCTCCAGAATATGATTTTGGATCCTCCAGAATATGATTTTGGATCCTCCAGAATATGATTTTGGATCCTCCAGAATATGATTTTGGATCCTCCAGAATATGATTTTGGATCCCCCAGAATATGATTTTGGATCCTCCAGAATATGATTTTGGATCCCCCAGAGTATGATTTTGGATCCTCCAGAATATGGTTTTGGATCCTCCAGAAAATGATTTTGGATCCTCCAGAATATGATTTTCGATCCTTCAGAATATGATTTTGGATTCCCCAGAATATGATTTTGGATCCTCCAGAATATAATTTTGGATCCTTCAGAATATGATTTTGGATCCCCCAGAATATGATTTTGGATCCTCCAGAATATAATTTTGGATCCTTCAGAATATGATTTTGGATCCCCCAGAATATGATTTTGGATCCTCCAGAATATGATTTTGGATCCTCCAGAATATGATTTTGGATCCTCCAGAATATGGTTTTGGACCTTCCAGAATATGATTTTGGATCCTCCAGAATATGATTTTGGATCCTCCAGAATATGATTTTGGATCCTCCAGAATATGATTTTGGATCCTCCAGAATATGATTTTGGATCCTCCAGAATATGATTTTGGATCCCCCAGAATATGATTTTGGATCCTCCAGAATATGATTTTGGATCCCCCAGAATATGATTTTGGATCCTCCAGAATATGATTTTGGATCCTCCAGAATATGGTTTTGGATCCTCCAGAATATGATTTTGCATCGTCCAGAATATGATTTTCGATCCTCCAGAATATGATTTTGGATCCTCCAGAATATGATTTTGGATCCTCCAGAATATGGTTTTGGACCCTCCAGAATATGGTTTTGGATCCTCCAGAATATGGTTTTGGATCCTCCAGAATATGATTTTGGATCCCCCAGAGTATGATTTTGGATATTCCAGAGTATGATTTTGGATACTAAAAAAATGCATGTTCGGATACTTCAGAATATCATGGAATATTTCTATAAGATATATAACCATAACCATCTTTATGTAAGATTCAGTTTTATGGAGTTATTTTGTTTTTATTGATTGATTTACCGGGACCATACTTCCAGACATCGATTGCTGAAGCATCGTATGGACTTACGGCTACGCTGGAGATTTCGGCCTCAACACCGCTATCCCGGGAGGACATTACTGACTGATCAGGAAGCTCGGCCCCCAAGCCTAAGGGAGAGGTTAGTCGGCCCCTAGACCGTAGATGATTAACCCCTTGCTATGACCAGCACACCCGGTATATCGTTTGAAGTGCTGATGCTTTTGTCGATTTGGTTATTTTTCTTCCATGTGGGATGTGTTTAGAAAAACTCAGATGCGACGTATGCGCAGATCAGTGATGGTGTAAAAATCAGAACTGAGTTTCTATTGTTTTATCTCTTAAATACCGCTTTGCAAAGAGACATTTTTGGTGTTACAAGTGAGATATGTTTATGCACACGTACAAGGACTGCGCATGCGTATATAAGTATATTGATCATCAATAAAAAAAAAAACAACGCCCAAACAAACAAATAAACAAACAAACAAAAGGAAAACGATCTAAAGGTGCCGTTCAGATTTTCAGTCTCCTCACACGTAAACTTTAGGGCTCTGCAAAATCCGAGTTAAAGTTTATAATAAAGAATTAGAGAAATCTCAATCCCAGTAATGGCTAAATCCCAGTCCCAGGGCATAAAAACCTGTCAGCCCGTCCAAAAAAGGTGAATCACACTTTCTATCATTTCACCCCTTCAGGACCATCTTTATGAGAGTCCTCTTTTAGAAACACAGCCTTTTGTGTAAAATCAACACTTTATTGGACCTCATTTGACTTACATAAAATGACTCTCGATAAGCATGTGGAAGCTTGCCAAGGACGTGGCTAGCAGTTCATGGTGGAATATCGTATACACACCTTCTATATGTATATAGACGGCTAGACTCTAAAATAATCAGCCGTAAAGAAAGCCTGAATCTTAAGCTTTAGTCTTGAAGAGGAATACGCCATTGAAGCCCTCATTTCATGTACATTCTCATTCTTTACGTTCGTCCAATCTATCTCGTGTACATTCTTATTCTGATGCACCCATCCAATCCATCTCGTGTATATTCTTATTCTGATACACCCATCGAATCTATCCCGTACATCAGTCTTCTAATTCTGAAGCACTAACCGAATCCATCCCGTGAACATTCTTATTATGATGCGTCCATCCAATCCATCTCGTGTACATTCTTCTTCTGATGCACCCACCAAATCCATGTCGTGTACATCCTAATCCTGATGCACCCATCCAATGCTTCTCGTGTACATTCTTATTCTGATGCACCTATCCAATCCATCTCGTGTACATTCTTATTCTGATGCACCCATCCAATCCATGTCGTGTACATCCTAATCCTGATGCACCCGTCCAATCCATGCCATGAACATTCTAATTCTGAAGCACCAATCCAATCCATTTCTTATACATTCTTATTCTAATGCGTCCATCCAATCCATCTCGTGTACATTTTCATTCTGATACACCCATCCAATCCATGTCGTGTACATTCTTATTCTGATGCACCCATCCAATCCATCTCGTGTACATTCTATTTCTGAAGCACCAATCCAATCCATGTCGTGTACATTTTTATTCTGATGCACCCATCCAATCCATCTCGTGTACAACCTTATTCTGATACACCCATCCAATCCATCTCGTATACATTCTTTTTCTGATGCACCCATCCAATCCATCTCGTGTACATCCTAATCCTGATGCACCCATCCAATCCATCTCGTGTAAATTCTTATTCTGATACGCCCATCCAATCCATCTCGTGTATAATCTTATAATCCCCAGAATATGATTTTGGATCCTTCAGAATATGATTTTGGATCCCCCAGAATATGATTTTGGATCCTCCAGAATATGATTTTGGATCCTCCAGAATATGATTTTGCATCGTCCAGAATATGGTTTGGATCCTCCAGAATATGATTTTGGATCCTCCAGAATATGGTTTTGGACCTTCCAGAATATGATTTTGCATCCTCCAGAATATGATTTTGGATCCTGCAGAATATGATTTTGGATCCTGCAGAATATGATTTTGGATCCACCAGAATATGATTTTGGATCCTCCAGAATATGGTTTTGCATCGTCCAGAATATGGTTTTGGATCCTCCAGAATATGGTTTTGCATCGTCCAGAATATGGTTTTGGATCCTCCAGAATATGGTTTTGGATCCTCCAGAATACGGTTTTGGATCCTCCAGAATATGGTTTTGGATCCTCCAGAATATGGTTTTGGACCCTCCAGAATATGATTTTGGATCCTCCAGAATATGGTTTTAGATACTCCAGAATACGGTTTTGGATACTCCAGAATATGGTTTTGGACCCTCCAGAATATGATTTTGGATCCTCCAGAATATGGTTTTGGATCCTCCAGAATATGGTTTTGGATCTTCGAGAATATGTTTTTCGATACTCCAGAATATGATTTTGGATCCTCCAGAATATGGTTTTGGATCCTCCAGAATATGATTTTGGATCCTCCAAATTATGGTTTTGGATCCTCCAGAATATGATTTTGGATCCTCCAGAATATGGTTTTGGATCCTCCAGAATATGGTTTTGGATCCTCCAGAATATGGTTTTGGATCCTCCAGAATATGGTTTTGGATCCTCCAGAATATGGTTTTGGATACTCCAGAATATGGTTTTGGATCCTCCAGAATATGGTTTTGGATCCTCCAGAATATTATTTTGGATACTCCAGAATATGGTTTTGGATAATCCAGAGTATGATTTTGGATACTCAAAAAATGCATGTTCGGATACTTCAGAATATCATGGAATATTTCTATAAGATATATAACGATAACCATCTTGATGTAAGATTCAGTTTTATGGAGTTAATTTGTTTTTATTGATTGATTTACCGGGACCATACTTCCAGACATCGATTGCTGAAGCATCGTATGGACTTATGGCTACGCTGGAGATTTCGGCCCCAACACCGCTATCCCGGGAGGACATTACTGACTGATCAGGAAGCTCGGCCCCCAAGCCTAAGGGAGAGGTTAGTCGGCCCCTAGACCGTAGATGATTAACCCCTTGCTATGACCAGCACACCCGGTAGACGCTTGTGTTGCTGATGGTTTTGTCGCTTTGGCTATTTCTTTCCATGTGGGAGGTTTTTTGAAACCACATGCGACGTATACGTGCATCAGCTTGGGAGGTTTTATTTACCGATCCCTAAGAATTTTTTGAGTGGAGGAATTTTTGTGAAATTAAATGGGATATTCAAATCTACACCAATTATGTGCATGAGTATATAAGTATCATTATCGGCAGTGGTGAAGCAAACAAACAAAAAGAAAACGAATCTCGTTTGCATTTTTCAGTGTTCCTGTACTTTTATTCAATCCATCTCGCGCATATTCTTATTTCTATGCCTTCTTGCAGTACATCTCGTGTGCACTCAGGAAAAAATTACTCTGTTATTTTCGGATGTTGAAATACTTTTATTTCCATAGAAAATTTGAAAAGGAAAAATTGTTAGATGAATATTAGAGGAGTCACAAAAGCGACATCAGACTGACCTCGTGCAAACATCCCATCATGCGGTATATAGTATTACCTAGGAAGATCAATTTGATAGTTGGAATTGTGCTACCATCCTTCAGACTGACCTCGCGCAAACATCCCATATTGATAACCTAGAAAGGTCAGTTTGATAGTTGGAAATGTGCCACCATCATTCAGACTGGCAGCGATACTAATCTCACAGGTACGAGCTTCCTGTGGAATCCAGAAATAACCGTGCAGAATAGAAATGTTAGGATTTTGAGATTTCGACATGATTTTCAGTGGCTTACACATTCGAGAAACATACCAGGGGCGGATCCAGGATTTTACAAAGAGGGGTAGCTAACTCTAAAACAAATATGAAAAGGATAGGTCTAGAGCCACTCTGTGGATTCCACTGTTAATTCTCATTTGTTAATTCTCATTATTTTTTCTTCTTAAATCTTTTATTTACTGAATTAATGGGCTCGCGCACTCGTGCGCATCTTTCTGCGCATTTTTCATTATATTTAGAATTGTATAATATATTGACCAAAATCAGAAAAAATACACTGTATTTATATAACTTGACAATTAGTCGCATGGCAGTCATTTTGTGTATGTTCAATGACTCGAGACATGCGCGACAAAACCCATGGATTGGGCTACCTGTGTGCTTTCCGTTTGTCGCCCTTCATTTTGCGTTGCTTTACGACTTATATCTTGTAAATGAATACGGTGACCTATACAATTTTTTCCTGAATTCGATGTCTTTTAACTAAAGCTAGTACATATCGAAAAAAATAAAAAATCTATCGGTTTGTTTTCGAGAAAATCGTGAAACATCATCTAAAAAAGACGACTTTCGCACGTAATTTCGACTGTTTTTCAAGTCGGAAATGTCAAAACTTAGCATTTTTCCTGAACTTTGTGACATTAAACTGTTTTTCAAGGAAGTTTATTTACTTTAGTACCTCTGAAAGCCTCTGTTTTTCATATTGCAGCTACCAGAATTAAACTAGACGTAATACTTTGAGAAGCGTTGTTTTCGTTCTAGACTCGCTGGGGAGTGCCATGTTCAAGCTAACATAGCGCAAAATCTATGTCGATGACCCCCGATTTTTGTTGTTGTTCTGTTTTGTCCATCTCAAAAACTATCTATATGCAAAATTATAGGAAAATATATCGGTTAAATTTGCACGAGCCCATTGCCTTAAGCTCCATTCCCATCCTACAAGCTTTCTGGTTAAGTTCAGGGATCAGGGGGAAGAAATCGAGGTTGCCCATGCACCACGTCAGGGCCGTAACCAGAACATTTACCGGGGGGGGGGGGGGGGGGTGAACATCAAGTAAAAATGGACCTAAGTGTAATTTACCACAGGTAACCCAACATATTATTGGAAAAAAGAAACAAATGGAGAAAACTGGGAAATGATAGTGGTTTAATTTTTTGATTTACATTAAATCTGTATTTTTTTTTATTTTCAAGCAATAATAATAATAATGAACTTTATTAACTTAAACAAACAAATGTTGATAAAAAGCGGATCTTTTGGTCTGATGGGGGGGGGGGGGGGTGCACGTGCACCCTGTGCTCCCCCCTGGTTACGGGCCTGGGTTTGGCATGTGGAGGGCACTATTCTTATATTCTTGTTTTAGATTCTTTAGATTTTTTTTTTTTTCTCCCCTTTTTTTCTTTTTTCGCTCTATTTTTCTTTTTCCTTTTTTTTCTTTCTATTTTTTTTTTTGTTTCACTTGCATCTTGTTTTGTTTGTTATGGTAAGCTTTTAATCTTTCTGTCTTTTTTTTTTTCGGCTGTAATACGATAAGAGTCTAAAATGTTTTCTTTTTTCTTCTTTTTTTTCCAAATTGCTTACAAATTCTTTCTTAGACTAAGCCCCATAACGTTCTTAATATTCTTCAAAAAGAGCTAGTTACTTCTCGTTTCCTTTTTGCTTACATTCAGCATTAACACTTAAGCAATATCAATGAAAAAAGACAAGCTGAGCTTTCCTAGTTTTCTAATGCTCTCTTGGAAAAGTTTAGTGACAATATCTTTTTTCCATTTGTTTCTTGGTATTTCCTTTCTCTTGTATACATGTAGATTCTGCTTATATGATACTGCCAATTCTTGTCTACTCAAATGGGTGTTTTCCGTTCCCAGTATTACAGTCAAATAAACTCGCTTGAGGTTATTTCTTAATTTTGGTTGTCAAGTAAAACAAAAAACCCCGGCTTTTTGTGATTCCCGTAATCATTGATTGAAACTTTAAGATACAGTCGGATAAATACGCTTGAGTATATTTCTCCACTTTGTTTGTCAAGTGAAACACAAACAACCCTGAATCATTCGTTAAAACTTTAACTCAAAAACGTTTTAATAAACTAAAGGCTTACCACTGGAATCCTTTAAATCGGATTCTTTGACTCGATTGCTATTGATCTGGACAAGCAATAAACAAGTTTTAATTCATATTATGCATTGGTCATCAGTTATCTTTGTTTCTGTTTTCTGGAGTCGGTTGCTGCTGTCTTGAGTTTCCATGCTATGCGCAAGGTAAAGGTCATGCGTATCTTACATACACCTAATGACATGGAAAAGGAAGGAACGCCCAAGAAAAAAGTCAATCTGGGTCGACTGGCTACTCTTGCAAAACCAGTAAGTGAGTTTAAAATACTGGTACTTTTCATACGTGCTTTTTGAAGTTGGATGGCAAAAATATTATCACAGTATGGAATTTGAAACACTCTTTGAGCCATTAACAATTTGGCAAGATAACAATTATCTTTTTAGCCAATTAGATTGTGCGTTTATCGTAGCTATACTATACCATGCGCATGTGCGCATCAGTTATTGTCAAAGGTATCCAACCAATCAGATTGAGCGTTAATCGTAGCTATACTTTACCATGCGCATGTGCGTATTAGTTATTGTCAAAGGTATCCAACCAATCAGATTGAATGTTTATCGTAGCTATACTTTACCATGCGCATGTGCGTATTAGTTATTGTCAAAGGTATCCAACCAATCAGATTGAGCGTTAATCGTAGCTATACTTTACCATGCGCATGTGCGTATTAGTTATTGTCAAAGGTATCCAACCAATCAGATTGAATGTTTATCGTAGCTATACTTTACCATGCGCATGTGCGTATTAGTTATTGTCAAAGGTATCCAACCAATCAGATTGAACGTTTATCGTAGCTATACTTTACCATGCGCATGTGCGTATTAGTTATTGTCAAGGGTATCCAACCAATCAGATTGAGCGTTCATCGTAGCTATACTTTACCATGCGCATGTGCGTATTAGTTATTGTCAAGGGTATCCAACCAATCAGAATGAGCGTTCATCGTAGCTATACTTTACCATGCGCATGTGCGTATTAGTTATTGTCAAAGGTATCCAACCAATCAGATTGAACGTTTATCGTAGCTATACTATACCGCCATGCACGAATAAGCGCTAGTTCGTTTTACGTTAACGTTGCTGGTTTTGAGCACATACCGTTTGCCACGCGTATTGTGAGTCAACAAATTCGTCTCTACAAAGGGAGAGTGCAGAGCTCACGTTTTCCTTTCCAAATAAGCCTAGAATTTTGATTCTAGAGTTCAGCTACACCCGACATCTTTGCAAAATATTAAAACATGTTTATATCAGGAAATGTTAGATAAACCTTACATCTATAGTGTATGATAATTGGATGGCTTACCAGAATAAGAATGTACATGAGATGGATTGGATTGCTTACCATGCAGAATAAGAATGTACATGAGATGGATTGGATGGCTTACCATGCAGATTAAGAATGTACATGAGATGGATTGGATGGTTTACCAGAATAAGAATGTACATGAGATGGATTGCATGGCTTACTAGAATAAGAATGTACGTGAGATGGATTGGATGGCTTACCATAATAAGAATGTACGTGAGATGGATTGGATGGCTTACCGTAATAAGAATGTACGTGAGATGGATTGGATGGCTTACCATAATAAGAATGTACGTGAGATGGATTGGATGGCTTACCATAATAAGAATGTACATGAGATGGATTGGATGGCTTACCATAATAAGAATGTACGTGAGATGGATTGGATGGCTTACCATAATAAGAATGTACGTGAGATGGATTGGATGGCTTACCGTAATAAGAATGTACGTGAGATGGATTGGATGGCTTACCATAATAAGAATGTACGTGAGATGGATTGGATGGCTTACCATAATAAGAATGTACATGAGATGGATTGGATGGCTTACCATAATAAGAATGTACGTGAGATGGATTGGATGGCTTACCATAATAAGAATGTACACGAGATGATTTGGATGGCTTACCATGCAGAATAAGAATGTACATGAGATGGACTGGATGGCTTACCATGCAGAATAAGAATGTACACGAGATGGATTGGATGGCTTACCGTAATAAGAAAGTACATGAGATGGACTGGATGGCTTACCTGAATAAGAATATACATGAGATGGATTGGATGGCTTACCATGCAGAATAAGAATGTACATGATATTGATAGGATGGTTTACCAGAATAAGAATGTACATGAGATGGACTGGATGGCTTACCTGAATAAGAATATACATGAGATGGATTGGATGGCTTACCATAATAAGAATGTATGTGAGATGGATTGGATGGCTTACCGTAATAAGAATGTACGTGAGATGGATTGGATGGCTTACCATAATAAGAATGTACGTGAGATGGATTGGATGGCTTACCATAATAAGAATGTACATGAGATGGATTGGATGGCTTACCATAATAAGAATGTACGTGAGATGGATTGGATGGCTTACCATAATAAGAATGTACACGAGATGATTTGGATGGCTTACCATGCAGAATAAGAATGTACATGAGATGGACTGGATGGCTTACCATGCAGAATAAGAATGTACACGAGATGGAATGGATGGCTTACCGTAATAAGAAAGTACATGAGATGGACTGGATGGCTTACCTGAATAAGAATATACATGAGATGGATTGGATGGCTTACCATTCAGAATAAGAATGTACATGATATGGATAGGATGGTTTACCAGAATAAGAATGTACATGAGATGGACTGGATGGCTTACCTGAATAAGAATATACATGAGATGGATTGGATGGCTTACTAGAATAAGAATCTACGTGAGATGGATTGGATGGCTTACCATAATAAGAATGTACGTGAGATGGATTGGATGTCTTACCGTAATAAGAATGTACGTGAGATGGATTGGATGGCTTACCATAATAAGAATGTACGTGAGATGGATTGGATGGCTTACCATAATAAGAATGTACATGACATGGATTGGATGGCTTACCATAATAAGAATGTACATGAGATGGATTGATGGCTTAACATAATAAGAATGTACACGAGATGGATTGGATGGCTTACCATGCAGAATAAGAATGTACATGAGATGGATTGGATGGCTTACCAGAATAAGAATGTACATGAGATGGATTGGATGGCATACCATGCAGAATAAGAATGTACATGAGATGGATTGGATGGCTTACCGTAATAAGAATGTACGTGAGATGGATTGGATGGCTTACGAGAATAAGAATTTACATGAGATGGATTGGATGGCTTACCATGCAGAATAAGAATGTACACGAGACTGATTGGATGGCTTACCATGCAGAATAAGAATGTACATGACATGGATTGGATGGCTTACCATGCAGAATAAGAATGTACATGAGATGGATTGGATGGCTTACCATGCAGAATAAGAATGTACACGAGTGGGATTGGATGGCTTACCATGCAGAATAAGAATGTACATGAGATGGATTGGATGGCTTACCATGCAGAATAAGAATGTACACGAGATGGATTGGATGGCTTACCATGCAGAATAAGAATGTACACGAGATGGATTGGATGGCTTACCATGCAGAATAAGATTGTACATGAGATAGATTGGATGGCTTACCGTAATAAGAATGTACGTGAGATGGATTGGATGGCTTACCATAATAAGAATGTACATGAGATGGATTGGATGGCTTACCATGCAGAATAAGAATGTACATGAGATGGATTGGATGGCTTACCGTAATAAGAATGTACGTGAGATGGATTCGATGGCTTACGAGAATAAGAATTTACATGAGATGGATTGGATGGCTTACCATGCAGAATAAGAATTTACATGAGATAGATTGGATGGCTTACCGTAATAAGAATGTACACGAGATGGATTGGATGGCTTACCATGCAGAATAAGAATGTACACGAGATGGATTGGATGGCTTACCATGCAGAATAAGAATGTACATGAGATGGATTGGATGGCTTACCATGCAGAATAAGAATGTACACGAGATGGATTGGATGGCTTACCATGCAGAATAAGAATGTACAGGAGATGGATTGGATGGCTTACCATGCAGAATAAGAATGTACACGAGATGGATTGGATGGCTTACCATGCAGAATAAGAATGTACACGAGATGGATTGGATGGCTTACCATGCAGAATAAGAATGTACATGAGATGGATTGGATGGTTTACCGTAATAAGAATGTACGTGAGATGGATTGGATGGCTTACCAGAATAAGAATGTACATGAGATGGATTGGATGGCTTACCATGCAGAATAAGAATGTACACGAGATGGATTGGATGCCTTACCATAATAAGAATGTACGTGAGATGGATTGGATGGCTTACCATAATAAGAATGTACATGAGATGGATTGGATGGCTTACCATAATAAGAATGTACGTGAGATGGATTGGATGGCTTACCATAATAAGAATGTACATGAGATGGATTGGATGGCTTACCATAATAAGAATGTACATGAGATGGATTGGATGGCTTACCAGAATAAGAATGTACATGAGAAGGACTGGATGGCTTACCTGAATAAGAATATACATGAGATGGATTGGATGGCTTACCATAATAAGAATGTACGTGAGATGGATTGGATGGCTTACCGTAATAAGAATGTACGTGAGATGGATTGGATGGCTTACCATAATAAGAATGTATGTGAGATGGATTGAATGGCTTACCATAATAAGAATGTACATGAGATGGATTGGATGGCTTACCATAATAAGAATGTACGTGAGATGGATTGGATGGCTTACCATAATAAGAATGTACACGAGATGATTTGGATGGCTTACCATGCAGAATAAGAATGTACATGAGATGGACTGGATGGCTTACCATGCAGAATAAGAATGTACACGAGATGGATTGGATGGCTTACCGTAATAAGAAAGTACATGAGATGGACTGGATGGCTTACCGTAATAAGAATATACATGAGATGGATTGGATGGCTTACTAGAATAAGAATCTACGTGAGATGGATTGGATGGCTTACCATAATAAGAATGTACGTGAGATGGATTGGATGTCTTACCGTAATAAGAATGTACGTGAGATGGATTGGATGGCTTACCATAATAAGAATGTACGTGAGATGGATTGGATGGCTTACCATAATAAGAATGTACATGACATGGATTGGATGGCTTACCATAATAAGAATGTACATGAGATGGATTGATGGCTTAACATAATAAGAATGTACACGAGATGGATTGGATGGCTTACCATGCAGAATAAGAATGTACATGAGATGGATTGGATGGCTTACCAGAATAAGAATGTACATGAGATGGATTGGATGGCATACCATGCAGAATAAGAATGTACATGAGATGGATTGGATGGCTTACCGTAATAAGAATGTACGTGAGATGGATTGGATGGCTTACGAGAATAAGAATTTACATGAGATGGATTGGATGGCTTACCATGCAGAATAAGAATGTACACGAGACTGATTGGATGGCTTACCATGCAGAATAAGAATGTACATGACATGGATTGGATGGCTTACCATGCAGAATAAGAATGTACATGAGATGGATTGGATGGCTTACCATGCAGAATAAGAATGTACACGAGTGGGATTGGATGGCTTACCATGCAGAATAAGAATGTACATGAGATGGATTGGATGGCTTACCATGCAGAATAAGAATGTACACGAGATGGATTGGATGGCTTACCATGCAGAATAAGAATGTACACGAGATGGATTGGATGGCTTACCATGCAGAATAAGATTGTACATGAGATAGATTGGATGGCTTACCGTAATAAGAATGTACGTGAGATGGATTGGATGGCTTACCATAATAAGAATGTACATGAGATGGATTGGATGGCTTACCATGCAGAATAAGAATGTACATGAGATGGATTGGATGGCTTACCGTAATAAGAATGTACGTGAGATGGATTCGATGGCTTACGAGAATAAGAATTTACATGAGATGGATTGGATGGCTTACCATGCAGAATAAGAATTTACATGAGATAGATTGGATGGCTTACCGTAATAAGAATGTACACGAGATGGATTGGATGGCTTACCATGCAGAATAAGAATGTACACGAGATGGATTGGATGGCTTACCATGCAGAATAAGAATGTACATGAGATGGATTGGATGGCTTACCATGCAGAATAAGAATGTACACGAGATGGATTGGATGGCTTACCATGCAGAATAAGAATGTACAGGAGATGGATTGGATGGCTTACCATGCAGAATAAGAATGTACACGAGATGGATTGGATGGCTTACCATGCAGAATAAGAATGTACACGAGATGGATTGGATGGCTTACCATGCAGAATAAGAATGTACATGAGATGGATTGGATGGTTTACCGTAATAAGAATGTACGTGAGATGGATTGGATGGCTTACCAGAATAAGAATGTACATGAGATGGATTGGATGGCTTACCATGCAGAATAAGAATGTACACGAGATGGATTGGATGCCTTACCATAATAAGAATGTACGTGAGATGGATTGGATGGCTTACCATAATAAGAATGTACATGAGATGGATTGGATGGCTTACCATAATAAGAATGTACGTGAGATGGATTGGATGGCTTACCATAATAAGAATGTACATGAGATGGATTGGATGGCTTACCATAATAAGAATGTACATGAGATGGATTGGATGGCTTACCAGAATAAGAATGTACATGAGAAGGACTGGATGGCTTACCTGAATAAGAATATACATGAGATGGATTGGATGGCTTACCATAATAAGAATGTACGTGAGATGGATTGGATGGCTTACCGTAATAAGAATGTACGTGAGATGGATTGGATGGCTTACCATAATAAGAATGTATGTGAGATGGATTGAATGGCTTACCATAATAAGAATGTACATGAGATGGATTGGATGGCTTACCATAATAAGAATGTACGTGAGATGGATTGGATGGCTTACCATAATAAGAATGTACACGAGATGATTTGGATGGCTTACCATGCAGAATAAGAATGTACATGAGATGGACTGGATGGCTTACCATGCAGAATAAGAATGTACACGAGATGGATTGGATGGCTTACCGTAATAAGAAAGTACATGAGATGGACTGGATGGCTTACCTGAATAAGAATATACATGAGATGGATTGGATGGCTTACCATTCAGAATAAGAATGTACATGATATGGATAGGATGGTTTACCAGAATAAGAATGTACATGAGATGGACTGGATGGCTTACCTGAATAAGAATATACATGAGATGGATTGGATGGCTTACTAGAATAAGAATCTACGTGAGATGGATTGGATGGCTTACCATAATAAGAATGTACGTGAGATGGATTGGATGTCTTACCGTAATAAGAATGTACGTGAGATGGATTGGATGGCTTACCATAATAAGAATGTACGTGAGATGGATTGGATGGCTTACCATAATAAGAATGTACATGACATGGATTGGATGGCTTACCATAATAAGAATGTACATGAGATGGATTGATGGCTTAACATAATAAGAATGTACACGAGATGGATTGGATGGCTTACCATGCAGAATAAGAATGTACATGAGATGGATTGGATGGCTTACCAGAATAAGAATGTACATGAGATGGATTGGATGGCTTACCATGCAGAATAAGAATGTACATCAGATGGATTGGATGGCTTACCGTAATAAGAATGTACGTGAGATGGATTGGATGGCTTACGAGAATAAGAATTTACATGAGATCGATTGGATGGCTTACCATGCAGAATAAGAATGTACACGAGATGGATTGGATGGCTTTCCATGCAGAATAAGAATGTACACGACATGGATTGGATGGCTTACCATGCAGAATAAGAATGTACATGAGATGGATTGGATGGCTTACCATGCAGAATAAGAATGTACACGAGATGGATTGGATGGCTTACCATGCAGAATAAGAATGTACATGAGATGGATTGGATGGCTTACCATGCAGAATAAGAATGTACACGAGATGGATTGGATGGCTTACCATGCAGAATAAGAATGTACACGAGATGGATTGGATGGCTTACCATGCAGAATAAGAATGTACATGAGATAGATTGGATGGCTTACCGTAATAAGAATGTACGTGAGATGGATTGGATGGCTTACCAGAAAAAGAATGTACGTGAGATGGATTGGATGGCTTACCATAATAAGTATGTACGTGAGATGGATGGGATGGCTTACCATAATAAGAATGTACATGAGATGGACTGGATGGCTTACCATGCAGAATAAGAATGTACACGAGATGGATTGGATGGCTTACCGTAATAAGAAAGTACATGAGATGGACTGGATGGCTTACCTGAATAAGAATATACATGAGATGGATTGGATGGCTTACCATTCAGAATAAGAATGTACATGATATGGATAGGATGGTTTACCAGAATAAGAATGTACATGAGATGGACTGGATGGCTTACCTGAATAAGAATATACATGAGATGGATTGGATGGCTTACTAGAATAAGAATCTACGTGAGATGGATTGGATGGCTTACCATAATAAGAATGTACGTGAGATGGATTGGATGTCTTACCGTAATAAGAATGTACGTGAGATGGATTGGATGGCTTACCATAATAAGAATGTACGTGAGATGGATTGGATGGCTTACCATAATAAGAATGTACATGACATGGATTGGATGGCTTACCATAATAAGAATGTACATGAGATGGATTGATGGCTTAACATAATAAGAATGTACACGAGATGGATTGGATGGCTTACCATGCAGAATAAGAATGTACATGAGATGGATTGGATGGCTTACCAGAATAAGAATGTACATGAGATGGATTGGATGGCTTACCATGCAGAATAAGAATGTACATCAGATGGATTGGATGGCTTACCGTAATAAGAATGTACGTGAGATGGATTGGATGGCTTACGAGAATAAGAATTTACATGAGATCGATTGGATGGCTTACCATGCAGAATAAGAATGTACACGAGATGGATTGGATGGCTTTCCATGCAGAATAAGAATGTACACGACATGGATTGGATGGCTTACCATGCAGAATAAGAATGTACATGAGATGGATTGGATGGCTTACCATGCAGAATAAGAATGTACACGAGATGGATTGGATGGCTTACCATGCAGAATAAGAATGTACATGAGATGGATTGGATGGCTTACCATGCAGAATAAGAATGTACACGAGATGGATTGGATGGCTTACCATGCAGAATAAGAATGTACACGAGATGGATTGGATGGCTTACCATGCAGAATAAGAATGTACATGAGATAGATTGGATGGCTTACCGTAATAAGAATGTACGTGAGATGGATTGGATGGCTTACCAGAAAAAGAATGTACGTGAGATGGATTGGATGGCTTACCATAATAAGTATGTACGTGAGATGGATGGGATGGCTTACCATAATAAGAATGTACGTGAGATGGATTGGATGGCTTACCATAATAAGAATGTACGTGAGATAGATTGGATGGCTTACCATAATAAGAATGTACACGAGATGGATTGGATGGCTTACCATGCAGAATAAGAATGTACATGAGATGGATTGGATGGCTTACCAGAATAAGAATGTACGTGTGATGGATTGGATGGCTTACCATAATAAGAATGTACATGAGATGGATTGGATGGCTTACCATAATACGAATGTACATGAGATGGCTTGGATGGCTTACCATGCAGAATAAGAATGTACACGAGATGGATTGGATGGCTTACCATGCAGAATAAGAATGTACCCGAGATAGATTGGATGGCTTACTATGCAGAATAAGAATGTACACGAGATTGATTGGATGGCTTACCGTTATAAGAATGTACATGAGATGGATTGGATGGCTTACCATCATAAGAATGTACACGAGATGGATTGGATGGTTACCATGCAGAATAAGAATGTACACGAGATGGATTGGATGGCTTATCATGCAGAATAAGAATGTACACGAGATGGATTGGATAGCTTACAGTAATAAGAAAGTACATGAGATGGACTGGATGGCTTACCTGAATAAGAATATACATGAGTTGGATTGGATGGCTTACCATGCAGAATAAGAATGTACATGAGATGGATAGCATGGTTTACCAGAATAAGAATGTACATGAGATGGACTGGATGGCTTACCTGAATAAGAATATACATGAGATGGATTGGATGGCTTACTAGAATAAGAATGTACGTGAGATGGATTGGATGGCTTACCATAATAAGAATGTACGTGAGATGGATTGGATGTCTTACCGTAATAAGAATGTACGTGAGATGGATTGGATGGCTTACCATAATAAGAATGTACGTGAGATTGATTGGATGGCTTACCATAATAAGAATGTACATGAGATGGATTGGATGGCTTACCATAATAAGAATGTACATGAGATGGATTGGATGGCTTATCAGAATAAGAATGTACATGAGTTGGATTGGATGGCTTACCATGCAGAATAAGAATGTACACGAGATGGATTGGATGGCTTACCATGCAGAATAAGAATGTACACGAGATGGATTGGATGGCTTACCATGCAGAATAAGAATGTACAGGAGATGGATTGGATGGCTTACCATGCAGAATAAGAATGTACACGAGATGCATTGGATGGCTTACCATGCAGAATAAGAATGTACATGAGATGGATTGGATGGCTTACCATGCAGAATAAGAATGTACACGAGATGGATTGGATGGCTTACCATGGAGAATAAGAATGTACACAAGATGGATTTAATGGCTTACCATGCAGAATAAGAATGTACATGAGATGGATTGGATGGCTTACCGTAATAAGAATGTACGTGAGATGGATTGGATGGCTTACCAGAATAAGAATGTACATGAGATGGATTGGATGGCTTACCATGCAGAATAAGAATGTACACGAGATGGATTGGATGGCTTACCATAATAAGAATGTACGTGAGATGGATTGGATGGCTTACCATAATAAGAATGTACATGAGATGGATTGGATGGCTTACCATAATAAGAATGTACGTGAGATGGATTGGATGGCTTACCATAATAAGAATGTACACGAGATGGATTGGATGGCTTACCATGCAGAATAAGAATGTACATGAGATGGATTGGATGGCTTACCGTAATAAGAATGTACGTGAGATGGATTGGATGGCTTACCAGAATAAGAATGTACATGAGATGGATTGGATGGCTTACCATGCAGAATAAGAATGTACACGAGATGGATTGGATGGCTTACAATAATAAGAATGTACGTGAGATGGATTGGATGGCTTACCATAATAAGAATGTACATGAGATGGATTGGATGGCTTACCATAATAAGAATGTACGTGAGATGGATTGGATGGCTTACCATAATAAGAATGTACACGAGATGGATTGGATGGCTTACCATGCAGAATAAGAATGTACATGAGATGGATTGGATGGCTTACCAGAATAAGAATGTACATGAGATGGATTGGATGGCTTACCATGCAGAATAAGAATGTACATGAGATGGATTGGATGGCTTACCGTAATAAGAATGTACGTGAGATGGATTGGATGGCTTACGAAAATAAGAATGTACATGAGATGGATTGGATGGCTTACCATAATAAGAATGTACACGAGATGGATTGGATGGCTTACCATAATAAGAATGTACGTGAGATGGATTGGATGGCTTACCAGAATAAGAATGTACATGAGATGGATTGGATGGCTTACCATGCAGAATAAGAATGTACACGAGATGGATTGGATGGCTTACCATAATAAGAATGTACGTGAGATGGATTGGATGGCTTACCATAATAAGAATGTACATGAGATGGATTGGATGGCTTACCATAATAAGAATGTACGTGAGATGGATTGGATGGCTTACCATAATAAGAATGTACACGAGATGGATTGGATGGCTTACCATGCAGAATAAGAATGTACATGAGATGGATTGGATGGCTTACCGTAATAAGAATGTACGTGAGATGGATTGGATGGCTTACCAGAATAAGAATGTACATGAGATGGATTGGATGGCTTACCAGAATAAGAATGTACATGAGATGGATTGGATGGCTTACCGTAATAAGAATGTACGTGAGATGGATTGGATGGCTTACCAGAATAAGAATGTACATGAGATGGATTGGATGGCTTACCATGCAGAATAAGAATGTACACGAGATGGATTGGATGGCTTACCATAATAAGAATGTACGTGAGATGGATTGGATGGCTTACCATAATAAGAATGTACATGAGATGGATTGGATGGCTTACCATAATAAGAATGTACGTGAGATGGATTGGATGGCTTACCATAATAAGAATGTACACGAGATGGATTGGATGGCTTACCATGCAGAATAAGAATGTACATGAGATGGATTGGATGGCTTACCGTAATAAGAATGTACGTGAGATGGATTGGATGGCTTACCAGAATAAGAATGTACATGAGATGGATTGGATGGCTTACCATGCAGAATAAGAATGTACACGAGATGGATTGGATGGCTTACAATAATAAGAATGTACGTGAGATGGATTGGATGGCTTACCATAATAAGAATGTACATGAGATGGATTGGATGGCTTACCATAATAAGAATGTACGTGAGATGGATTGGATGGCTTACCATAATAAGAATGTACACGAGATGGATTGGATGGCTTACCATGCAGAATAAGAATGTACATGAGATGGATTGGATGGCTTACCAGAATAAGAATGTACATGAGATGGATTGGATGGCTTACCATGCAGAATAAGAATGTACATGAGATGGATTGGATGGCTTACCGTAATAAGAATGTACGTGAGATGGATTGGATGGCTTACGAAAATAAGAATGTACATGAGATGGATTGGATGGCTTACCATAATAAGAATGTACACGAGATGGATTGGATGGCTTACCATAATAAGAATGTACGTGAGATGGATTGGATGGCTTACGAGAATAAGAATGTACATGAGATGGATTGGATGGCTTACCATGCAGAATAAGAATGTACATGAGATGGATTGGATGGCTTACCGTAATAAGAATGTACGTGAGATGGATTGGATGGCTTACGAGAATAAGAATGTACATGAGATGGATTGGATGGCTTACCATGCAGAATAAGAATGTACACGAGATGGATTGGATGGCTTACCATGCAGAATAAGAATGTACACGAGATGGATTGGATGGCTTACCATGCAGAATAAGAATGTACAGGAGATGGATTGGATGGCTTACCATGCAGAATAAGAATGTACACGAGATGGATTGGATGGCTTACCATGCAGAATAAGAATGTACATGAGATGGATTGGATGGCTTACCATGCAGAATAAGAATGTACACGAGATGGATTGGATGGCTTACCATGGAGAATAAGAATGTACACAAGATGGATTGGATGGCTTACCATGCAGAATAAGAATGTACATGAGATGGATTGGATGGCTTACCGTAATAAGAATGTACGTGAGATGGATTCGATGGCTTACCAGAATAAGAATGTACATGAGATGGATTGGATGGCTTACCATGCAGAATAAGAATGTACACGAGATGGATTGGATGGCTTACCATAATAAGAATGTACGTGAGATGGATTGGATGGCTTACCATAATAAGAATGTACATGAGATGGATTGGATGGCTTACCATAATAAGAATGTACGTGAGATGGATTGGATGGCTTACCATAATAAGAATGTACACGAGATGGATTGGATGGCTTACCATGCAGAATAAGAATGTACACAAGATGGATTGGATGGCTTACCATGCAGAATAAGAATGTACATGAGATGGATTGGATGGCTTACCGTAATAAGAATGTACGTGAGATGGATTGGATGGCTTACCAGAATAAGAATGTACATGAGATGGATTGGATGGCTTACCATGCAGAATAAGAATGTACACGAGATGGATTGGATGGCTTACCATAATAAGAATGTACGTGAGATGGATTGGATGGCTTACCATAATAAGAATGTACATGAGATGGATTGGATGGCTTACCATAATAAGAATGTACGTGAGATGGATTGGATGGCTTACCATAATAAGAATGTACACGAGATGGATTGGATGGCTTACCATGCAGAATAAGAATGTACATGAGATGGATTGGATGGCTTACCGTAATAAGAATGTACGTGAGATGGATTGGATGGCTTACCAGAATAAGAATGTACATGAGATGGATTGGATGGCTTACCATGCAGAATAAGAATGTACACGAGATGGATTGGATGGCTTACAATAATAAGAATGTACGTGAGATGGATTGGATGGCTTACCATAATAAGAATGTACATGAGATGGATTGGATGGCTTACCATAATAAGAATGTACGTGAGATGGATTGGATGGCTTACCATAATAAGAATGTACACGAGATGGATTGGATGGCTTACCATGCAGAATAAGAATGTACATGAGATGGATTGGATGGCTTACCAGAATAAGAATGTACATGAGATGGATTGGATGGCTTACCATGCAGAATAAGAATGTACATGAGATGGATTGGATGGCTTACCGTAATAAGAATGTACGTGAGATGGATTGGATGGCTTACGAAAATAAGAATGTACATGAGATGGATTGGATGGCTTACCATAATAAGAATGTACACGAGATGGATTGGATGGCTTACCATAATAAGAATGTACGTGAGATGGATTGGATGGCTTACGAGAATAAGAATGTACATGAGATGGATTGGATGGCTTACCATGCAGAATAAGAATGTACATGAGATGGATTGGATGGCTTACCGTAATAAGAATGTACGTGAGATGGATTGGATGGCTTACGAGAATAAGAATGTACATGAGATGGATTGGATGGCTTACCATGCAGAATAAGAATGTACACGAGATGGATTGGATGGCTTACCATGCAGAATAAGAATGTACACGAGATGGATTGGATGGCTTACCATGCAGAATAAGAATGTACAGGAGATGGATTGGATGGCTTACCATGCAGAATAAGAATGTACACGAGATGGATTGGATGGCTTACCATGCAGAATAAGAATGTACATGAGATGGATTGGATGGCTTACCATGCAGAATAAGAATGTACACGAGATGGATTGGATGGCTTACCATGGAGAATAAGAATGTACACAAGATGGATTGGATGGCTTACCATGCAGAATAAGAATGTACATGAGATGGATTGGATGGCTTACCGTAATAAGAATGTACGTGAGATGGATTGGATGGCTTACCAGAATAAGAATGTACATGAGATGGATTGAATGGCTTACCATGCAGAATAAGAATGTACACGAGAGGGATTGGATGGCTTACCATAATAAGAATGTACGTGAGATGGATTGGATGGCTTACCATAATAAGAAGGTAGATGAGATGGATTGGATGGCTTACCATAATAAGAATGTACGTGAGATGGATTGGATGGCTTACCATAATAAGAATGTACACGAGATGGATTGGATGGCTTACCATGCAGAATAAGAATGTACATGAGATGGATTGGATGGCTTACCGTAATAAGAATGTACGTGAGATGGATTGGATGGCTTACCAGAATAAGAATGTACATGAGATGGATTGGATGGCTTACCATGCAGAATAAGAATGTACACGAGATGGATTGGATGGCTTACCATAATAAGAATGTACGTGAGATGGATTGGATGGCTTACCATAATAAGAATGTACATGAGATGGATTGGATGGCTTACCATAATAAGAATGTACGTGAGATGGATTGGATGGCTTACCATAATAAGAATGTACACGAGATGGATTGGATGGCTTACCATGCAGAATAAGAATGTACATGAGATGGATTGGATGGCTTACCAGAATAAGAATGTACATGAGATGGATTGGATGGCTTACCATGCAGAATAAGAATGTACATGAGATGGATTGGCTGGCTTACCGTAATAAGAATGTACGTGAGATGGATTGGATGGCTTACGAGAATGAGAATGTACATGAGATGGATTGGATGGTTACCATAATAAGAATGTACACGAGATGGATTGGATGGCTTACCATAATAAGAATGTACGTGAGATGGATTGGATGGCTTACGAGAATAAGAATGTACATGAGATGGATTGGATGGCTTACCATGCAGAATAAGAATGTACATGAGATGGATTGGATGGCTTACCATGCAGAATAAGAATGTACACGAGATGGATTGGATGGCTTACCATGCAGAATAAGAATGTACATGAGATGGATTGGATGGCTTACCATGCAGAATAAGAATGTACACGAGATGGATTCGATGGCTTACCATGCAGAATAAGAATGTACACGAGATGGATTGGATGGCTTACCATGCAGAATAAGAATGTACACGAGATGGATTGGATGGCTTACCGTAATAAGAAAGTACATGAGATGGACTGGATGGCTTACCTGAATAAGAATATACATGAGATGGATTGGATGGCTTACCATGCAGAATAAGAATGTACATGAGATTGATAGGATGGTTTATCAGAATAAGAATGTAAATGAGATGGACTGTGTAACATAACTTATTCCTCAAACCACGGTGAATCTGAACCTAAGGTAAACTTTAATAAATAACGGTAGTAACTTAGTATGAATATAAATAAAGATACAAAATGAAATTGAACTTAATAAATTATTTTCTCACCTCACGTTGAGTGGTTTGGTAGTGATTCAAAATAGCTCAAATTGAAGGAACTTGTGGAGAATTATGCTTAAGATACTTGACTTGTATAAAAAAAACTAAACTTGACTTGACTTGTTACTTATTACTTAACTTGACTCGACTAAGAGCAAAAAATATCTTGACTTGTGGAAATAGAAACTTGGACTTATGTAAATTAGAACTGAATTTTAATGCTATATAAAAAGACTGAAATTCCCTATGGACCAATGGCTTAATTGAGTGTAACTAATTGATTAGATTCTACATCCCGCCCCCCATCAAAGGACACTAATAAAGAAAGGGAAAATAACTGAATACACACGCTGACTCACACGCGCACACTAATTATTAAATGTGTTGTTTAGAAATGAATAATGTTCTTATAGTCTATTGTTCTCGTAAATAATGTCGATGCCTTTAAGCGTTCTGGCACTTTCTTTCAATGTCCTTTGATTCTTTACTCTTTACTCGCTTCCAATAAGCACAGCTTTCTCACGTCTCTGACGAACCTTGACGTCGCTGTCCTCACCGAAACTTGTCGTACTGAACCATGCCTGTCTGGAAAGGTTTCCTCTACAATAGCCAAAGGCCATTGACCTCGTGATCTTCGTTCATCTACCATTAGTACTAAATCCCCTTGCTTGAGATTTCTCTGTGTCACTGTCCACTTTTGACGTTCTTGTAATGCTGGAAGGTATTCTTTAATCCATCTTTTCCAAAATGTATTGGCCAACCACTGTGCTTGTCGCCAACGCTTGTTGAATTTGTCTCCGTTCAAAAATATCCCAAGTGGTAGACTTGGATTTGGTTGCAGAAGCAGAAGTTTGCTTGGTGTGAGGGGAACTAGATCATCTGGGGTATCATCATTCTGGACAAGTGGACGATCATTCAAGATTCTTTCAACTTCAGCCATGAAGGTTACCAAAGTCTCGTCAGTGACCAACTGTTCTTGCAACAAAGCTTTAAGAATCCTTCTAATAGAACGGATTAATCTTTCCCAAACGCCACCCATGTGGCTCGCGGCTGGGGGGTTGAAATGCCATTGAATATCGTTCCTTCGTAGTTGGTCTCGTATTTTCTCTTGGGCGGTGCTGTTTTCACTAATTTTCTTGAACTCTTCTCTCAGAATAGCTTGAGCGCCAGTGAAATTGGTGCCATTGTCACTATAAACATGCTTGGGTTGTCCTCTTCGTGCTGTAAAACGACTGAAGGCACACAGGAAGGATTCTGAATCCAACGAATAAGCTATCTCGATGTGCACGGCTCTAGTAGCAAGGCAGGTAAAGAGGCATCCGTAGCGTTTCACGTGACTGCGATTGAGTTTGATAGTCAGTGGACCGAAATAATCAACTCCGACACAAGTAAATGGTGGTTGATAGGGCGTAACTCTGGCAGCTGGTAATGGGGCCATTATCTGTGAACCTGGACGTGCATTTCTCTTTCGGCATTGTATACACTGGTTGATCACCTTTCGCACTTCAGCTCGTCCATTGATTATCCAGTATACTTGTCGTATCGCATTCCAGACGTGTCTTGTACCAAGATGTCCTTCCTTAACATGATAGTGTCGTATTATCAGATTGGTAACATGGTTCTTTGATGGTAGGATCATTGGGTGTTTAGCTCCATATGAAATGGGTGCTAGTTCGAGTCTGCCTCCAACGTGTATTGTTCCATCGATGAGAACTGGATTCAGCTTAGAGAGCTTACTTGATCTTCCGATTTGGGTCTTGAGAACTCTACCATCAGACGTAGACGTAGCCTTCAAAATCTCTAGTTCTTTAGAGAATGCCTTGTGCTGTATGTAGGTCACTATGTTTTTTGCTGCTTGCTGTACTTCTGTGACTGACAAAGGTTTCTTGTGTTGTTCTTGGGTGTTTGTTGATTTCTTGAGGTAAAGTAAGTAACGCATAAGCCAGGCGATACCTTTCTTTAATGCGTACCAAGATGAATAGTACTCCAGAAAGGAATCTAGTGGATCTGAGTGAATCACTGCTTGCATCTCGTTCACTTGAGCGTCTTTACGTAGCTCTAATTGAGTGTCTTGTGTCTCCACACTGTTTGGAAGTTTTGGCCAAGTTTCAGGATCTTGCCACAGGAACTTTGGGCCATGAATCCATTCTGTTACTTTCTGTACATCAGTTGATCGTAGACCTCTTGATGCGTGATCTGCTGGGTTAGAGTTGGTGTCAACCCATTTCCATTGAGAAGGCTTCGTTTTCTCATGTATCACGGCTAATCTGTTAGCGATGAAAGGCTTGAATCTTCGAGCTTCATTGTTTATGTATTGTAGAACAAGGGTTGAATCGGTCCAGAAGAAGGTTTCTTGAATTTCGTAATCTAGATTCTCTTGGATTTCTTGATTTAATCTTACTGCTACGACAGCTGCTGTCAGTTCTAATCTAGGTATTGTCGTTGGTTTGGTTGGTGTCACTCTAGATTTTCCCATCAGTAGACTACAATGGACCTTCTCATCTGTATCAGCGAACCTCAGATACGAAGCTGTACCGTATCCATCATTAGAAGCATCAGAAAAGTGATGTAGATCTACCTTGACGATCTTGCTCAAAGACGGGTGTTTAAGACAACGAGGAATAACGATGCTTTCAAGGTTGGGGAGATCCTTCGTCCATGAGTCCCACGTTGTCTTGACATCAGGATCAAGTAACTCGTCCCATCCGACCTTGTTCTTGCATAGACTTTGTAGAATTTGTTTTCCTTGAAGAATGAATGGAGATGCTAATCCAAGTGGATCGTAGATTGAGCTTACAAATGATAGAATTCCTCTTCTTGTGGTAATGTTCTCTTTCTTGACTGTTCCAAAGGAGAACGTATCGGAATTGGTTTCCCATGTGACTCCAAGAGCTTTCTGGGTAGGTAGAGTCCCCAACTCTAGGTCGATAACAGATGGCGATCTTTCGTTCTTGGGTATTGACTTCAGAACTTCTACATCGTTGCTGGCCCATTTGGTTAAATGAAAGCCACCTTTAGCAAGTAAGGTAGTGAGCTGTTCAACCAATGTAATAGCTTTACTCACAGAATCCACAGATTTCAAACAGTCATCTACATAGAAATTTCTTTGGACTGTGTTCACGGTCTGAGCATCAAAGTCTTTCTCATGATTTTCTGCAGTCTTGAGTAAACAGAAACTTGCACAGCTTGGGGACGATTTAGCTCCAAACAAATGGACTAACATCTGATAATCTTCTGGCTCTTTGGAGAAATCATCATTTGGCCACCATAAGAAACGTAAAGCGTTACAGTCGTCAGGTTTAACTCTTGCTTGATGATACATCGCTTCAATATCAGACATAAGACCAATCTTTTCTTGGCGGAATCTCAGGAGTACACCAACTAACGTGTTTGTTAGAACTGGCCCTTGAAGAAGTTGATCGTTCAAAGAAGTTCCGTCAGATTTGGCTCCACAATCAAACACTACACGTACCTTGCCAGGTTTTCTAGGATGAAAAACTGGATGGTGAGGGAGATACCAAACTGGAATCTTGGAATCTGGTTGTGCATACTCTGAAGCAGTCTTTGAAGAATCTTCTGCGTTGCTGACATCCATTGCGGGAACTTTCTGTGCATATCTTTTATCAATGTAGTCGTTAATAGTTGACACATATTTTTCCTGCAAGATTGGATTCTTCTGAAGACGCCACTTTAGAGAATTTAGTCTTCTTTCTGCAATGGCTCTGTTGTTTGGCAGACAAGGTGGATTCTTGCGCCAAGGTAGTCCCAGTTGGTAATGACCGTTGATGAATTGTAGTGTTCCTTCCATCATGTTCAAAGCTCTTTTGTCTTCTAAAGAACTTGAAAGTCCTTTATTCATCTGATGTTCACTGAAGTCCATCAGAAACATCTTCTCTACTCTTTGACGAAGCTTTTCGTCAGATACACGGATGAAATTGACTTCACCAGATGAGTGACCCACTGAACCAATGGGTCCCATGAGAGTCCAACCAAGAGGTGTCAAGATAGCGTAGGGTTGTTTCTTTTTCCCTCTTCTCTGATCGATTATCCAATGTGCTTCAGGGACATCACTTCCAATGAGTAAAGTAATTCTTTTATCGTCGAGATGAGGAAATTCAATTCCTTTGAGATGACTCCACTTTGATAGGTCACTTTTGGTCGGCATACCTTGATTCTGAATAGGTAAATTTGGAACTGCCCAAACATGAGGAATCTCGATGCATTCGTCTCCATCTATGGCAGATACATTTAATTGCGCTTCGTATCCGGATATATTACTCTGGCCATTAACAGTTTTGATAGAAAATGTCTTTTGCGTCCGGGGTAAACCGAGGGTCTTGATCAGGTTGCACTCACAAATAGAGACATCTGAACCATCATCCAGTAAAGCATTAGTCTCAACCTCGATATTTCCTTGACCTTTAACCTTTACAGGAATAACGCGGAGCATAACTTTCGTTGATTCACGCTGACTTGCAATTGAATTTGAGTTCTTCGAATCTTCTTGCCTTGGTGGTGCTTCTGATGGTGTTGGAAGTGTTGGGAATTCTTGATGTAGTAGACTATGATGACGTTTGCCACAAGATGCCACCAAACATGAGTCTTTCCTCTTGCAGTCCTTGGCAACATGTCCTTTCGACAAGCAAAGATAGCACAATCGCTCTTGAAGAACAAATTCACGCCTTTCCTTGATACCCTTTTGTCTGAACCTTGAGCATCTCTGGAGGTTGTGACCGCTGACCTTACAAAGTAGGCATGAGAAGGTGGAGCTTGCACTAATGTTATCAGCTGCTGCTGCAGAATTCGGTTCTTTATTTAGTGCTTGTGTAGTTAAGGTCGTTAACTTGTGGGTAGGAGCACTTGCGTATCCCTTCTTAAATGTAGATTGTCTTGACTTGTCTGATAGAGATCTTGATCCAATCAGCTGACCAAAGGCACTGTTGGCTAATTTGGCTTTCCTCATTACAAATTTGCTTAAGTCGTCAAACTTTGGGACACGGTTTCGTTCAAGTAACGTGTAAGCGTCTTTAGCCCACTCAGCTTGCAAATTACTAGGCAAACGAGAAACGATCATCTCCAAGTTTGATTGCGCATCAATATCTGATCCATATCCAAGTTGACTCAGACTAATTTGACAGTTTTCCATCTCTCTTGCTAGCTGCAAAAGTTTATCTGCCTCATATGACTTGATGGGATTCCCTTTCGTTATATTGTTGATGTAGGCTCTGCATATGATGTGACCTTGTCCAAAATTGTCCTCTAAGATTTGTCTTGCACGTTTATATCCTTCTTCGGGTGGTAACATTACACAGCTACTAATTGCTTCCTTTGCAACCCCAGTGCAGAACTGTATAAGGTAAGATAGTTTAGCTGCTGGGCTTTCTTCTCTTGCTTCGATGTTTGTCTTGAAATTCTCGACAAACTTCGGGTAATTGATAGGATTTCCATCAAAGCTGAGGTACTCCCTTTTTGGCATTTCGAAACCACGACTTATTGAAGAACCAAGGGACTGTGCCATCAATAATAGAGCTTCTTGTTGTTGCTTTAAGACATCTTGCATGCACCTGAAATTAAAGGTTTCTTCATCACGAGCACGAGACATAATGGGCTTTGGCAAGTTTCCTTTATGTGTAACTTCATCAAAGTTGGGAAGAGCTGACTTCAAATACTCTCGGTCATTTGCGCTTGAAAAATGAACGTCAGGATAATCAGGATAATCTTCCGGCGTACCATGAAATTGTTCTTCATAATTCGACCTGGTTTCATCAATTTTGCTCTGTAAATTCGACAACTGCTTCCGTTTATCCAACTCCACTTGCTTACTTTGAATTTCTAGTTCCAAACGTTCCAAACGCAGCTTGTTTTCATATTCAAGTTGTTCACGCTGGATTCGGTGAATTTCAGAAAATCTTTTTTTCTCCAATTCGGCATGAAGAAGTCTCAGCTTGGTATTAGAACTTGTAAATCTTGATTCGCCTGAACAAACTGACTCAACTTCTAAGTCCTTTCGCCTTTCTGCGTCTTTCATCCAATCAGTTAAACGTTCATCCAATTCGGCCTTATTCTTGGCAATACTTGCATAATCTTGAGCTTGTTTAGTCCTTTCAGTAGAGTCAGTAGGAAGTAACATTCGTTTATATTCCATCGAAGCACTTATGAAATTCTTGTAGGTCTTATTGAAAGACTGCTTCTCTTTGATAACTGTTTCGTAATTATCATAGTCCATGAAAAGCTCTTCTAAAATTCGTTGTATTCTTGTTAAGGAAGCTTTATAACCAGATAAAGATCGTCTTAGTCGATGAAGTTTTTCCAAGCGACTTCCTTCGGTTTCTTGAGTCTTGACATCACGCTTGGACCTTGGAAATGTTAACATTTCTTCAACTGAGCTTCGTGAGTTTACTTGTGTAACATAACTTATTCCTCAAACCACGGTGAATCTGAACCTAAGGTAAACTTTAATAAATAACGGTAGTAACTTAGTATGAATATAAATAAAGATACAAAATGAAATTGAACTTAATAAATTATTTTCTCACCTCACGTTGAGTGGTTTGGTAGTGATTCAAAATAGCTCAAATTGAAGGAACTTGTGGAGAATTATGCTTAAGATACTTGACTTGTATAAAAAAAACTAAACTTGACTTGACTTGTTACTTATTACTTAACTTGACTCGACTAAGAGCAAAAAATATCTTGACTTGGAAATAGAAACTTGGACTTATGTAAATTAGAACTGAATTTTAATGCTATATAAAAAGACTGAAATACCCTATGGACCAATGGCTTAATTGAGTGTAACTAATTGATTAGATTCTACAGACTGGATGGCTTACCTGAATAAGAATATACATGAGATGGATTGGATGGCTTACTAGAATAAGAATGTACGTGAGATCGATTGGATGGCTTACCATAATAAGAATGTACGTGAGATGGATTGGATGTCTTACCGTAATAAGAATGTACGTGAGATGGATTGGATGGCTTACCATAATAAGAATGTACGTGAGATGGATTGGATGGCTTACCATTATAAGAATGTACATGAGATGGATTGAATGGCTTACCATAAAAAGAATGTACATGAGATGGATTTGATGGCTTATCATGCAGAATAAGAATGTACACGAGATGGATTGGATGGCTTACCATAATAAGAATGTACACGAGATGGATTGGATGGCTTACCATGCAGAATAAGAATGTACATGAGATGGATTGGATGGCTTACCAGAATAAGAATGTACATGAGATGGATTGGATGGCTTACCATGCAGAATAAGAATGTACATGAGATGGATTGGATGGCTTACCGTAATAAGAATGTACGTGAGATGGATTGGATGGCTTACGAGAATAAGAATGTACATGAGATGGATTGGATGGCTTACCATGCAGAATAAGAATGTACACGAGATGGATTGGATGGCTTACCATGCAGAATAAGAATGTACACGAGATGGATTGGATGGCTTACCATGCAGAATAAGAATGTACATGAGATGGATTGGATGGCTTACCATGCAGAATAAGAATGTACACGAGATGGATTGGATGGCTTACCATGCAGAATAAGAATGTACATGAGATGGATTGGATGGCTTACCATGCAGAATAAGAATATCAGGAGATGGATTGGATGGCTTACCATGCAGAATAAGAATGTACACGAGATGGATTGGATGGCTTACCATGCAGAATAAGAATGTATATGAGATGGATTGGATGGCTTACCAGAATAAGAATGTACATGAGATGGATTGGATGGCTTACCATGCAGAATAAGAATGTACATGAGATGGATTGGATGGTTTACCAGAATAAGAATGTACATGAGATGGACTGGATGGCTTACCTGAATAAGAATATACATGAGATGGATTGGATGGCTTACTAGAATAAGAATGTACGTGAGATGGATTGGATGGCTTACCATAATAAGAATGTACGTGAGATGGATTGGATGGCTTACCGTAATAAGAATGTACGTGAGATGGATTGGATGGCTTACCATAATAAGAATGTACGTGAGATGGATTGGATGGCTTACGAGAATAAGAATGTACATGAGATGGATTGGATGGCTTACCATGCAGAATAAGAATGTACACGAGATGGATTGGATGGCTTACCATGCAGAATAAGAATGTACACGAGATGGATTGGATGGCTTACCATGCAGAATGAGAATGTACATGAGATGGATTGGATGGCTTACCATGCAGAATAAGAATGTACACGAGATGGATTGGATGGCTTACCATGCAGAATAAGAATGTACATGAGATGGATTGGATGGCTTACCATGCAGAATAAGAATGTACACGAGATGGATTGGATGGCTTACCATGCAGAATAAGAATGTACACGAGATGGATTGGATGGCTTACCATGCAGAATAAGAATGTACATGAGATGGATTGGATGGCTTACTGTAATAAGAATGTACGTGAGATGGACTGGATGGCTTATCAGAATAAGAATGTACATGAGATGGATTGGATGGCTTACCATGCAGAATAAGAATGTACACGAGATGGATTGCATGGCTTACCATAATAAGAATGTACGTGAGATGGATTGGATGGCTTACCATAATAAGAATGTACATGAGATGGATTGGATGGCTTACCATAATAAGAATGTACGTGAGATGGATTGGATGGCTTACCATGCAGAATAAGAATGTACAGGAGATGGATTGGATGGCTTACCATGCAGAATAAGAATCTACACGAGATGGATTGGATGGCTTACCATGCAGAATAAGAATCTACCCGAGATGGATTGGATGGCTTACTATGCAGAATAAGAATGTACACGAGATGGATTGGATGGCTTACCGTTATAAGAATGTACATGAGATGGATTGGATGGCTTACCATAATAAGAATGTACACGAGATGGATTGGATGGCTTACCATGCAGAATAAGAATGTACAGGAGATGGATTGGATAGCTTACCGTAATAAGAAAGTACAAGAGATGGACTGGATGGCTTACCTGAATAAGAATATACATGAGATGAATTGGATGGCTTACCATGCAGAATAAGAATGTACACGAGATGGATTGGATGGCTTACCATGCAGAATAAGAATGTACATGAGATGGATTGGATGGCTTACTGTAATAAGAATGTACGTGAGATGGATTGAATGGCTTACCAGAATAAGAATGTACATGAGATGGATTGGATGGCTTACCATGCAGAATAAGAATGTACACGAGATGGATTGCATGGCTTACCATAATAAGAATGTACGTGAGATGGATTGGATGGCTTACCATAATAAGAATGTACATGAGATGGATTGGATGGCTTACCATAATAAGAATGTACGTGAGATGGATTGGATGGCTTACCATAATAAGAATGTACATGAGATGGATTGGATGGCTTACCATAATAAGAATGTACATGAGATGGATTGGATGGCTTACCATGCAGAATAAGAATGTACACGAGATGGATTGGATGGCTCACCATGCAGAATAAGAATGTACCCGAGATGGATTGGATGGCTTACCATGCAGAATAAGAATGTACAGGAGATGGATTGGATTGCTTACCGTAATAAGAATGTACATGAGATGGACTGGACTGCTTACCTGAATATGAATATACATGAGATGGATTGGATGGCTTACCATGCAGAATAAGAATGTACATGAGATAGATTGGATGGTTTACCAGAATAAGAATGTACATGAGGTGGACTGGATGGCTTACCTGAATAAGAATATACATGAGATGGATTGGATGGCTTACTAGAATAAGAATGTACGTGAGATGGATTGGATGGCTTACCATGCAGAATAAGAATGTACAGGAGATGGATTGGATGGCTTACCATGCAGAATAAGAATGTACACGAGATGGATTGGATGGCTTACCATGCAGAATAAGAATCTACCCGAGATGGATTGGATGGCTTACTATGCAGAATAAGAATGTACACGAGATGGATTGGATGGCTTACCGTTATAAGAATGTACATGAGATGGATTGGATGGCTTACCATAATAAGAATGTACACGAGATGGATTGGATGGCTTACCATGCAGAATAAGAATGTACAGGAGATGGATTGGATAGCTTACCGTAATAAGAAAGTACAAGAGATGGACTGGATGGCTTACCTGAATAAGAATATACATGAGATGGATTGGATGGCTTACCATGCAGAATAAGAATGTACATGAGATTGATAGCATGGTTTACCAGAATAAGAATGTACATTAGATGGACTGGATGGCTTACCTGAATAAGAATATACATGAGATGGATTGGATGGCTTACTAGAATAAGAATGTACGTGAGATGGATTGGATGGCTTACCATAATAAGAATCTACGTGAGATTGATTGGATGTCTTATCGTAATAAGAATGTACGTGAGATGGATTGGATGGCTTACCATAATAAGAATGTACGTGAGATGGATTGGATGGCTTACCATAATAAGAATGTACATGAGATGGATTGGATGGCTTATCATAATAAGAATGTACATGAGATGGATTGGATGGCTTACCATAATAAGAATGTACACGAGATGGATTGGATGGCTTACCATGCAGAATAAGAATGTACATGAGATGGATTGGATGGCTTACCAGAATAAGAATGTACATGAGATGGATTGGATGGCTTACCATGCAGAATAAGAATGTACATGAGATGGATTGGATGGCTTACCGTAATAAGAATGTACGTGAGATGGATTGGATGGCTTACGAGAATAAGAATGTACATGAGATGGATTGGATGGCTTACCATGCAGAATAAGAATGTACACGAGATGGATTGGATGGCTTACCATAATAAGAATGTACGTGAGATGGATTGGATGGCTTACTGTAATAAGAATGTACGTGAGATGGATTGGATGGCTTACCAGAATAAGAATGTACATGAGATGGATTGGATGGCTTACCATGCAGAATAAGAATGTACACGAGATGGATTGCATGGCTTACCATAATAAGAATGTACGTGAGATGGATTGGATGGCTTACCATAATAAGAATGTACATGAGATGGATTGGATGGCTTACCATAATAAGAATGTACGTGAGATGGATTGGATGGCTTACCATAATAAGAATGTACATGAGATGGATTGGATGGCTTACCATAATAAGAATGTACATGAGATGGATTGGATGGCTTACCATGCAGAATAAGAATGTACACGAGATGGATTGGATGGCTCACCATGCAGAATAAGAATGTACCCGAGATGGATTGGATGGCTTACAATGCAGAATAAGAATATACACGAGATGGATTGGATTGCTTACCGTAATAAGAATGTACATGAGATGGACTGGACTGCTTACCTGAATATGAATATACATGAGATGGATTGGATGGCTTACCATGCAGAATAAGAATGTACATGAGATAGATTGGATGGTTTACCAGAATAAGAATGTACATGAGGTGGACTGGATGGCTTACCTGAATAAGAATATACATGAGATGGATTGGATGGCTTACTAGAATAAGAATGTACGTGAGATGGATTGGATGGCTTACCATGCAGAATAAGAATGTACAGGAGATGGATTGGATGGCTTACCATGCAGAATAAGAATGTACACGAGATGGATTGGATGGCTTACCATGCAGAATAAGAATCTACCCGAGATGGATTGGATGGCTTACTATGCAGAATAAGAATGTACACGAGATGGATTGGATGGCTTACCGTTATAAGAATGTACATGAGATGGATTGGATGGCTTACCATAATAAGAATGTACACGAGATGGATTGGATGGCTTACCATGCAGAATAAGAATGTACAGGAGATGGATTGGATAGCTTACCGTAATAAGAAAGTACAAGAGATGGACTGGATGGCTTACCTGAATAAGAATATACATGAGATGGATTGGATGGCTTACCATGCAGAATAAGAATGTACATGAGATTGATAGCATGGTTTACCAGAATAAGAATGTACATTAGATGGACTGGATGGCTTACCTGAATAAGAATATACATGAGATGGATTGGATGGCTTACTAGAATAAGAATGTACGTGAGATGGATTGGATGGCTTACCATAATAAGAATGTACGTGAGATTGATTGGATGTCTTACCGTAATAAGAATGTACGTGAGATGGATTGGATGGCTTACCATAATAAGAATGTACGTGAGATGGATTGGATGGCTTACCATAATAAGAATGTACATGAGATGGATTGGATGGCTTATCATAATAAGAATGTACATGAGATGGATTGGATGGCTTACCATAATAAGAATGTACACGAGATGGATTGGATGGCTTACCATGCAGAATAAGAATGTACATGAGATGGATTGGATGGCTTACCAGAATAAGAATGTACATGAGATGGATTGGATGGCTTACCATGCAGAATAAGAATGTACATGAGATGGATTGGATGGCTTACCGTAATAAGAATGTACGTGAGATGGATTGGATGGCTTACGAGAATAAGAATGTACATGAGATGGATTGGATGGCTTACCATGCAGAATAAGAATGTACACGAGATGGATTGGATGGCTTACCATGCAGAATAAGAATGTACACGAGAAGGATTGGATGGCTTACCATGCAGAATAAGAATGTACACAAGATGGATTGGATGGCTTACCATGCAGAATAAGAATGTACATGAGATGGATTGGATGGTTTACCAGAATAAGAATGTACATGAGATGGATTGGATGGCTTACCATCCAGAATAAGAATGTACACGAGATGGATTGGATGGCTTACCATAATAAGAATGTACGTGAGATGGATTGGATGGCTTACCATAATAAGAATGTACATGAGATGGATTGGATGGCTTACCATAATAAGAATGTACGTGAGATGGTTTGCATGCCTTACCATAATAAGAATGTACACGAGATGGATTGGATGGCTTACCATGCAGAATAAGAATGTACATGAGATGGATTGGATGGCTTACCGTAATAAGAATGTACGTGAGATGGATTGGATGGCTTACCAGAATAAGAATATACACGAGATGGATTGGATGGCTTACCATGCAGAATGAGAATGGACATGAGATGGATTGGATGGCTTACCATGCAGAATAAGAATGTACACGAGATGGATTGGATGGCTTACCATGCAGAATAAGAATGTACATGAGATGGATTGGATGGCTTACCATGCAGAATAAGAATGTACACGAGATGGATTGGATGGCTTACCATGCAGAATAAGAATGTACACGAGATGGATTGGATGGCTTACCATGCAGAATAAGAATGTACATGAGATGGATTGGATGGCTTACTGTAATAAGAATGTACGTGAGATGGATTGGATGGCTTACCAGAATAAGAATGTACATGAGATGGACTGGATGGCTTACCTGAATAAGAATATACATGAGATGGATTGGATGGCTTACTAGAATAAGAATGTACGTGAGATGGATTGGATGGCTTACCATAATAAGAATGTACGTGAGATGGATTGGATGTCTTACCGTAATAAGAATGTACGTGAGATGGATTGGATGGCTTACCATAATAAGAATGTACCTGAGATGGATTGGATGGCTTACCATAATAAGAATGTACATGAGATGGATTGGATGGCTTATCATAATAAGAATGTACATGAGATGGATTGGATGGCTTACCATAATAAGAATGTACACGAGATGGATTGGATGGCTTACCATGCAGAATAAGAATGTACATGAGATGGATTGGATGGCTTACCAGAATAAGTATGTACATGAGATGGATTGGATGGCTTACCATGCAGAATAAGAATGTACATGAGATGGATTGGATGGCTTACCGTAATAAGAATGTACGTGAGATGGATTGGATGGCTTACGAGAATAAGAATGTACATGAGATGGATTGGATGGCTTACCATGCAGAATAAGAATGTACACGAGATGGATTGGATGGCTTACCATGCAGAATAAGAATGTACACGAGAAGGATTGGATGGCTTACCATGCAGAATAAGAATGTACACAAGATGGATTGGATGGCTTACCATGCAGAATAAGAATGTACATGAGATGGATTGGATGGCTTACCGTAATAAGAATGTACGTGAGATGGATTGGATGGCTTACCAGAATAAGAATGTACATGAGATGGATTGGATGGCTTACCATGCAGAATAAGAATGTACACGAGATGGATTGGATGGCTTACCATAATAAGAATGTACGTGAGATGGATTGGATGGCTTACCATAATAAGAATGTACATGAGATGGATTGGATGGCTTACCATAATAAGAATGTACGTGAGATGGTTTGGATGCCTTACCATAATAAGAATGTACACGAGATGGATTGGATGGCTTACCATGCAGAATAAGAATGTACATGAGATGGATTGGATGGCTTACCGTAATAAGAATGTACGTGAGATGGATTGGATGGCTTACCAGAATAAGAATGTACATGAGATGGATTGGATGGCTTACCATGCAGAATAAGAATGTACATGAGATGGATTGGATGGCTTACCGTAATAAGAATGTACGTGAGATGGATTGGATGGCTTACGAGAATAAGAATGTACATGAGATGGATTGGATGGCTTACCATGCAGAATAAGAATGTACACGAGATGGATTGGATGGCTTACCATGCAGAATAAGAATGTACACGAGAAGGATTGGATGGCTTACCATGCAGAATAAGAATGTACACAAGATGGATTGGATGGCTTACCATGCAGAATAAGAATGTACATGAGATGGATTGGATGGCTTACCGTAATAAGAATGTACGTGAGATGGATTGGATGGCTTACCAGAATAAGAATGTACATGAGATGGATTGGATGGCATACCATGCAGAATAAGAATGTACACGAGATGGATTGGATGGCTTACCATAATAAGAATGTACGTGAGATGGATTGGATGGCTTACCATAATAAGAATGTACATGAGATGGATTGGATGGCTTACCATAATAAGAATGTACGTGAGATGGTTTGGATGCCTTACCATAATAAGAATGTACACGAGATGGATTGGATGGCTTACCATGCAGAATAAGAATGTACATGAGATGGATTGGATGGCTTACCGTAATAAGAATGTACGTGAGATGGATTGGATGGCTTACCAGAATAAGAATGTACATGAGATGGATTGGATGGCTTACCATGCAGAATAAGAATGTACACCAGATGGATTGGATGGCTTACCATAATAAGAATGTACGTGAGATGGATTGGATGGCTTACCATAATAAGAATGTACATGAGATGGATTGGATGGCTTACCATAATAAGAATGTACGTGAGATGGATTGGATGGCTTACGAGAATAAGAATGTACACGAGATGGATTGGATGGCTTACCATGCAGAATAAGAATGTACATCAGATGGATTGGATGGCTTATCAGAATAAGAATGTACATGAGATGGATTGGATGGCTTACCATGCAGAATAAGAATGTACATGAGATGGATTGGATGGCTTACCGTAATAAGAATGTACGTGAGATAGATTGGATGGCTTATGTGAATAAGAATGTACATGAGATGGATTGGATGGCTTACCATAATAAGAATGTACATGAGATGGATTGGATGGCTTACCATAATAAGAATGTACACGAGATGGATTGGATGGCTTACCATGCAGAATAAGAATGTACATGAGATGGATTGGATGGCTTACCAGAATAAGAATGTACATGAGATGGATTGGATGGCTTACCATGCAGAATAAGAATGTACATGAGATGGATTGGATGGCTTACCGTAATAAGAATGTACGTGAGATGGATTGGATGGCCTACGAGAATAAGAATGTACATGAGATGGATTGGATGGCTTACCATGCAGAATAAGAATGTACACGAGATGGATTGGATGGCTTACCATGGAGAATAAGAATGTAAACGAGAAGGATTGGATGGCTTACCATGCAGAATAAGAATGTACATGAGATGGATTGGATGGCTTACCAGAATAAGAATGTACATGAGATGGATTGGATGGCTTACCATGCAGAATAAAGATGTACATGAGATGGATTAGATGGCTTACCGTAATAAGAATGTACGTGAGATGGATTGGATGGCTTACGAGAATAAGAATGTACATGAGATGGATTGGATGGCTTACCATGCAGAATAAGAATGTACACGAGATGGATTGGATGGCTTACCATGCAGAATAAGAATGTACACGAGATGGATTGGATGGCTTACCATGCAGAATAAGAATGTACATGAGATGGATTGGATGGCTTACCATGCAGAATAAGAATGTACACGAGATGGATTGGATGGCTTACCAGGCAGAATAAGAATGTACATGAGATGGATTGGATGGCTTACCATGCAGAATAAGAATGTACACGAGATGGATTGGATGGCTTACCATGGAGAATAAGAATGTACACAAGATGGATTGGATGGCTTACCATGCAGAATAAGAATGTACATGAGATTGATTGGATGGCTTACCGTAATAAGAATGTACCTGAGATAGATTGGATGGCTTACCAGAATAAGAATGTACATGAGATGGATTGGATGGCTTACCATGCAGAATAAGAATGTACACGAGATGGATTGGATGGCTTACCATAATAAGAATGTACGTGAGATGGATTGGATGGCTTACCATAATAAGAATGTACATGAGATGGATTGGATGGCTTACCATAATAAGAATGTACGTGAGATGGATTGTATGGCTTACCATATTAAGAATGTACACGAGATGGATTGGATGGCTTACCATGCAGAATAAGAATGTACATGAGATGGATTGGATGGCTTACCGTAATAAGAATGTACGTGAGATGGATTGGATGGCTTACCGTAATAAGAATGTACGTGAGATGGATTGGATGGCCTACGAGAATAAGAATGTACATGAGATGGATTGGATGGCTTACCACGCAGAATAAGAATGTACACGAGATGGATTGGATGGCTTACCAGGCAGAATAAGAATGTACATGAGATGGATTGGATGGCTTACCATGCAGAATAAGAATGTACACGAGATGGATTGGATGGCTTACCATGGAGAATAAGAATGTACACAAGATGGATTGGATGGCTTACCATGCAGAATAAGAATGTACATGAGATTGATTGGATGGCTTACCGTAATAAGAATGTACCTGAGATGGATTGGATGGCTTACCATAATAAGAATGTACATGAGATGGATTGGATGGCTTACCATAATAAGAATGTACGTGAGATGGATTGTATGGCTTACATATTAAGAATGTACACGAGATGGATTGGATGGCTTACCATGCAGAATAAGAATGTACATGAGATGGATTGGATGGCTTACCGTAATAAGAATGTACGTGAGATGGATTGGATGGCTTACCGTAATAAGAATGTACGTGAGATGGATTGGATGGCCTACGAGAATAAGAATGTACATGAGATGGATTGGATGGCTTACCACGCAGAATAAGAATGTACACGAGATGGATTGGATGGCTTACCATGCAGAATAAGAATGTAAACGAGAAGGATTGGATGGCTTACCATGCAGAATAAGAATGTACATGAGATGGATTGGATGGCTTACCAGAATAAGAATGTACATGAGATGGATTGGATGGCTTACCATGCAGAATAAAGATGTACATGAGATGGATTAGATGGCTTACCGTAATAAGAATGTACGTGAGATGGATTGGATGGCTTACGAGAATAAGAATGTACATGAGATGGATTGGATGGCTTACCATGCAGAATAAGAATGTACACGAGATGGATTGGATGGGTTACCATGCAGAATAAGAATGTACACGAGATGGATTGGATGGCTTACGATGCAGAATAAGAATGTACATGAGATGGATTGGATGGCTTACCATGCAGAATAAGAATGTACACGAGATGGATTGGATGGCTTACCAGGCAGAATAAGAATGTACATGAGATGGATTGGATGGCTTACCATGCAGAATAAGAATGTCCACGAGATGGATTGGATGGCTTACCATGGAGAATAAGAATGTACACAAGATGGATTGGATGGCTTACCATGCAGAATAAGAATGTACATGAGATTGATTGGATGGCTTACCGTAATAAGAATGTACCTGAGATGGATTGGATGGCTTACCAGAATAAGAATGTACATGAGATGGATTGGATGGCTTACCATGCAGAATAAGAATGTACAGGAGATGGATTGGATGGCTTACCATAATAAGAATGTACGTGAGATGGATTGGATGGCTTACCATAATAAGAATGTACATGAGATGGATTGGATGGCTTACCATAATAAGAATGTACGTGAGATGGATTGTATGGCTTACCATATTAAGAATGTACACGAGATGGATTGGATGGCTTACCATGCAGAATAAGAATGTACATGAGATGGATTGGATGGCTTACCGTAATAAGAATGTACGTGAGATGGATTGGATGGCTTATCAGAATAAGAATGTACATGAGATGGATTGGATGGCTTACCATAATAAGAATGTACGTGAGATGGATTGGATGGCTTACCATAATAAGAATGTACACGAGATGGATTGGATGGCTTACCATGCAGAATAAGAATGTACATGAGATGGATTGGATGGCTTACCAGAATAAGAATGTACATGAGATGGATTGGATGGCTTACCATGCAGAATAAGAATGTACATGAGATGGATTGGATGGCTTACCGTAATAAGAATGTACATGAGATGGATTGGATGGCTTACGAGAATAAGAATGTACATGAGATGGATTGGATGGCTTATCATGCAGAATAAGAATGTACACGAGATGGATTGGATGGCTTACCTTGCAGAATAAGAATGTACATGAGATGGATTGGATGGCGTACCATGCAGAATAAGAATGTACATGAGATGGATTGGATGGCTTACCGTAATAAGAATGTACGTGAGATGGATTGGATGGCTTACGAGAATAAGAATGTACATGAGATGGATTGGATGGCTTACCATGCAGAATAAGAATGTACACGAGATGGATTGGATGGCTTACCATGCAGAATAAGAATGTACACGAGATGGATTGGATGGCTTACCATGCAGAATAAGAATTTACATGAGATGGATTGGATGGCTTACCATGCAGAATAAGAATGTACACGAGATGGATTGGATGGCTTACCATGCAGAATAAGAATGTACATGAGATGGATTGGATGGCTTACTATGCAGAATAAGAATGTACACGAGATGGATTGGATGGCTTACCATGCAGAATAAGAATGTACACGAGATGGATTGGATGGCTTACCATGCAGAATAAGAATGTACATGAGATGCATTGGATGCCTTACCGTAATAAGAATGTACGTGAGATGGATTGGATGGCTTATCAGAATAAGAATGTACATGAGATGGATTGGATGGCTTACCATGCAGAATAAGAATGTACACGAGATGGATTGGATGGCTTACCATAATAAGAATGTACGTGAGATGGATTGGATGGCTTACCACAATAAGAATGTACATGAGATGGATTGGATGGCTTACCATAAAAAGAATGTACGTGAGATGGATTGAATGGCTTACCATAATAAGAATGTACATGAGATGGATTGGATGGCTTACCATAATAAGAATGTACATGAGATGGATTAGATGGCTTACCATGCAGAATAGGAATGTACACGAGATGGATTGGATAGCTTACCATGCAGAATAAGAATGTACACGAGATGGATTGGATGGCTTACCATAATAAGAATGTACGTGAGATGGATTGGATGGCTTACCATAATAAGAATGTACATGAGATGGATTGGATGGCTTACCATAATAAGAATGTACGTGAGATGGTTTGGATGCCTTACCATAATAAGAATGTACACGAGATGGATTGGATGGCTTACCATGCAGAATAAGAATGTACATGAGATGGATTGGATGGCTTACCGTAATAAGAATGTACGTGAGATGGATTGGATGGCTTACCAGAATAAGAATGTACATGAGATGGATTGGATGGCTTACCATGCAGAATAAGAATGTACACCAGATGGATTGGATGGCTTACCATAATAAGAATGTACGTGAGATGGATTGGATGGCTTACCATAATAAGAATGTACATGAGATGGATTGGATGGCTTACCATAATAAGAATGTACGTGAGATGGATTGGATGGCTTACGAGAATAAGAATGTACACGAGATGGATTGGATGGCTTACCATGCAGAATAAGAATGTACATGAGATGGATTGGATGGCTTATCAGAATAAGAATGTACATGAGATGGATTGGATGGCTTACCATGCAGAATAAGAATGTACATGAGATGGAATGGATGGCTTACCGTAATAAGAATGTACGTGAGATAGATTGGATGGCTTACGTGAATAAGAATGTACATGAGATGGATTGGATGGCTTACCATAATAAGAATGTACATGAGATGGATTGGATGGCTTACCATAATAAGAATGTACACGAGATAGATTGGATGGCTTACCATGCAGAATAAGAATGTACATGAGATGGATTGGATGGCTTACCAGAATAAGAATGTACATGAGATGGATTGGATGACTTACCATGCAGAATAAGAATGTACATGAGATGGATTGGATGGCTTACCGTAATAAGAATGTACGTGAGATGGATTGGATGGCCTACGAGAATAAGAATGTACATGAGATGGATTGGATGGCTTACCATGCAGAATAAGAATGTACACGAGATGGATTGGATGGCTTACCATGCAGAATAAGAATGTAAACGAGAAGGATTGGATGGCTTACCATGCAGAATAAGAATGTACATGAGATGGATTGGATGGCTTACCAGAATAAGAATGTACATGAGATGGATTGGATGGCTTACCATGCAGAATAAAGATGTACATGAGATGGATTGGATGGCTTACCGTAATAAGAATGTACGTGAGATGGATTGGAGGGCTTACGAGAATAAGAATGTACATGAGATGGATTGGATGGCTTACCATGCAGAATAAGAATGTACACGAGATGGATTGGATGGCTTACCATGCAGAATAAGAATGTACACGAGATGGATTGGATGGCTTACCATGCAGAATAAGAATGTACATGAGATGGATTGGATGGCTTACCATGCAGAATAAGAATGTACACGAGATGGATTGGATGGCTTACCAGGCAGAATAAGAATGTACATGAGATGGATTGGATGGCTTACCATGCAGAATAAGAATGTACACGAGATGGATTGGATGGCTTATCATGGAGAATAAGAATGTACACAAGATGGATTGGATGGCTTACCATGCAGAATAAGAATGTACATGAGATTGATTGGATGGCTTACCGTAATAAGAATGTACCTGAGATGGATTGGATGGCTTACCAGAATAAGAATGTACATGAGATGGATTGGATGGCTTACCATGCAGAATAAGAATGTACACGAGATGGATTGGATGGCTTACCATAATAAGAATGTACGTGAGATGGATTGGATGGCTTACCATAATAAGAATGTACATGAGATGGATTGGATGGCTTACCATAATAAGAATGTAAGTGAGATGGATTGTATGGCTTACCATATTAAGAATGTACACGAGATGGATTGGATGGCTTACCATGCAGAATAAGAATGTACATGAGATGGATTGGATGGCTTACCGTAATAAGAATGTACGTGAGATGGATTGGATGGCTTACCAGAATAAGAATGTACATGAGATGGATTGGATGGCTTACCATGCAGAATAAAAATGGACACGAGATGGATTGGATGGCTTACCATAATAAGAATGTACGTGAGATGGATTGGATGGCTTACCATAATAAGAATGTACATGAGATGGATTGGATGGCTTACCATAATAAGAATGTACGTGAGATGGATTGGATGGCTTACCATAATAAGAATGTACACGAGATGGATTGGATGGCTTACCATGCAGAATAAGAATGTACATGAGATGGATTGGATGGCTTACCAGAATAAGAATGTACATGAGATGGATTGGATGGCTTACCATGCAGAATAAGAATGTACATGAGATGGATTGGATGGCTTACCGTAATAAGAATGTACGTGAGATGGATTGGATGGCTTACGAGAATAAGAATGTACATGAGATGGATTGGATGGCTTATCATGCAGAATAAGAATGTACACGAGATGGATTGGATGGCTTACCTTGCAGAATAAGAATGTACATGAGATGGATTGGATGGCGTACCATGCAGAATAAGAATGTACATGAGATGGATTGGATGGCTTACCGTAATAAGAATGTACGTGAGATGGATTGGATGGCTTACGAGAATAAGAATGTACATGAGATGGATTGGATGGCTTACCATGCAGAATAAGAATGTACACGAGATGGATTGGATGGCTTACCATGCAGAATAAGAATGTACACGAGATGGATTGGATGGCTTACCATGCAGAATAAGAATTTACATGAGATGGATTGGATGGCTTACCATGCAGAATAAGAATGTACACGAGATGGATTGGATGGCTTACCATGCAGAATAAGAATGTACATGAGATGGATTGGATGGCTTACTATGCAGAATAAGAATGTACACGAGATGGATTGGATGGCTTACCATGCAGAATAAGAATGTACATGAGATGGATTGGATGGCTTACCGTAATAAGAATGTACGTGAGATGGATTGGATGGCTTATCAGAATAAGAATGTACATGAGTTGGATTGGATGGCTTACCATGCAGAATAAGAATGTACACGAGATGGATTGGATGGCTTACCATAATAAGAATGTACGTGAGATGGATTGTATGGCTTACCATATTAAGAATGTACACGAGATGGATTGGATGGCTTACCATGCAGAATAAGAATGTACATGAGATGGATTGGATGGCTTACCGTAATAAGAATGTACGTGAGATGGATTGGATGGCCTACGAGAATAAGAATGTACATGAGATGGATTGGATGGCTTACCATGCAGAATAAGAATGTACACGAGATGGATTGGATGGCTTACCATGCAGAATAAGAATGTAAACGAGAAGGATTGGATGGCTTACCATGCAGAATAAGAATGTACATGAGATGGATTGGATGGCTTACCAGAATAAGAATGTACATGAGATGGATTGGATGGCTTACCATGCAGAATAAAGATGTACATGAGATGGATTGGATGGCTTACCGTAATAAGAATGTACGTGAGATGGATTGGAGGGCTTACGAGAATAAGAATGTACATGAGATGGATTGGATGGCTTACCATGCAGAATAAGAATGTACACGAGATGGATTGGATGGCTTACCATGCAGAATAAGAATGTACACGAGATGGATTGGATGGCTTACCATGCAGAATAAGAATGTACATGAGATGGATTGGATGGCTTACCATGCAGAATAAGAATGTACACGAGATGGATTGGATGGCTTACCAGGCAGAATAAGAATGTACATGAGATGGATTGGATGGCTTACCATGCAGAATAAGAATGTACACGAGATGGATTGGATGGCTTACCATGGAGAATAAGAATGTACACAAGATGGATTGGATGGCTTACCATGCAGAATAAGAATGTACATTAGATTGATTGGATGGCTTACCGTAATAAGAATGCACCTGAGATGGATTGGATGGCTTACCAGAATAAGAATGTACATGAGATGGATTGGATGGCTTACCATGCAGAATAAGAATGTACACGAGATGGATTGGATGGCTTACCATAATAAGAATGTACGTGAGATGGATTGGATGGCTTACCATAATAAGAATGTACATGAGATGGATTGGATGGCTTACCATAATAAGAATGTAAGTGAGATGGATTGTATGGCTTACCATATTAAGAATGTACACGAGATGGATTGGATGGCTTACCATGCAGAATAAGAATGTACATGAGATGGATTGGATGGCTTACCGTAATAAGAATGTACGTGAGATGGATTGGATGGCTTACCAGAATAAGAATGTACATGAGATGGATTGGATGGCTTACCATGCAGAATAAAAATGTACACGAGATGGATTGGATGGCTTACCATAATAAGAATGTACGTGAGATGGATTGGATGGCTTACCATAATAAGAATGTACATGAGATGGATTGGATGGCTTACCATAATAAGAATGTACGTGAGATGGATTGGATGGCTTACCATAATAAGAATGTACACGAGATGGATTGGATGGCTTACCATGCAGAATAAGAATGTACATGAGATGGATTGGATGGCTTACCAGAATAAGAATGTACATGAGATGGATTGGATGGCTTACCATGCAGAATAAGAATGTACATGAGATGGATTGGATGGCTTACCGTAATAAGAATGTACGTGAGATGGATTGGATGGCTTACGAGAATAAGAATGTACATGAGATGGATTGGATGGCTTATCATGCAGAATAAGAATGTACACGAGATGGATTGGATGGCTTACCTTGCAGAATAAGAATGTACATGAGATGGATTGGATGGCGTACCATGCAGAATAAGAATGTACATGAGATGGATTGGATGGCTTACCGTAATAAGAATGTACGTGAGATGGATTGGATGGCTTACGAGAATAAGAATGTACATGAGATGGATTGGATGGCTTACCATGGAGAATAAGAATGTACACGAGATGGATTGGATGGCTTACCATGCAGAATAAGAATGTACACGAGATGGATTGGATGGCTTACCATGCAGAATAAGAATTTACATGAGATGGATTGGATGGCTTACCATGCAGAATAAGAATGTACACGAGATGGATTGGATGGCTTACCATGCAGAATAAGAATGTACATGAGATGGATTGGATGGCTTACTATGCAGAATAAGAATGTACACGAGATGGATTGGATGGCTTACCATGCAGAATAAGAATGTACATGAGATGGATTGGATGGCTTACCGTAATAAGAATGTACGTGAGATGGATTGGATGGCTTATCAGAATAAGAATGTACATGAGTTGGATTGGATGGCTTACCATGCAGAATAAGAATGTACACGAGATGGATTGGATGGCTTACCATAATAAGAATGTACGTGAGATGGATTGTATGGCTTACCATATTAAGAATGTACACGAGATGGATTGGATGGCTTACCATGCAGAATAAGAATGTACATGAGATGGATTGGATGGCTTACCGTAATAAGAATGTACGTGAGATGGATTGGATGGCTTACCAGAATAAGAATGTACATGAGATGGATTGGATGGCTTACCATGCAGAATAAAAATGTACACGAGATGGATTGGATGGCTTACCATAGTAAGAATGTACGTGAGATGGATTGGATGGCTTACCATAATAAGAATGTACATGAGATGGATTGGATGGCTTACCATAATAAGAATGTACGTGAGATGGATTGGATGGCTTACCATAATAAGAATGTACACGAGATGGATTGGATGGCTTACCATGCAGAATAAGAATGTACATGAGATGGATTGGATGGCTTACCAGAATAAGAATGTACATGAGATGGATTGGATGGCTTACCATGCAGAATAAGAATGTACATGAGATGGATTGGATGGCTTACCGTAATAAGAATGTACGTGAGATCGATTGGATGGCTTATCAGAATAAGAATGTACATGAGATGGATTGGATGGCTTACCATGCAGAATAAGAATGTACACGAGATGGATTGGATGGCTTACCATAATAAGAATGTACGTGAGATGGATTGGATGGCTTACCATAATAAGAATGTACATGAGATGGATTGGATGGCTTACCATAAAAAGAATGTACGTGAGATGGATTGGATGGCTTACCATAATAAGAATGTACATGAGATGGATTGGATGGCTTACCATAATAAGAATGTACATGAGATGGATTAGATGGCTTACCATGCAGAATAGGAATGTACACGAGATGGATTGGATGGCTTACCATGCAGAATAAGAATGTACACGAGATGGATTGGATGGCTTACCATAATAAGAATGTACGTGAGATGGATTGGATGGCTTACCATGCAGAATAAGAATGTACATGAGATGGATTGGATGGCTTACTATGCAGAATAAGAATGTACACGAGATGGATTGGATGGCTTATCATGCAGAATAAGAATGTACATGAGATGGATTGGATGGCTTACCGTAATAAGAATGTACGTGAGATGGATTGGATGCTTATCAGAATAAGAATGTACATGAGTTGGATTGGATGGCTTATCATGCAGAATAAGAATGTACACGAGATGGATTGGATGGCTTACCATAATAAGAATGTACGTGAGATGGATTGGATGGCTTATCAGAATAAGAATGTACATGAGTTGGATTGGATGGCGTACCATGCAGAATAAGAATGTACATGAGATGGATTGGATGGCTTACCGTAATAAGAATGTACGTGAGATGGATTGGATGGCTTACAAGAATAAGAATGTACATGAGATGGATTGGATGGCTTACCATGCAGAATAAGAATGTACACGAGATGGATTGGATGGCTTACCATGCAGAATAAGAATGTACACGAGATGGATTGGATGGCTTATCATGCAGAATAAGAATTTACATGAGATGGATTGGATGGCTTACCATGCAGAATAAGAATGTACACGAGATGGATTGGATGGCTTACCATGCAGAATAAGAATGTACATGAGATGGATTGGATGGCTTACTATGCAGAATAAGAATGTACACGAGATGGATTGGATGGCTTACCATGCAGAATAAGAATGTACACGAGATGGATTGGATGGCTTACCATGCAGAATAAGAATGTACATGAGATGGATTGGATGGCTTACCGTAATAAGAATGTACGTGAGATGGATTGGATGGCTTATCAGAATAAGAATGTACATGAGATGGATTGGATGGCTTACCATGCAGAATAAGAATGTACACGAGATGGATTGGATTGCTTACCATAATAAGAATGTACGTGAGATGGATTGGATGGCTTACCATAATAAGAATGTACATGAGATGGATTGGATGGCTTACCATAAAAAGAATGTACGTGAGATGGATTGGATGGCTTACCATAATAAGAATGTACATGAGATGGATTGGATGGCTTACCATAATAAGAATGTACATGAGATGGATTAGATGGCTTACCATGCAGAATAGGAATGTACACGAAATGGATTGGATGGCTTACCATGCAGAATAAGAATGTACACGAGATGGATTGGATGGCTTACCATAATAAGAATGTACGTGAGATGGATTGGATGGCTTACCATAATAAGAATGTACATGAGATTGATTGGATGGCTTACCATAATAAGAATGTACGTGAGATGGTTTGGATGCCTTACCATAATAAGAATGTACACGAGATGGATTGGATGGCTTACCATGCAGAATAAGAATGTACACGAGATGGATTGGATGGCTTACCGTAATAAGAATGTACGTGAGATGGATTGGATGGCTTACCAGAATAAGAATGTACATGAGATGGATTGGATGGCTTACCATGCAGAATAAGAATGTACACCAGATGGATTGGATGGCTTACCATAATAAGAATGTACGTGAGATGGATTGGATGGCTTACCATAATAAGAATGTACATGAGATGGATTGGATGGCTTACCATAATAAGAATGTACGTGAGATGGATTGGATGGCTTACGAGAATAAGAATGTACACGAGATGGATTGGATGGCTTACCATGCAGAATAAGAATGTACATGAGATGGATTGGATGGCTTATCAGAATAAGCATGTACATGAGATGGATTGGATGGCTTACCATGCAGAATAAGAATGTACATGAGATGGATTGGATGGCTTACCGTAATAAGAATGTACGTGAGATAGATTGGATGGCTTACGTGAATAAGAATGTACATGAGATGGATTGGATGGCTTACCATAATAAGAATGTACATGAGATGGATTGGATGGCTTACCATAATAAGAATGTACACGAGATGGATTGGATGGCTTACCATGCAGAATAAGAATGTACATGAGATGGATTGGATGGCTTACCAGAATAAGAATGTACATGAGATGGATTGGATGGCTTACCATGCAGAATAAGAATGTACATGAGATGGATTGGATGGCTTACCGTAATAAGAATGTACGTGAGATGGATTGGATGGCCTACGAGAATAAGAATGTACATGAGATGGATTGGATGGCTTACCATGCAGAATAAGAATGTACACGAGATGGATTGGATGGCTTACCATGCAGAATAAGAATGTAAACGAGAAGGATTGGATGGCTTACCATGCAGAATAAGAATGTACATGAGATGGATTGGATGGCTTACCAGAATAAGAATGTACATGAGATGGATTGGATGGCTTACCATGCAGAATAAAGATGTACATGAGATGGATTGGATGGCTTACCGTAATAAGAATGTACGTGAGATGGATTGGATGGCTTACGAGAATAAGAATGTACATGAGATGGATTGGATGGCTTACCATGCAGAATAAGAATGTACACGAGATGGATTGGATGGCTTACCATGCAGAATAAGAATGTACACGAGATGGATTGGATGGCTTACCATGCAGAATAAGAATGTACATGAGATGGATTGGATGGCTTACCATGCAGAATAAGAATGTACACGAGATGGATTGGATGGCTTACCAGGCAGAATAAGAATGTACATGAGATGGATTGGATGGCTTACCATGCAGAATAAGAATGTACACGAGATGGATTGGATGGCTTACCATGGAGAATAAGAATGTACACAAGATGGATTGGATGGCTTACCATGCAGAATAAGAATGTACATGAGATTGATTGGATGGCTTACCGTAATAAGAATGTACCTGAGATGGATTGGATGGCTTACCAGAATAAGAATGTACATGAGATGGATTGGATGGCTTACCATGCAGAATAAGAATGTACACGAGATGGATTGGATGGCTTACCATAATAAGAATGTACGTGAGATGGATTGGATGGCTTATCATAATAAGAATGTACATGAGATGGATTGGATGGCTTACCATAATAAGAATGTATGTGAGATGGATTGTATGGCTTACCATATTAAGAATGTACACGAGATGGATTGGATGGCTTACCATGCAGAATAAGAATGTACATGAGATGGATTGGATGGCTTACCGTAATAAGAATGTACGTGAGATGGATTGGATGGCTTACCAGAATAGGAATGTACATGAGATGGATTGGATGGCTTACCATGCAGAATAAAAATGTACACGAGATGGATTGGATGGCTTACCATAATAAGAATGTACGTGAGATGGATTGGATGGCTTACCATAATAAGAATGTACATGAGATGGATTGGATGGCTTACCATAATAAGAATGTACGTGAGATGGATTGGATGGCTTACCATAATAAGAATGTACACGAGATGGATTGGATGGCTTACCATGCAGAATAAGAATGTACATGAGATGGATTGGATGGCTTACCAGAATAAGAATGTACATGAGATGGATTGGATGGCTTACCATGCAGAATAAGAATGTACATGAGATGGATTGGATGGCTTACCGTAATAAGAATGTACGTGAGATGGATTGGATGGCTTACGAGAATAAGAATGTACATGAGATGGATTGGATGGCTTATCATGCAGAATAAGAATGTACACGAGATGGATTGGATGGCTTACCTTGCAGAATAAGAATGTACATGAGATGGATTGGATGGCGTACCATGCAGAATAAGAATGTACATGAGATGGATTGGATGGCTTACCGTAATAAGAATGTACGTTAGATGGATTGGATGGCTTACGAGAATAAGAATGTACATGAGATGGATTGGATGGCTTACCATGCAGAATAAGAATGTACACGAGATGGATTGGATGGCTTACCATGCAGAATAAGAATGTACACGAGATGGATTGGATGGCTTACCATGCAGAATAAGAATTTACATGAGATGGATTGGATGGCTTACCATGCAGAATAAGAATGTACACGAGATGGATTGGATGGCTTACCATGCAGAATAAGAATGTACATGAGATGGATTGGATGGCTTACTATGCAGAATAAGAATGTACACGAGATGGATTGGATGGCTTACCATGCAGAATAAGAATGTACACGAGATGGATTGGATGGCTTACCATGCAGAATAAGAATGTACATGAGATGGATTGGATGGCTTACCGTAATAAGAATGTACGTGAGATGGATTGGATGGCTTATCAGAATAAGAATGTACATGAGTTGGATTGGATGGCTTACCATGCAGAATAAGAATGTACACGAGATGGATTGGATGGCTTACCATAATAAGAATGTACGTGAGATGGATTGTATGGCTTACCATATTAAGAATGTACACGAGATGGATTGGATGGCTTACCATGCAGAATAAGAATTTACATGAGATGGATTGGATGGCTTACCGTAATAAGAATGTACGTGAGATGGATTGGATGGCTTACCAGAATAAGAATGTACACGAGATGGATTGGATGGTTTACCATGCAGAATAAGAATGTACACGAGATGGATTGGATGGCTTACCATGCAGAATAAGAATGTACATGAGATTGATTGGATGGCTTACCGTAATAAGAATGTACGTGAGATGGATTGGATGGCTTATCAGAATAAGAATGTACATGAGATGGATTGGATGGCTTACCATGCAGAATAAGAATGTACACGAGATGGATTGGATGGCTTACCATAATAAGAATGTACGTGAGATGGATTGGATGGCTTACCATAATAAGAATGTACATGAGATGGATTGGATGGCTTACATTAAAAAGAATGTACGTGAGATGGATTGGATGGCTTACCATAATAAGAATGTACATGAGATGGATTGGATGGCTTACCATAATAAGAATGTACATGAGATGGATTAGATGGCTTACCATGCAGAATAGGAATGTACAGGAGATGGATTGGATGGCTTACCATGCAGAATAAGAATGTACCCGAGATGGATTGGATGGCTTACTATGCAGAATAGGAATGTACACGAGATGGATTGGATGGCTTACCGTAATAAGAATGTACATGAGATGGACTGGATGGCTTACCTGAATATGAATATACATGAGATGGATTGGATGGCTTACCAGAATAAGAATGTACGTGAGTTGGATTGGATGGTTTACCAGAATAAGAATGTACGTGAGATGGACTGGATGGCTTACCTGAATAAGAATGTACGTGAGATGGATTGGATGGCTTACCATAATAAGAATGTACGTGAGATGGATTGGATGGCTTACCGTAATAAGAATGTACGTGAGATGGATTGGATAACTTACCATAATAAGAATGTACGTGAGATGGATTTGATGGCTTACCATAATAAGAATGTACATGAGATGGGTTGGATGGCTTATCATAATAAGAATGTACATGAGATGGATTGGATGGCTTACCATAATAACAATGTACACGAGATGGATTGGATGGCTTACCATGCAGAATAAGAATGTACACGAGATGGATTGGATGGCTTACCATGCAGAATAAGAATGTACATGAGATGGATTGGATGGCTTACCGTAATAAGAATGTACGTGAGATGGATTGGATGCCTTATCAGAATAAGAATGTAGATGAGATGGATTGGATGGCTTACCATGCAGAATAAGAATGTACACGAGATGGATTGGATGGCTTACCATAATAAGAATGTACGTGAGATGGATTGGATGGCTTACCATAATAAGAATGTACATGAGATGGATTGGATGGCTTACCATAAAAAGAATGTACGTGAGATGGATTGGATGGCTTACCATAATAAGAATGTACATGAGATGGATTGGATGGCTTACCATAATAAGAATGTACATGAGATGGATTGGATGGCTTACCATGCAGAATAGGAATGTACACGAGATGGATTGGATGGCTTACCATGCAGAATAAGAATGTACCCGAGATGGATTGGATGGCTTACTATGCAGAATAGGAATGTACACGAGATGGATTGGATGGCTTACCGTAATAAGAATGTACATGAGATGGATTGGATGGCTTACCAGAATAAGAATGTACATGAGATGGATTGGATGGCTTACCATGCAGAATAAGAATGTACATGAGATGGATTGGATGGCTTACCGTAATAAGAATGTACGTGAGATGGATTGGATGGCTTACGAGAATAAGAATGTACATGAGATGGATTGGATGGCTTATCATGCAGAATAAGAATGTACACGAGATGGATTGGATGGCTTACCATGCAGAATAAGAATGTACATGAGATGGATTGGATGGCTTACCATGCAGAATAAGAATGTACATGAGATGGATTGGATGGCTTACCGTAATAAGAATGTACGTGAGATGGATTGGATGGCTTACGAGAATAAGAATGTACATGAGATGGATTGGATGGCTTACCATGCAGAATAAGAATGTACACGAGATGGATTGGATGGCTTACCATGCAGAAAAAGAATGTACACGAGATGGATTGGATGGCTTACCATGCAGAATAAGAATTTACATGAGATGGATTGGATGGCTTACCATGCAGAATAAGAATGTACACGAGATGGATTAGATGCCTTACCATGCAGAATAAGAATGTACATGAGATGGATTGGATGGCTTACTATGCAGAATAAGAATGTACACGAGATGGATTGGATGGCTTACCATGCAGAATAAGAATGTACACGAGATGGATTGGATGGCTTACCATGCAGAATAAGAATGTACATGAGATGGATTGGATGGCTTACCGTAATAAGAATGTACGTGAGATGGATTGGATGGCTTATCAGAATAAGAATGTACATGAGATGGATTGGATGGCTTACCATGCAGAATAAGAATGTACACGAGATGGATTGGATGGCTTACCATAATAAGAAAGTACGTGAGATGGATTGGATGGCTTACCATAATAAGAATGTACATGAGATGGATTGGATGGCTTACCATTAAAAGAATGTACGTGAGATGGATTGGATGGCTTACCATAATAAGAATGTACATGAGATGGATTGGATGCCTTACCATAATAAGAATGTACATGAGATGGATTGGATGGCTTACCATGCAGAATAGGAATGTACACGAGATGGATTAGATGGCTTACCATGCAGAATAAGAATGTACCCGAGATGGATTGGATGGCTTACTATTCAGAATAAGAATGTACACGAGATGGATTGGATGGCTTACCGTAATAAGAATGTACATGAGATGGATTGGATGTCTTACTAGAATATTAAATGTACGTGAGTTGGATTGGATGGCTTACCATAATAAGAATGTACGTGAGATGGATTGGATGGCTTACCGTAATAAGAATGTACGTGAGATGGATTGGATGGCTTACCATGCAGAATAGGAATGTACACGAGATGGACTGGATGGCTTACCTGAATATGAATATACATGAGATGGATTGGATGGCTTACAATGCAGAATAAGAATGTACATGAGATGGATTGGATGGTTTACCAGAATAAGAATGTACATGAGATGGACTGGATGGTTTACCTGAATAAGAATATACATGAGATGGATTGGATGGCTTACTAGAATATTAAATGTACGTGAGTTGGATTGGATGGCTTACCATAATAAGAATGTACGTGAGATGGATTGGATGGCTTACCATAATAAGAATGTACGTGAGATGGATTGGATGGCTTACCATAATAAGAATGTACGTGAGATGGATTGGATGGCTTACCGTAATAAGAATGTACGTGAGATGGATTGGATAACTTAACATAATAAGAATGTACGTGAGATGGATTTGATGGCTTACCATAATAAGAATGTACATGAGATGGATTGGATGGCTTACCATAATAAGAATGTACATGAGATGGATTGGATGGCTTACCATAATAAGAATGTACACGAGATGGATTGGATGGCTTACCATGCAGAATAAGAATGTACATGAGATGGATTGGATGGCTTACCAGAATAAGAATGTACGTGAGATGGATTGGATGGCTTACCATAATAAGAATGTACATGAGATGGATTGGATGGCTTACCATTAAAAGAATGTACGTGAGATGGATTGGATGGCTTACCGTAATAAGAATGTACGTGAGATGGATTGGATGGCTTATCAGAATAAGAATGTACATGAGATGGATTGGATGGCTTACCATGCAGAATAAGAATGTACATGAGATGGATTGGATGGCTTACCGTAATAAGAATGTACGTGAGATGGATTGGATGGCTTATCAGAATAAGAATGTACATGAGATGGATTGGATGGCTTACCATGCAGAATAAGAATGTACACGAGATGGATTGGATGGCTTACCATAATAAGAAAGTACGTGAGATGGATTGGATGGCTTACCATAATAAGAATGTACATGAGATGGATTGGATGGCTTACCATTAAAAGAATGTACGTGAGATGGATTGGATGGCTTACCATAATAAGAATGTACATGAGATGGATTGGATGCCTTACCATAATAAGAATGTACATGAGATGGATTGGATGGCTTACCATGCAGAATAGGAATGTACACGAGATGGATTAGATGGCTTACCATGCAGAATAAGAATGTACCCGAGATGGATTGGATGGCTTACTATTCAGAATAAGAATGTACACGAGATGGATTGGATGGCTTACCGTAATAAGAATGTACATGAGATGGATTGGATGTCTTACTAGAATATTAAATGTACGTGAGTTGGATTGGATGGCTTACCATAATAAGAATGTACGTGAGATGGATTGGATGGCTTACCGTAATAAGAATGTACGTGAGATGGATTGGATGGCTTACCATGCAGAATAGGAATGTACACGAGATGGACTGGATGGCTTACCTGAATATGAATATACATGAGATGGATTGGATGGCTTACAATGCAGAATAAGAATGTACATGAGATGGATTGGATGGTTTACCAGAATAAGAATGTACATGAGATGGACTGGATGGTTTACCTGAATAAGAATATACATGAGATGGATTGGATGGCTTACTAGAATATTAAATGTACGTGAGTTGGATTGGATGGCTTACCATAATAAGAATGTACGTGAGATGGATTGGATGGCTTACCATAATAAGAATGTACGTGAGATGGATTGGATGGCTTACCATAATAAGAATGTACGTGAGATGGATTGGATGGCTTACCGTAATAAGAATGTACGTGAGATGGATTGGATAACTTAACATAATAAGAATGTACGTGAGATGGATTTGATGGCTTACCATAATAAGAATGTACATGAGATGGATTGGATGGCTTACCATAATAAGAATGTACATGAGATGGATTGGATGGCTTACCATAATAAGAATGTACACGAGATGGATTGGATGGCTTACCATGCAGAATAAGAATGTACATGAGATGGATTGGATGGCTTACCAGAATAAGAATGTACGTGAGATGGATTGGATGGCTTACCATAATAAGAATGTACATGAGATGGATTGGATGGCTTACCATAATAAGAATGTACATGAGATGGATTGGATGGCTTACCATGCAGAATAAGAATGTACACGGGATGGATTGGATGGCTTACCATGCAGAATAAGAATGTACCCGAGATGGATTGGATGGCTTACTATGCAGAATAAGAATGTACACGAGATGGATTGGATGGCTTACCGTAATAAGAATGTACATGAGATGGACTGGATGGCTTACCTGAATATGAATATACATGAGGTGGATTGGATGGCTTACCATGCAGAATAAGAATGTACATGAGATGGATTGGATGGTTTACCAGAATAAGAATGTACATGAGATGGACTGGATGGCTTACCTGAATAAGAATATACATGAGATGGATTTGATGGCTTACTAGAATAAGAATGTACGTGAGATGGATTGGATGGCTTACCATAATAAGAATGTACGTGAGATGGATTGGATGGCTTACCGTAATAAGAATGTACGTGAGATGTATTGGATGGCTTACCATAATAAGAATGTACGTGAGATGGATTGGATGGCTTACCGTAATAAGAATGTACGTGAGATCGATTGGATGGCTTACCATAATAAGAATGTACGTGAGATGGATTGGATGGCTTACCATAATAAGAATGTACATGAGATGGATTGGATGGCTTTCCATAATAAGAATGTACATGATATGGATTGGATGGCTTACCATAATAAGAATGTACACGAGATGGATTGGATGGCTTACCATGCAGAATAAGAATGTACATGAGATGGATTGGATGGCTTACCAGAATAAGAATGTACGTGAGATGGATTGGATGGCTTACCATAATAAGAATGTACATGAGATGGATTGGATGGCTTACCATAATAAGAATGTACACGAGATGGATTGGATGGCTGACCATGCAGAATAAGAATGTACATGAGATGGATTGGATGGCTTACCAGAATAAGAATGTACATGAGATGGATTGGATGGCTTACCATGCAGAATAAGAATGTACATGAGATGGATTAGATGGCTTACCGTAATAAGAATGTACGTGAGATGGATTGGATGGCTTACGAGAATAAGAATGTACATGAGATGGATTGGATGGTTTACCATGCAGAATAAGAATGTACACGAGATGGATTGGATGGCTTACCATGCAGAATAAGAATGTACACGAGAAGGATTGGATGGCTTACCATGCAGAATAAGAATGTACATGAGATGGATTGGATGGCTTACCAGAATAAGAATGTACATGAGATGGATTGGATGGCTTACCATGCAGAAAAAGGATGTACATGAGATGGATTGGATGGCTTACCGTAATAAGAATGTACGTGAGATGGATTGGATGGTTTACGAGAATAAGAATGTACATGAGATGGATTGGATGGCTTGCCATGCAGAATAAAAATGTACACGGGATGGATTGGATGGCTTACCATGCAGAATAAGAATGTACACGAGATGGATTGGATGGCTTACCATGCAGAATAAGAATATACATGAGATGGATTGGATGGCTTACCATGCAGAATAAGAATGTACACGAGATGGATTGGATGGCTTACCATGCAGAATAAGAATGTACATGAGATGGATTGGATGGCTTACCATGCAGAATAAGAATGTACACGAGATGGATTGGATGGCTTACCATGGAGAATAAGAATGTACACAAGATGGATTGGATGGCTTACCATGCAGAATAAGAATGTACAAGAGATTGATTGGATGGCTTACCGTAATAAGAATGTACGTGAGATGGATTGGATGGCTTACCAGAATAAGAATGTACATGAGATGGATTGGATGGCTTACCATGCAGAATAAGAATGTACATGTGATGGATTGGATGGCTTACCATGCAGAATAAGAATGTACACGAGATGGATTGGATGGCTTACCATAATAAGAATGTACGTGAGATGGATTGGATGGCTTACCATAATAAGAATGTACATGAGATGGATTGGATGGCTTACCATAAAAAGAATGTACGTGAGATGGATTGGATGGCTTACCATAATAAGAATGTACATGAGATGGATTGGATGGCTTACCATAATAAGAATGTACATGAGATGGATTAGATGGCTTACCATGCAGAATAGGAATGTACACGAGATGGATTGGATGGCTTACCATGCAGAATAAGAATGTACACGAGATGGATTGGATGGCTTACCATAATAAGAATGTACGTGAGATGGATTGGATGGCTTACCATGCAGAATAAGAATGTACATGAGATGGATTGGATGGCTTACTATGCAGAATAAGAATGTACACGAGATGGATTGGATGGCTTACCATGCAGAATAAGAATGTACATGAGATGGATTGGATGGCTTACCGTAATAAGAATGTACGTGAGATGGATTGGATGGCTTATCAGAATAAGAATGTACATGAGTTGGATTGGATGGCTTACCATGCAGAATAAGAATGTACACGAGATGGATTGGATGGCTTACCATAATAAGAATGTACGTGAGATGGATTGGATGGCTTATCAGAATAAGAATGTACATGAGTTGGATTGGATGGCGTACCATGCAGAATAAGAATGTACATGAGATGGATTGGATGGCTTACCGTAATAAGAATGTACGTGAGATGGATTGGATGGCTTACGAGAATAAGAATGTACATGAGATGGATTGGATGGCTTACCATGCAGAATAAGAATGTACACGAGATGGATTGGATGGCTTACCATGCAGAATAAGAATGTACACGAGATGGATTGGATGGCTTACCATGCAGAATAAGAATTTACATGAGATGGATTGGATGGCTTACCATGCAGAATAAGAATGTACACGAGATGGATTGGATGGCTTACCATGCAGAATAAGAATGTACATGAGATGGATTGGATGGCTTACTATGCAGAATAAGAATGTACACGAGATGGATTGGATGGCTTACCATGCAGAATAAGAATGTACACGAGATGGATTGGATGGCTTACCATGCAGAATAAGAATGTACATGAGATGGATTGGATGGCTTACCGTAATAAGAATGTACGTGAGATGGATTGGATGGCTTATCAGAATAAGAATGTACATGAGATGGATTGGATGGCTTACCATGCAGAATAAGAATGTACACGAGATGGATTGGATGGCTTACCATAATAAGAATGTACGTGAGATGGATTGGATGGCTTACCATAATAAGAATGTACATGAGATGGATTGGATGGCTTACCATAAAAAGAATGTACGTGAGATGGATTGGATGGCTTACCATAATAAGAATGTACATGAGATGGATTGGATGGCTTACCATAATAAGAATGTACATGAGATGGATTAGATGGCTTACCATGCAGAATAGGAATGTACACGAAATGGATTGGATGGCTTACCATGCAGAATAAGAATGTACACGAGATGGATTGGATGGCTTACCATAATAAGAATGTACTTGAGATGGATTGGATGGCTTACCATAATAAGAATGTACATGAGATGGATTGGATGGCTTACCATAATAAGAATGTACGTGAGATGGTTTGGATGCCTTACCATAATAAGAATGTACACGAGATGGATTGGATGGCTTACCATGCAGAATAAGAATGTACATGAGATGGATTGGATGGCTTACCGTAATAAGAATGTACGTGAGATGGATTGGATGGCTTACCAGAATAAGAATGTACATGAGATGGATTGGATGGCTTACCATGCAGAATAAGAATGTACACCAGATGGATTGGATGGCTTACCATAATAAGAATGTACGTGAGATGGATTGGATGGCTTACCATAATAAGAATGTACATGAGATGGATTGGATGGCTTACCATAATAAGAATGTACGTGAGATGGATTGGATGGCTTACGAGAATAAGAATGTACACGAGATGGATTGGATGGCTTACCATGCAGAATAAGAATGTACATGAGATGGATTGGATGGCTTATCAGAATAAGCATGTACATGAGATGGATTGGATGGCTTACCATGCAGAATAAGAATGTACATGAGATGGATTGGATGGCTTACCGTAATAAGAATGTACGTGAGATAGATTGGATGGCTTACGTGAATAAGAATGTACATGAGATGGATTGGATGGCTTACCATAATAAGAATGTACATGAGATGGATTGGATGGCTTACCATAATAAGAATGTACACGAGATGGATTGGATGGCTTACCATGCAGAATAAGAATGTACATGAGATGGATTGGATGGCTTACCAAAATAAGAATGTACATGAGATGGATTGGATGGCTTACCATGCAGAATAAGAATGTACATGAGATGGATTGGATGGCTTACCGTAATAAGAATGTACGTGAGATGGATTGGATGGCCTACGAGAATAAGAATGTACATGAGATGGATTGGATGGCTTACCATGCAGAATAAGAATGTACACGAGATGGATTGGATGGCTTACCATGCAGAATAAGAATGTAAACGAGAAGGATTGGATGGCTTACCATGCAGAATAAGAATGTACATGAGATGGATTGGATGGCTTACCAGAATAAGAATGTACATGAGATGGATTGGATGGCTTACCATGCAGAATAAAGATGTACATGAGATGGATTGGATGGCTTACCCTAATAAGAATGTACGTGAGATGGATTGGATGGCTTACGAGAATAAGAATGTACATGACATGGATTGGATGGCTTACCATGCAGAATAAGAATGTACACGAGATGGATTGGATGGCTTACCATGCAGAATAAGAATGTACACGAGATGGATTGGATGGCTTACCATGCAGAATAAGAATGTACATGAGATGGATTGGATGGCTTACCATGCAGAATAAGAATGTACACGAGATGGATTGGATGGCTTACCAGGCAGAATAAGAATGTACATGAGATGGATTGGATGGCTTACCATGCAGAATAAGAATGTACACGAGATGGATTGGATGGCTTACCATGGAGAATAAGAATGTACACAAGATGGATTGGATGGCTTACCATGCAGAATAAGAATGTACATGAGATAGATTGGATGGCTTACCGTAATAAGAATGTACCTGAGATGGATTGGATGGCTTACCAGAATAAGAATGTACATGAGATGGATTGGATGGCTTACCATGCAGAATAAGAATGTACACGAGATGGATTGGATGGCTTACCATAATAAGAATGTACGTGAGATGGATTGGATGGCTTACCATAATAAGAATGTACATGAGATGGATTGGATGGCTTACCATAATAAGAATGTACGTGAGATGGATTGTATGGCTTACCATATTAAGAATGTACACGAGATGGATTGGATGGCTTACCATGCAGAATAAGAATGTACATGAGATGGATTGGATGGCTTACCGTAATAAGAATGTACGTGAGATGGATTGGATGGCTTACCAGAATAGGAATGTACATGAGATGGATTGGATGGCTTACCATGCAGAATAAAAATGTACACAAGATGGATTAGATGGCTTACCATAATAAGAATGTACGTGAGATGGATTGGATGGCTTACCATAATAAGAATGTACATGAGATGGATTGGATGGCTTACCATAATAAGAATGTACGTGAGATGGATTGGATGGCTTACCATAATAAGAATGTACACGAGATGGATTGGATGGCTTACCATGCAGAATAAGAATGTACATGAGATGGATTGGATGGCTTACCAGAATAAGAATGTACATGAGATGGATTGGATGGCTTACCATGCAGAATAAGAATGTACATGAGATGGATTGGATGGCTTACCGTAATAAGAATGTACGTGAGATGGATTGGATGGCTTACGAGAATAAGAATGTACATGAGATGGATTGGATGGCTTATCATGCAGAATAAGAATGTACACGAGATGGATTGGATGGCTTACCTTGCAGAATAAGAATGTACATGAGATGGATTGGATGGCGTACCATGCAGAATAAGAATGTACATGAGATGGATTGGATGGCTTACCGTAATAAGAATGTACGTTAGATGGATTGGATGGCTTACGAGAATAAGAATGTACATGAGATGGATTGGATGGCTTACCATGCAGAATAAGAATGTACACGAGATGGATTGGATGGCTTACCATGCAGAATAAGAATGTACACGAGATGGATTGGATGGCTTACCATGCAGAATAAGAATTTACATGAGATGGATTCGATGGCTTACCATGCAGAATAAGAATGTACACGAGATGGATTGGATGGCTTACCATGCAGAATAAGAATGTACATGAGATGGATTGGATGGCTTACTATGCAGAATAAGAATGTACACGAGATGGATTGGATGGCTTACCATGCAGAATAAGAATGTACACGAGATGGATTGGATGGCTTACCATGCAGAATAAGAATGTACATGAGATGGATTGGATGGCTTACCGTAATAAGAATGTACGTGAGATGGATTGGATGGCTTATCAGAATAAGAATGTACATGAGTTGGATTGGATGGCTTACCATGCAGAATAAGAATGTACACGAGATGGATTGGATGGCTTACCATAATAAGAATGTACGTGAGATGGATTGTATGGCTTACCATATTAAAAATGTACACGAGATGGATTGGATGGCTTACCATGCAGAATAAGAATGTACATGAGATGGATTGGATGGCTTACCGTAATAAGAATGTACGTGAGATGGATTGGATGGCTTACAAGAATAAGAATGTACACGAGATGGATTGGATGGCTTACCATGCAGAATAAGAATGTACACGAGATGGATTGGATGGCTTATCATGCAGAATAAGAATGTACATGAGATTGATTGGATGGCTTACCGTAATAAGAATGTACGTGAGATGGATTGGATGGCTTATCAGAATAAGAATGTACATGAGATGGATTGGATGGCTTACCATGCAGAATAAGAATGTACACGAGATGGATTGGATGGCTTACCATAATAAGAATGTACGTGAGATGGATTGGATGGCTTACCATAATAAGAATGTACATGAGATGGATTGGATGGCTTACATTAAAAAGAATGTACGTGAGATGGATTGGATGGCTTACCATAATAAGAATGTACATGAGATGGATTGGATGGCTTACCATAATAAGAATGTACATGAGATGGATTAGATGGCTTACCATGCAGAATAGGAATGTACAGGAGATGGATTGGATGGCTTACCATGCAGAATAAGAATGTACCCGAGATGGATTGGATGGCTTACTATGCAGAATAGGAATGTACACGAGATGGATTGGATGGCTTACCGTAATAAGAATGTACATGAGATGGACTGGATGGCTTACCTGAATATGAATATACATGAGATGGATTGGATGGCTTACCAGAATAAGAATGTACGTGAGTTGGATTGGATGGTTTACCAGAATAAGAATGTACGTGAGATGGACTGGATGGCTTACCTGAATAAGAATGTACGTGAGATGGATTGGATGGCTTACCATAATAAGAATGTACGTGAGATGGATTGGATGGCTTACCGTAATAAGAATGTACGTGAGATGGATTGGATAACTTACCATAATAAGAATGTACGTGAGATGGATTTGATGGCTTACCATAATAAGAATGTACATGAGATGGGTTGGATGGCTTATCATAATAAGAATGTACATGAGATGGATTGATGGCTTACCATAATAACAATGTACACGAGATGGATTGGATGGCTTACCATGCAGAATAAGAATTTACACGAGATGGATTGGATGGCTTACCATGCAGAATAAGAATGTACATGAGATGGATTGGATGGCTTACCGTAATAAGAATGTACGTGAGATGGATTGGATGCCTTATCAGAATAAGAATGTAGATGAGATGGATTGGATGGCTTACCATGCAGAATAAGAATGTACACGAGATGGATTGGATGGCTTACCATAATAAGAATGTACGTGAGATGGATTGGATGGCTTACCATAATAAGAATGTACATGAGATGGATTGGATGGCTTACCATAAAAAGAATGTACGTGAGATGGATTGGATGGCTTACCATAATAAGAATGTACATGAGATGGATTGGATGGCTTACCATAATAAGAATGTACATGAGATGGATTGGATGGCTTACCATGCAGAATAGGAATGTACACGAGATGGATTGGATGGCTTACCATGCAGAATAAGAATGTACCCGAGATGGATTGGATGGCTTACTATGCAGAATAGGAATGTACACGAGATGGATTGGATGGCTTACCGTAATAAGAATGTACATGAGATGGATTGGATGGCTTACCAGAATAAGAATGTACATGAGATGGATTGGATGGCTTACCATGCAGAATAAGAATGTACATGAGATGGATTGGATGGCTTACCGTAATAAGAATGTACGTGAGATGGATTGGATGGCTTACGAGAATAAGAATGTACATGAGATGGATTGGATGGCTTATCATGCAGAATAAGAATGTACATGAGATGGATTGGATGGCTTACCATGCAGAATAAGAATGTACATGAGATGGATTGGATGGCTTACCATGCAGAATAAGAATGTACATGAGATGGATTGGATGGCTTACCGTAATAAGAATGTACGTGAGATGGATTGGATGGCTTACGAGAATAAGAATGTACATGAGATGGATTGGATGGCTTACCATGCAGAATAAGAATGTACACGAGATGGATTGGATGGCTTACCATGCAGAATAAGAATGTACACGAGATGGATTGGATGGCTTACCATGCAGAATAAGAATTTACATGAGATGGATTGGATGGCTTACCATGCAGAATAAGAATGTACACGAGATGGATTGGATGCCTTACCATGCAGAATAAGAATGTACATGAGATGGATTGGATGGCTTACTATGCAGAATAAGAATGTACACGAGATGGATTGGATGGCTTACCATGCAGAATAAGAATGTACACGAGATGGATTGGATGGCTTACCATGCAGAATAAGAATGTACATGAGATGGATTGGATGGCTTACCGTAATAAGAATGTACGTGAGATGGATTGGATGGCTTATCAGAATAAGAATGTACATGAGATGGATTGGATGGCTTACCATGCAGAATAAGAATGTACACGAGATGGATTGGATGGCTTACCATAATAAGAAAGTACGTGAGATGGATTGGATGGCTTACCATAATAAGAATGTACATGAGATGGATTGGATGGCTTACCATTAAAAGAATGTACGTGAGATGGATTGGTTAGCTTACCATAATAAGAATGTACATGAGATGGATTGGATGCCTTACCATAATAAGAATGTACATGAGATGGATTGGATGGCTTACCATGCAGAATAGGAATGTACACGAGATGGATTGGATGGCTTACCATGCAGAATAAGAATGTACCCGAGATGGATTGGATGGCTTACTATTCAGAATAAGAATGTACACGAGATGGATTGGATGGCTTACCGTAATAAGAATGTACATGAGATGGACTGGATGGCTTACCTGAATATGAATATACATGAGATGGATTGGATGGCTTACAATGCAGAATAAGAATGTACATGAGATGGATTGGATGGTTTACCAGAATAAGAATGTACATGAGATGGACTGGATGGCTTACCTGAATAAGAATATACATGAGATGGATTGGATGTCTTACTAGAATATTAAATGTACGTGAGTTGGATTGGATGGCTTACCATAATAAGAATGTACGTGAGATGGATTGGATGGCTTACCGTAATAAGAATGTACGTGAGATGGATTGGATGGCTTACCATGCAGAATAGGAATGTACACGAGATGGACTGGATGGCTTACCTGAATATGAATATACATGAGATGGATTGGATGGCTTACAATGCAGAATAAGAATGTACATGAGATGGATTGGATGGTTTACCAGAATAAGAATGTACATGAGATGGACTGGATAGTTTACCTGAATAAGAATATACATGAGATGGATTGGATGGCTTACTAGAATATTAAATGTACGTGAGTTGGATTGGATGGCTTACCATAATAAGAATGTACGTGAGATGGATTGGATGGCTTACCATAATAAGAATGTACGTGAGATGGATTGGATGGCTTACCATAATAAGAATGTACGTGAGATGGATTGGATGGCTTACCGTAATAAGAATGTACGTGAGATGGATTGGATAACTTACCATAATAAGAATGTACGTGAGATGGATTTGATGGCTTACCATAATAAGAATGTACATGAGATGGATTGGATGGCTTACCATAATAAGAATGTACATGAGATGGATTGGATGGCTTACCATAATAAGAATGTACACGAGATGGATTGGATGGCTTACCATGCAGAATAAGAATGTACATGAGATGGATTGGATGGCTTACCAGAATAAGAATGTACGTGAGATGGATTGGATGGCTTACCATAATAAGAATGTACATGAGATGGATTGGATGGCTTACCATAATAAGAATGTACATGAGATGGATTGGATGGCTTACCATGCAGAATAAGAATGTACACGGGATGGATTGGATGGCTTACCATGCAGAATAAGAATGTACCCGAGATGGATTGGATGGCTTACTATGCAGAATAAGAATGTACACGAGATGGATTGGATGGCTTACCGTAATAAGAATGTACATGAGATGGACTGGATGGCTTACCTGAATATGAATATACATGAGGTGGATTGGATGGCTTACCATGCAGAATAAGAATGTACATGAGATGGATTGGATGGTTTACCAGAATAAGAATGTACATGAGATGGACTGGATGGCTTACCTGAATAAGAATATACATGAGATGGATTTGATGGCTTACTAGAATAAGAATGTACGTGAGATGGATTGGATGGCTTACCATAATAAGAATGTACGTGAGATGGATTGGATGGCTTACCGTAATAAGAATGTACGTGAGATGTATTGGATGGCTTACCATAATAAGAATGTACGTGAGATGGATTGGATGGCTTACCGTAATAAGAATGTACGTGAGATGGATTGGATGGCTTACCATAATAAGAATGTACATGAGATGGATTGGATGGCTTTCCATAATAAGAATGTACATGATATGGATTGGATGGCTTACCATAATAAGAATGTACACGAGATGGATTGGATGGCTTACCATGCAGAATAAGAATGTACATGAGATGGATTGGATGGCTTACCAGAATAAGAATGTACGTGAGATGGATTGGATGGCTTACCATAATAAGAATGTACATGAGATGGATTGGATGGCTTACCATAATAAGAATGTACACGAGATGGATTGGATGGCTGACCATGCAGAATAAGAATGTACATGAGATGGATTGGATGGCTTACCAGAATAAGAATGTACATGAGATGGATTGGATGGCTTACCATGCAGAATAAGAATGTACATGAGATGGATTAGATGGCTTACCGTAATAAGAATGTACGTGAGATGGATTGGATGGCTTACGAGAATAAGAATGTACATGAGATGGATTGGATGGTTTACCATGCAGAATAAGAATGTACACGAGATGGATTGGATGGCTTACCATGCAGAATAAGAATGTACACGAGAAGGATTGGATGGCTTACCATGCAGAATAAGAATGTACATGAGATGGATTGGATGGCTTACCAGAATAAGAATGTACATGAGATGGATTGGATGGCTTACCATGCAGAAAAAGGATGTACATGAGATGGATTGGATGGCTTACCGTAATAAGAATGTACGTGAGATGGATTGGATGGTTTACGAGAATAAGAATGTACATGAGATGGATTGGATGGCTTGCCATGCAGAATAAAAATGTACACGAGATGGATTGGATGGCTTACCATGCAGAATAAGAATGTACACGAGATGGATTGGATGGCTTACCATGCAGAATAAGAATATACATGAGATGGATTGGATGGCTTACCATGCAGAATAAGAATGTACACGAGATGGATTGGATGGCTTACCATGCAGAATAAGAATGTACATGAGATGGATTGGATGGCTTACCAAGCAGAATAAGAATGTACACGAGATGGATTGGATGGCTTACCATGGAGAATAAGAATGTACACAAGATGGATTGGATGGCTTACCATGCAGAATAAGAATGTACAAGAGATTGATTGGATGGCTTACCGTAATAAGAATGTACGTGAGATGGATTGGATGGCTTACCAGAATAAGAATGTACATGAGATGGATTGGATGGCTTACCATGCAGAATAAGAATGTACACGAGATGGATTGGATGGCTTACCATAATAAGAATGTACATGAGATGGATTGGATGGCTTGCCATGCAGAATAAAAATGTACACGAGATGGATTGGATGGCTTACCATGCAGAATAAGAATGTACACGAGATGGATTGGATGGCTTACCATGCAGAATAAGAATGTACATGAGATGGATTGGATGGCTTACCATGCAGAATAAGAATGTACACGAGATGGATTGGATGGCTTACCATGCAGAATAAGAATGTACATGAGATGGATTGGATGGCTTACCATGCAGAATAAGAATGTACACGAGATGGATTGGATAGTTTACCATGGAGAATAAGAATGTACACAAGATGGATTGGATGGCTTACCATGCAGAATAAGAATGTACAAGAGATTGATTGGATGGCTTACCGTAATAAGAATGTACGTGAGATGGATTGGATGGCTTACCAGAATAAGAATGTACATGAGATGGATTGGATGGCTTACCATGCAGAATAAGAATGTACACGAGATGGATTGGATGGCTTACCATAATAAGAATGTACGTGAGATGGATTGGATGGCTTACCATAATAAGAATGTACATGAGATGGATTGGATGGCTTACCATAATAAGAATGTACGTGAGATGGATTGTATGGCTTACCATATTAAGAATGTACACGAGATGGATTGGATGGCTTACCATGCAGAATAAGAATGTACATGAGATGGATTGGATGGCTTACCGTAATAAGAATGTACGTGAGATGGATTGGATGGCTTACCAGAATAAGAATGTACATGAGATGGATTGGATGGCTTACCATGCAGAATAAAAATGTACACGAGATGGATTGGATGGCTTAACATAATAAGAATGTACGTGAGATGGATTTGATGGCTTACCATAATACGAATGTACATGAGATGGATTGGATGGCTTACCATAATAAGAATGTACGTGAGATGGATTGGATGGCTTACCATAATAAGAATGTACACGAGATGGATTGGATGGGTTACCATGCAGAATAAGAATGTACATGAGATGGATTGGATGGCTTACCAGAATAAGAATGTACATGAGAAGGACTGGATGGCTTACCTGAATAAGAATATACATGAGATGGATTGGATGGCTTACTAGAATAAGAATGTACGTGAGTTGGATTGGATGGCTTACCATAATAAGAATGTACGTGAGATGGATTGGATGGCTTACCGGAATAAGAATGTACGTGAGATGGATTGGATGGCTTACCATAATAAGAATGTACGTGAGATGGATTGGATGGCTTACCGTAATAAGAATGTACATGAGATGGATTGGATGGCGTACCATAATAAGAATGTACATGAGATGGATTGGATGGCTTACCATAATAAGAATGTACACGAGATGGATTGGATGGCTTACCATGCAGAATAAGAATGTACATGAGATGGATTGGATGGCTTATCATAATAAGAATGTACACGAGATGGATTGGATGGCTTACCATGCAGAATAAGAATGTACATGAGATGGATTGGATGGCTTACCAGAATAAGAATGTACATGATATGGATTGGATGGCTTACCATGCAGAATAAGAATGTACATAAGATGGATTGGATGGCTTACCGTAATAAGAATGTACGTGAGATGGATTGGATGGCTTACGAGAATAAGAATGTACATGAGATGGATTGGATGGCTTATCATGCAGAATAAGAATGTACACGAGATGGATTGGATGGCTTACCATGCAGAATAAGAATGTACATGAGATGGATTGGATGGCTTACCATGCAGAATAAGAATGTACATGAGATGGATTGGATGGCTTACCGTAATAAGAATGTACGTGAGATGGATTGGATGGCTTACCATAATAAGAATGTACGTGAGATGGATTGGATGGCTTACCGGAATAAGAATGTACGTGAGATGGATTGGATGGCTTACCATAATAAGAATGTACGTGAGATGGATTGGATGGCTTACCGTAATAAGAATGTACATGAGATGGATTGGATGGCGTACCATAATAAGAATGTACATGAGATGGATTGGATGGCTTACCATAATAAGAATGTACACGAGATGGATTGGATGGCTTACCATGCAGAATAAGAATGTACATGAGATGGATTGGATGGCTTACCATAATAAGAATGTACACGAGATGGATTGGATGGCTTACCATGCAGAATAAGAATGTACATGAGATGGATTGGATGGCTTACCAGAATAAGAATGTACATGATATGGATTGGATGGCTTACCATGCAGAATAAGAATGTACATAAGATGGATTGGATGGCTTACCGTAATAAGAATGTACGTGAGATGGATTGGATGGCTTACGAGAATAAGAATGTACATGAGATGGATTGGATGGCTTATCATGCAGAATAAGAATGTACACGAGATGGATTGGATGGCTTACCATGCAGAATAAGAATGTACATGAGATGGATTGGATGGCTTACCATGCAGAATAAGAATGTACATGAGATGGATTGGATGGCTTACCGTAATAAGAATGTACGTGAGATGGATTGGATGGCTTACAAGAATAAGAATTTACATGAGATGGATTGGATGGCTTACCATGCAGAATAAGAATGTACACGAGATGGATTGGATGGCTTACCATGCAGAATAAGAATGTACATGAGATGGATTGGATGGCTTACTATGCAGAATAAGAATGTACACGAGATGGATTGGATGGCTTACCATGCAGAATAAGAATGTACACGAGATGGATTGGATGGCTTACCATGCAGAATAAGAATGTACATGAGATGGATTGGATGGCTTACCGTAATAAGAATGTACGTGAGATGGATTGGATGGCTTATCAGAATAAGAATGTACATGAGATGGATTGGATGGCTTACCATGCAGAATAAGAATGTACACGAGATGGATTGGATGGCTTACCATAATAAGAATGTACGTGAGATGGATTGGATGGCTTACCATAATAAGAATGTACATGAGATGGATTGGATGGCTTACCATAAAAAGAATGTACGTGAGATGGATTGGATGGCTTACCATAATAAGAATGTACATGAGATGGATTGGATGGCTTACCATAATAAGAATGTACATGAGATGGATTGGATGGCTTACCATGCAGAATAGGAATGTACACGAGATGGATTGGATGGCTTACCATGCAGAATAAGAATGTACCCGAGATGGATTGGATGCCTTACTATGCAGAATAAGAATGTACACGAGATGGATTGGATGGCTTACCGTAATAAGAATGTACATGAGATGGACTGGATGGCTTACCTGAATATGAATATACATGAGATGGATTGGATGGCTTACAATGCAGAATAAGAATGTACATGAGATGGATTGGATGGTTTACCAGAATAAGAATGTACATGAGATGGACTGGATGGCTTACCTGAATGAGAATATACATGAGATGGATTGGATGGCTTACTAGAATATTAAATGTACGTGAGTTGGATTGGATGGCTTACCATAATAAGAATGTACGTGAGATGGATTGGATGGCTTACCGTAATAAGAATGTACGTGAGATGGATTGGATGGCTTACCATAATAAGAATGTACGTGAGATGGATTGGATGGCTTACTATGCAGAATAAGAATGTACACGAGATGGATTGGATGGCTTACCATGCAGAATAAGAATGTACCCGAGATGGATTGGATGGCTTACTATGCAGAATAAGAATGTACACGAGATGGATTGGATGGCTTACCGTAATAAGAATGTACATGAGATGGACTGGATGGCTTACCTGAATATGAATATACATGAGATGGATTGGATGGCTTACCATGCAGAATAAGAATGTACATGAGATGGATTGGATGGTTTACCAGAATAAGAATGTACATGAGATGGACTGGATGGCTTACCTGAATAAGAATATACATGAGATGGATTTGATGGCTTACTAGAATAAGAATGTACGTGAGATGGATTGGATGGCTTACCATAATAAGAATGTACGTGAGATGGATTGGATGGCTTACCGTAATAAGAATGTACGTGAGATGTATTGGATGGCTGACCATAATAAGAATGTACGTGAGATGGATTGGATGGCTTACCGTAATAAGAATGTACGTGAGATGGATTGGATGGGTTACCATAATAAGAATGTACGTGAGATGGATTGGATGGCTTACCATAATAAGAATGTACATGAGATGGATTGGATGGCTTACCATAATAAGAATGTACATGAGATGGATTGGATGGCTTACCATAATAAGAATGTACACGAGATGGATTGGATGGCTTACCATGCAGAATAAGAATGTACATGAGATGGATTGGATGGCTTACCAGAATAAGAATGTACGTGAGATGGATTGGATGGCTTACCATAATAAGAATGTACATGAGATGGATTGGATGGCTTACCATAATAAGAATGTACATGAGATGGATTGGATGGCTTTCCATGCAGAATAAGAATGTACACGAGATGGATTGGATGGCTTACCATGCAGAATAAGAATGTACATGAGATGGATTGGATGGCGTACCATGCAGAATAAGAATGTACACGAGATGGATTGGATTGCTTACCGTAATAAGAAAGTACATGAGATGGACTGGATGGCTTACCTGAATAAGAATATACATGAGATGGATTGGATGGGTTACCATGCAGAATAAGAATGTACATGAGATGGATAGGATTGTTTACCAGAATAAGAATGTACATGAGATGGACTGGATGGCTTACCTGAATAAGAATATACATGATATGGATTGGATGGCTTAGTAGAATAAGAATGTACGTGAGATGGATTGGATGGCTTACCATAATAAGAATGTACGTGAGATGGATTGGATGTCTTACCGTAATAAGAATGTACGTGAGATGGATTGGATGGCTTACCATAATAAGAATGTACGTGAGATGGATTGGATGGCTTACCATAATAAGAATGTACATGAGATGGATTGGATGGCTTACCATAATAAGAATGTACATGAGATGGATTGGATGGCTTACCTTAATAAGAATGTACACGAGATGGATTTGATGGCTTACCATGCAGAATAAGAATGTACATGAGATGGATTGGATGGCTTACCAGAATAAGAATGTACATGAGATGGATTGGATGGCTTACCATGCAGAATAAGAATGTACATGAGTTGGATTGGAAGGCTTACCGTAATAAGAATGTACGTGAGATGGATTGGATGGCTTACCAGAATAAGAATGTACATGAGATGGATTGGATGGCTTACCATGCAGAATAAGAATGTACATGTGATGGATTGGATGGCTTACCATGCAGAATAGAAAATATTTTCTTGCAAATAGAAATTTTATGTTTTCAAGGAAGAGGCGTTGTACATAATTTGTATATAGCAATATGACAATAAGTTCATGTGTATAGATGCTTACGTAATACTATATGATACCCGGTGGGGTATAGGGGAATGCAATGTGGCCTACCCCCTCTGGCAGAGGTAAGCGTACACATGACTTTCAAGCGGCGTCCATTCCACGCTTAGAGTCAACGAGACAACATCTCAACTCTTTGATCGCCATTATTTGGTAAGTTTGATACCTTGTATAGGATAAATTATTAATCGTTGGTTATTTCTTAGTCTTATTGTTTTAATCCTTGATTGCTTCTTATTTTAATAAGATAAATGACCTTTTGTTGTTGTGTTCGGGTTACGCCACGCGTTGTAACGCTTGGGGGTTTTACGCTTGCTTTGAGTCTCATTAACCCTTTGTAATATGGCTGGTGGTGTTCCTAAAGTTCTTATTTTAGGTCATTCATTTGTTAAGCGCTTGTCTCGAGACATAAATAACGGTTTTGACCCTAGAATGGACCTTGCTTTTGGCTTGGAAGGGTCGGCTGCGGTTCGTTTATTCGGCGTGGGCGGTAGGACTGTTGATAAGCTTCGCCGGTTTGATCTTGATATAATACGTTCATTTGCCCCAGACATTGTAATTTTAGAATTAGGAACTAACGACATTTCTGCTTCGGCCCCTGGAATTGTGGGTTCTGCTATTGATGACTTGGTTCATTTACTGCAGGATAGTTTTTCGGTGCGTGTGATCGGTTGGTGTTGTGTAATACCTCGTGGTATTTCTTATCCCGACGCGGCGCTCTTTCATCACCGCGCCGAAGTTCTGAATAATTATTTGCGAGTAGTTTTCGATCCTGACCACAGGGTCTTTTGCTGGAGGCATAGCTTGTTTAATCATCCAGCTAAGGATTTTTATTTGGCTGACGGCGTTCATTTAAACTTTGCTGGACAATATCATTTGTACCGTAGTTATCGGGGGCCATTATGAGGGCCTTATCCTTGCTTTAAGTTTTTGTTGTTCACACGTCATGGGCATTTACTTTGATATCTGACTGGGTGTTTTCCTAGTATTTTTGTTAGTGCTGTTGGACAGCGTCCTTGCACGTGAATTGGTGTATTCCAATTTATTAGAGTGTTTTCTCTAAAAATTTTTGCTAATTTCACAGCAAATGGAAGCTTTTAGCGTCGACTGTTTTGTTGACAGGCTTTACATGCTGTTTGTAAATTAGTTGTGACTTGGTGTATTCCAATTTATTAGAGTGTTTTCTCTAAATAATTTTGCTAATTTCACAGCAAATGGAAGCTTTTAGCGTCAACTGTTTTGTTGCCAGGCTTTACATGCTGTTTGTAAATTAGTTGTGACTTGGTGTATTCCAATTTATTAGAGTGTTTTCTCTAAATAATTTTGCTAATTTCACAGCAAATGGAAGCTTTTAGCGTCGACTGTTTTGTTGACAGGCTTTACATGCTGTTTGTATCTTAGTTGGCCCATGACTTCAATTACTTTCTTTGTTGTTCTGTTCATGGGTATGCAGAGTCTGCCTGCTTTTTACTTTCTGTTTCAGGTACAGTGGCAAACAACACCAAAAAACAAAACAAAAACAACAAAAAACAGAATGCCAAAAACACGTAGTTCTTCTAGACGTACACAGTCCTCTGCTACACAAGCATCAAATGCCCCTAGACGGTCCACAAGGCGTCAGGGAGTGGAAGTTGAGCCTCCTCCACCTCCTCCTGCTCCTCAAGGTTTGTCTCCCGAAGTGTTGGCTAGCATAGTCAGGCAAGTGACAGAAGCAGTAACAGAGCGTTTAGCCTTAGCAGCCCCAGCCAATAATACCTCACCATCAGTCACATCTTCAGCTGGAGTGAATTCTACAGCTGTGGGGACCCACCCTGCCCAAAACCACACTGGGCCTGCAGCTTCAGCCACAGTTTCGCCACCATTAGGCTCCAACCAATTAACCGAGTCGCCATTAGATCAAGGCCCAGCTCCTGATGTCCTGGTCTCTGGTGCCATTGCTGCCGTCCAGGCGGGAATTACAGGTATGAGATATGATTCTGGGATACCTGAAACCCCTTCCTCATTGTTTGCATCTCCGAGTCTGGAAATTGATGCTCGGGTGTCTGACAAGGTCAAAGGAAAGATATGGAGCAACGAATATTTTGACTTTAGTATTTTGCTAAGCAATCCAAAGCTTGAGGATAAGTTTAAACTGTCCATAAATAATGCTGATAGCGATAGCCCTCCATCTCTATGTTTAGAGCCAGTTTCTAAACATAGGAAATTTCTTTCCATTGATTTATGGCTACAGTGTTTTCATGTTTTTGTTGGCGTGTATTGCCGTAAATTCCCCAATGAGGCCCCTGCCCTCATGAAATACGGGGAGGTTGTCCAGGATTTGGCTGCCCGTGGCCATAACTGGAAATTCTATGATGAGAATTTCCGGTTTCTTCGTCAAGCGCAGTCAGCCGCTTTGCCTTGGCACACAATACACTGGGAATTGTGGATGAGATCCCAACAGTCTGCTCCGCCTAAAACTAGTCAACCGGTGAATTCGGCCAAGCTCACGCAGGATAAGCCCTCATATGGTTACTGTTTTAAGTTCAGTAAGGGGGTAGCCTGTCAAGGATGTGCCTATAAGCACTTATGTTTTAAATGCGAGGGACCTCATGCACCCAAAAATTGTTCTTTTCGTGGCCCAAAGTTCACTAAAGAGGGCAGCCAGGCCGCCAAATCCCAACCCGGCAATACACGTCACAAATAGTCTTCCTACCCCAGTCCAAGCGGACCGATTGATTTTCTTTTTATCTGGATATGATCCTTCCATTGCAGAGGAGATTAGGTTAGGCTTTAAGTTTGGCTTTCCACTTCATTTCCGAGGTCTAGAAACCTCATGTTGTTTTGACAATTTGAAATCCGCTTTACAAAATCCTGAGGTAGTCGACCTAAAGATTCAAAAGGAATTGCATGCTGGTCGTATTTCTGGGCCTTACGAAACCCCACCATTTTCACCTTTTAGGGTTTCTCCCCTTGGGGTAGTGCCTAAGAAGACCATTGGCGAATTCCGGTTGATTCATCATTTGTCACATCCTAAGGGCTCCTCTGTGAATGATGGTATTCCGGAAGAGTTTTCAACCGTCCACTATGCCACCATTTCGCAGGCAATACAGCTTATTAAAACGGTTGGGCGTGGTTGTTTTATGAGCAAAACCGATGTCAAAAATGCTTTTCGCATTGTGCCTATCCATCCGAATGACCATCATCTCCTTGGGATGAAATGGAGAGGCCTGTACTATTTTGACCAGTGTATGCCAATGGGCTGCTCTAGTTCTTGTAGAACGTTTGAATTAGTTAGCTCTGCTTTGGAATGGATTGCAAAGGATAAACTAAAAATTGATCATTTGGTTCATGTTCTTGATGACTTTTTTATTGTTGCACCAACTTATGAATTATGTCAGCGCCAGCTTTCATTGTTTGTGGATTTGTGTACTTATTTAGGGATCCCCATAGCACCAGAAAAGACTTTTGGTCCAGATAATGTATTATCATTTGTCGGTATCGAGTTGGATGCCATTAGACTGGAGGCTCGGCTGCCTAAGGATAAGATTGCGAAGTGTACCATGCTTATTTCTGATTTTCTTAAGAGGAAAAAAGTAACTTTGAGGGAAATTCAATCCTTGACTGGTCTATTAAATTTTGCATGCTCGGTCATTGTGCCTGGCAGAGCATTTTTACGACGACTCATAGACCTCACCATTGGCATCAAGTTTCCTTTTCATTTTATTCGCCTAAATCAAGAGGTTAAAGCTGACTTGAGGGTATGGGAGGAATTTCTGTCAGAATATAACTGTAAATCTTTTTTCCTGGATGAGCAGTGGTATACTTCGGAGTTCTTGAACCTTTATGCGGATGCATCAGGTGCTGTAGGTTTCGGGGCTCTTTTTGGCAATAAATGGTGCTATGGGTCCTGGCCGGTGCATTGGACCACTTATAATATAGCTGTTCTCGAATTCTACCCCATTGTCCTTAGCTTAATGTTATGGGGCAATGAGATGCAGAACAGACATATTTTATTTTTTACTGATAATGAGGCCTTGGTTCATGTGATTAATAAGCAGTCATGTAAGGATAAAAACCTTATGTTTTTTGTTCGAAAGTTAGTTTTAATATGTTTGAGACATAATATTGTATTTAAAGCCAAACATGTACCGGGGGTCGAAAATTATCTAGCAGACTCCCTATCTCGCTTGCAGATCAACAAATTCCTCCAATTGGCTCCACCTTCCATGGATCAGTCTCCAACAGACATCCCCCCTCACCTGCTGCCACGGAATTGGCAGCTATAGTCACACACTTGACAGGGTCAAGTCTTCAACCTTCTTCAGTTCCGACATACCGAAGGGCATGGAAGCTTTTCCATCAATTTATGGTGACCATTTTTCCAGGTACACCTTATACCATCCCCCTTTCTCCTCCTACTGTGGCTCTCTTTATTGCTTATTTATATGATCGGAAATATGCCGCATCTACCGTTAATACATACGTTTCAGCCTTAGGATATAGCCATCGACTGTCGGGGTTCCCAGACACCACCAAAACATTCTTTATCACACAAATGCTAAAAGGGTATGGGAAGCTTGGTTCTCGTCTGGATTGTAGATTACCTATTACAGTGCCTGTTCTGCACAGAATTCTTAGTGCCACGATGCAAATGAGAGAGACGAGATACAATACATGCCTATTCCAAGCTATGTGCTCGTTTGCCTTTTTTACATTTGCTAGGATAGGTGAGATTACGGATTCGGCTTCAGGCAACAACATCCAGCTTAGCCAAGTAACTAAGCTCACTAATTCTACTAATAAAGTAGAATCACTTAGAGTTCAGTTTTGTAATTACAAAAACAATTATAACCAGCGCCCCTTTTCACTGGTGATTTCTAGACAGTCTTCTTTTTGTCCAGTCGAGTATTTAATGAAATACCTTCAGCAGAGAGGTTTTAGGATAGGTGCTCTTTTCGTTATGCCAGATGGCAGTCCGGTGTCACGATCTTTTTTCACTGATAAGCTCACAACAGCCCTTCGGTATGGGGGCCTCGATCCCGCTAAGTACAAGGGACATAGTTTCCGCATTGGGGCTGCTTCATATGCAGCCGAAAGGGGGATGTCTGATGCTCAGATTAGAGCCATGGGACGTTGGAAGTCAAATGCGTTCCAAAAATACATTCGCATTCAATCTTTATCTCAATGATTAAGAGTTAAATTTTAGAGAGTTACTATGGCTATTGCAGTTTAGTGTCTTTGGTGACAGGTTTGATTAGCAAGGGCAGCAGACTTGGTCATTAAAGATACCTCTATATGCTATTTTATGATCCCCATGGATGTTGCAGGGACATCTATGGGGATTATTTCCTGCCAATTTACCTAAGACTTTGACCTGCGTCTGATTAGCAAGGGCAGCAGCTTCAGGTCAAAGTCATATTTATAATTCTTTGTTCCGGTTAATTCTCTGGGGTTCCAAGTCTGAATAGCAAGGGCAGCAGACTTGGATCACCAACACCAATAACGTGTACATATTCCGTGGTTATGCTGCTTTTCCTTTGGATTGGGGTGCATCAGTTTAAATTATCTAATGGCGGTAATGTAACAATGATGCTTTGGCGTTTTTAGCCCCCTATCTTTACTGGGCCAATTAAATAATTGAAAAATTGTAAATAGTACATGTTGATTATGTAAATTTATTAAAGCGGCTATGGGCAATTGACCATAGCCAATTTAATCCAATACTGGAGTAGTAGTTCATTGATGCCTGGCCCCGTAAACGAGCAACAGGTAAAGCAGTATTGCACACGTTTTGATCTTGTGAAAATAGCCCAAGTGAAAACATAAAGAAAATATTTGCTTGCAAATAGAAATTTTATGTTTTCAAGGAAGAGGCGTTGTACATAATTTGTATATAACAATATAACAATAAGTTCATGTGTATAGATTCTTACGTAATACTATATGATACCCGGTGGGGTATAGGGGAATGCAATGTGGCCTACCCCCTCTGCCAGAGGTAAGCGTACACGTGACTTTCAAGCGGCGTCCATTCCACGCTTAGAGTCAACGAGACAACATCTCAACTCTTTGCCCACCGCCTCCCCTTGCTCCACCGTTTTTAGCGTTTTTAGCCCCCTATCTTTACTGGGCCAATTAAATAATTGAAAAATTGTAAATAGTACATGTTGATTATGTAAATTTATTAAAGCGGCTATGGGCAATTGACCATAGCCAATTTAATCCAATACTGGAGTAGTAGTTCATTGATGCCTGGCCCCGTAAACGAGCAACAGGTAAAGCAGTATTGCACACGTTTTGATCTTGTCAAAATAGCCCAAGTGAAAACATAAAAGAATGTACACGAGATGGATTGGATGGCTTACCATGCAGAATAAGAATGTACATGAGATGGATTGGATGGCTTACCATGCAGAATAAGAATGTACAAGAGATGGATTGGATGGCTTACCATGCAGAATAAGAATGTACATGAGATGGATTGGATGGCTTACCATGCAGAATAAGAATGTACACGAGTGGATTGGATGGCTTACCATGCAGAATAAGAATGTACATGAGATGGACTGGATGGCTTACCTGAATAAGAATATACATGATATGGATTGGATGGCTTACTAGAATAAGAATGTACGTGAGATGGATTGGATGGCTTACCATAATAAGAATGTACGTGAGATGGATTGGATGTCTTACGGTAATAAGAATGTACGTGAGATGGATTGGATGGCTTACCATAATAAGAATGTACGTGAGATGGATTGGATGGCTTACCATAATAAGAATGTACATTGTAAAGGAATGGGCTTCCTGTGTCTTGACGTCTATACGTCAGAGCACATGGACAGTAAGCACATGTTTGTGAAAACACAGTTCCGTAGTTAAGTCCTGAATAAAAGCAAGACGAAACGTTTACATGGTGCCCGAAGTGGGATCAAGGACTTAGCTACACACAAGGATAAAATTTTTCGCCGATTACTGGTGTAAGTGAGAGAAAACGACGAGAAAAGACATCCGTTCAATCCAAGATGGCCGCCGCCAACCCAATCCTCACACACCACAGAAAGCATGTTTTGGCTGTGGAAAAGGCCCACACTCACGTGAAAAGTGCCCGGCAAAGAATGTCGAATGTTACTATTGCCATAAGATAGGACACCTTTCAAAAGTCTGCTTTGCAAAGAAGAAGAAACAAGGTGTCAACCAAGTCGGTGCCGAGTCCACAGCTAATTCAAGTGAAAATTTACTCCCTGAACCTGACATGGAATGCCTGTTCATGGGTCCAGTTCAGGTAACACCACTCAACAGTAATGTGAATGCCATATCCTCTAAGGAGAAAGCCTTGCTTGATGTCAAGCTGTCATCCAGTCTGACAGGGGTTCAGAAATCCATTTCATGCAAAATTGACTCAGGGGCAGAAACAAATATAGTGCCAAAGTCTACTTACAGTCAATTGTACCCAAAGGGAAACAAGCTTGAGAAGCCTACAGTAAAGCTAACAGCCTATGGTGGGACAGAAATCCCTAACCTAGGGTCTTGCAAGATATATGTACAGGGTCCACACAACCCTACACCCAAACAGATACCAGTTGAAATAGTGGATGTTGATGGGCCAGCGATCATTGGAAACAAAACCGCACAGGAACTAGACTTGCTCAAACTCAATTGGCCTGTTACAACCACACCTCAACCCCCCTCAACAGTGAAGTTGTTTGATATCCGCAATGGGAAAGAGCACCCAACACCACTAACAAAAGAACACCTTCTAACAGAGTACAAAGATGTATTTACAGGTATTGGTCTCTTCCCTGGACAACCCTACCACATAGAAGTAGATGAGAGCATCCCTCCAGTCCAACACCCACCCAGACAGGTACCCGTCCACCTACAGCCAGCCTACCAGAAAGAGCTGGAGAGACTGAAAGAGCTGGGAATCATCACAGAAGTACAGAACGAATACACGCCCTGGATCAACTCAACCGTAGTCACATCGAAAGCAGATGGATCGATACGACTCTGCCTAGATCCACGTGACTTAAATAAAGCTATCAAGCGCAACCTCTACTATACAAGGACCATAGATGATGTGATACCCCAGGTCAGCGGGGCAACCCATTTCAGTATTTTGGACGCCAGAAGCGGCTACTGGCAGGTGCAGCTCGACGAAGAGAGCAGCAAGTTGTGCACCTTTAGTACGCCATGGGGAAAGTACCGTTGGAACCGACTCGCATTTGGACTCACATGTAGTGGGGACATCTTCCAAGAAAAGATGGACTCAACGTTTGCGCAGACAGAAGGCTTAAGCGGTATTGCAGACGACACATTTGTCTACGGTAAGAGTGAAACAGATCACGACCGACACATACTGAACACTCTTGATACAGCAAGAGCAAATAACGTGAAATTCAACCCGGACAAGTTCCAGTTTAAAGTCAAAGAAACGTCCTTCTTTGGACTCACATGGACCGCCGACGGTCTCAAACCAGATGCAAAGAAAGTGAAGTCTATCGTAGACATGCCACCCCCACAGAACCTGACAGAATTACAGTCATTCATGGGAATGATAAACTACCTCAACCGTTTTTCACCAACAATTGCTCAAGTATCAGAGCCCCTCCGGCAGCTGATGAAGAGGGAAGTAGCCTTCGTGTGGCTACCAGAGCATCAAAGAGCGTTTCAAGAACTGAAACAGATCATCACAGATACACCTGTACTAGCGTACTACGATCCAGACAAGGAAAACCTCATCCAATCAGACGCAAGTCTGAAAGGTCTCGGATGTGTTTTGCTACAAGATGGCAAGCCCGTCTGTTACGCCAGCCGTTCCTTAAGCGACGCAGAGACAAGATACAGCAACATTGAGCGGGAACTGCTAGCTGCTTGCTGGTCACTTGAGAAGCTCAATCACTACGTCTACGGCAAGAAAGTTGTGCTAGAGACGGATCACAAACCCTTAGAAAGCATTTGGAAAAAGAGCATCGCAAGTGCATCACCACGTCTACAGAGACTGCTATTAAGGATGGCCAAGTATGATGTAGAAATAAAATACATCCCTGGCAAAACCAATGTTGTAGCCGACGCACTGTCACGAGTCAGCTACATGGAACCTTCAACAGAAGAAAACGCAGTACCAGAGATCCAAGTGGACACAATCACAAGTACCCTTCCAACCAACGCTGCAAAGCTTCAAGAAATCCGAGAGGAAACCGACAAAGATGAGACACTGTGCCACCTCAAAGACGTGGTATACCACGGATGGCCAGAGTTATACCAAGATTGTCCTAGTGACTTAAAGGACTATTGGAACTTTCGAGAGGACTTAAGTGTTGAAAATGGCCTCGTACTCAAAGGCCATCGTCTTGTCATTCCTCCGAAACTTCGACAACAGATGATGAGCATCATACATCAAGGACACATGGGTACAGAGAAGTGTCTGCTGAAAGCCAAAGACTGCCTATTTTGGCCCGGAATCTCCAAGGACATAAAGGAGTTAACTTCAAGTTGCAGCACATGCATAAAGTACTCAAGGCAACAACCTAAAGAACCTCTACACCAACACAATGTACCAAGCTACCCTTGGCAGAAACTCGGTTCTGACTTGTTCGACTACCGTGGAAGTCAGTACCTACTTGTCGCTGATTATTACAGTAAGTTTCCAATCATCAGGAGGCTGAACGCTTTGACCTCGAATGCCGTAATACACCATCTCAAGTCGATATTTGCAGAGAATGGCATTCCCGAAGTCATAGTAACGGACAACGGTCCTCAATACAGTAGCCAAGAGTTTAAGAAGTTCTGCAAAGAATGGGGAGTTGACCACAAGACAAGCTCACCATTGTACCCCCAAAGCAATGGCTTCAGTGAAAGGATGGTACAAACTGTAAAAGGATTGCTGAAAAAGTCAGAAGCTGCAGGAGAAGATCCTTACCTCGCCTTATTGAGCTACAGGTCCACACCAGTTGACAGCAAACTGGGATCACCCGGAAAGTTGCTGAACCAGAGGAACTACCGTACGCAACTACCAACGAGTGGACGCCTACAGCGTTCGATGGCGAAAGATGACGACGTGCTGCAGCTACATCAACGCCAGCAAACCCAAAGACACCAACACGACAACAAGTTCAACAGAGAACTGAAGGACCTACCTTCAGGTCAAGCAGTTACAGTATACCAACCTCAGTCAAAGACATGGACCTCGGCTGAAGTCAAGGAAAAGTCAAGTGAGCCTCGCTCATACGTTGTCAATACACCAAGTGGCTCAGAACTGAGACGAAACCGCGCCCACCTCAAACCTCTGACAGAGATACCTCTGCGGACGACAGTTCAAGGTGAACAAGCAGCACCGTCACCAAATGATGTGCCGTCACCTCCAACAGCCACACAAGCTTCTGATGGCCCGCGAGCACCCGTTGTGACACAAGGAACAGAGTTCAAGACAACGAGAAGTGGCCGCATCGTCAAGCCACCAGTCAAGCTAAACTTGTACATCAAAGGTCACTGAACACTTCAAGAAACGAACATTAGTTGTTATGAACATTGAACACGTTGCTTTATTTTTAGTTGTATTATTTAAGCATTTGCACGCTTGCGCTTGTAAAGGGGGAGATGTAAAGGAATGGGCTTCCTGTGTCTTGTATACGTCAGAGCACATGGACAGTAAGCACATGTTTGTGAAAACACAGTTCCGTAGTTAAGTCCTGAATAAAAGCAAGACGAAACGTTTACATACATGAGATGGATTGGATGGCTTACCATAATAAGAATGTACATGAGATGGATTGGATGGCTTACCATAATAAGAATGTACACGAGATGGATTGGATGGCTTACCATGCAGAATAAGAATGTACATGAGATGGATTGGATGGCTTACCAGAATAAGAATGTACATGAGATGGATTGGATGGCTTACCATGCAGAATAAGAATGTACATGAGATGGATTGGATGGCTTACCGTAATAAGAATGTACGTGAGATGGATTGGATGACTTACCAGAATAAGAATGTACATGAGATGGATTGGATGGCTTACCATGCAGAATAAGAATGTACACGAGATGGATTGGATGGCTTACCATGCAGAATAAGAATGTACACGAGATGGATTGGATGGCTTACCATGCAGAATAAGAATGTACATGAGATGGATTGGATGGCTTACTATGCAGAATAAGAATGTACAAGAGATGGATTGGATGGCTTACCATGCAGAATAAGAATGTACATGAGATGGATTGGATAGCTTACCATGCAGAATAAGAATGTGCACGAGTGGATTGGATGGCTTACCATGCAGAATAAGAATGTACACGAGATGGATTGGATGGCTTACCATGCAGAATAAGAATGTACATGAGATGGATTGGATGGCTTACCGTAATAAGAATGTACATGAGATGGATTGGATGGCTTACCAGAATAAGAATGTACATGAGATGGATTGCATGGCTTACCATGCAGAATAAGAATGTACACGAGATGGATTGGATGGCTTACCATAATAAGAATGTACGTGAGATGGATTGGATGGCTTACCATAATAAGAATGTACGTGAGATGGATTGGATGGCTTACCATAATAAGAATGTACATGAGATGGATTGGATGGCTTACCATAATAAGAATGTACACGAGATGGATTGGATGGCTTACCATGCAGAATAAGAATGTACATGAGATGGATTGGATGGCTTACCAGAATAAGAATGTACATGAGATGGATTGTATGGCTTACCATGCAGAATAAGAAAGTACATGAGATGGATTGGATGGCTTACCGTAATAAGAATGTAAGTGAGATGGATTGGATGGCTTACCAGAATAAGAATGTACATAAGATGGATTGGATGGCTTACCATGCAGAATAAGAATGTACACGAGATGGATTGGATGGCTTACCATGCAGAATAAGAATGTACACGAGATGGATTGGATGGCTTACTATGCAGAATAAGAATGTACACGAGATGGATTGGATGGCTTACCGTAATAAGAACGTACATGAGATGGACTGGATGGCTTACCTGAATATGAATATACATGAGATGGATTGGATGGCTTACCATGCAGAATAAGAATGTACATGAGATTGATTGAATGGCTTACCAGAATAAGAATGTACATGAGATGGATTGGATGGCTTACCATGCAGAATAAGAATGTACATGAGATGGATTGGATGGCTTACCGTAATAAGAATGTATGTGAGATGGATTGGATGGCTTACCAGAATAAGAATGTACATGAGATGGATTGGATGGCTTACCATGCAGAATAAGAATGTACACGAGATGGATTGGATGGCTTACCATGCAGAATAAGAATGTACACGAGATGGATTGGATGGCTTACCGTAATAAGAATGTACATGAGATGGACTGGATGGCTTACCTGAATATGAATATACATGAGATGGATTGGATGGCTTACCATGCAGAATAATAATGTACATGAGATGGATTGGATGGTTTACCAGAATAAGAATGTACATGAGATGGACTGGATGGCTTACCTGAATAAGAATATACATGAGATGGATTGGATGGCTTACTAGAATAAGAATGTACGTGAGATGGATTGGATGGCTTACCATAATAAGAATGTACGTGAGATGGATTGGATGGCTTACCGTAATAAGAATGTACGTGAGATCGATTGGATGGCTTACCATAATAAGAATGTACGTTAGATGGATTGGATGGCTTACCGTAATAAGAATGTGCGTGAGATGGATTGGATGGCTTACCATAATAAGAATGTACGTAAGATGGATTGGATGGCTTACCATAATAAGAATGTACATGAGATGGATTGGATGGCTTTCCATAATAAGAATGTACACGAGATTGATTGGATGGCTTACCATGCAGAATAAGAATGTACATGAGATGGATTGGATGGCTTACCAGAATAAGAATGTACATGAGATGGATTGTATGGCTTACCATGCAGAATAAGAAAGTACATGAGATGGATTGGATGGTTTACCGTAATAAGAATGTACGTGAGATGGATTGGATGGCTTACCAGAATAAGAATGTACATGAGATGGATTGGAAGGCTTACCATGCAGAATAAGAATGTACACGAGATGGATTGGATGGCTTACCATGCAGAATAAGAATGTACACGAGATTGATTGGATGGCTTACTATGCAAAATAAGAATGTACACGAGATGGATTGGATGGCTTACCGTAATAAGAATGTACATGAGATGGACTGGATGGCTTACCTGAATATGAATATACATGAGATGGATTGGATGGCTTACCATGCAGAATAAGAATGTACATGAGATGGATTGGATGGCTTACCAGAATAAGAATGTACATGAGATGGATTGGAAGGCTTACCATGCAGAATAAGAATGTACACGAGATGGATTGGATGGCTTACCATGCAGAATAAGAATGTACACGAGATGGATTGGATGGCTTACCATGCAGAATAAGAATGTACAAGAGATGGATTGGATGGCTTACCATGCAGAATAAGAATGTACATGAGATGGATTGGATGGCTTACCATGCAGAATAAGAATGTACACGAGATGGATTGGATGGCTTACCATGCAGAATAAGAATGTACACGAGATGGATTGGATGGCTTACCATGCAGAATAAGAATGTACACGAGATGGATTGAATGGCTTACCGTAATAAGAATGTACATGAGATGGACTGGATGGCTTACCTGAATATGAATATACATGAGATGGATTGGATGGCTTACCATGCAGAATAATAATGTACATGAGATGGATTGGATGGTTTACCAGAATAAGAATGTACATGAGATGGACTGGATGGCTTACCTGAATAAGAATATACATGAGATGGATTGGATGGCTTACTAGAATAAGAATGTACGTGAGATGGATTGGATGGCTTACCATAATAAGAATGTACGTGAGATGGATTGGATGGCTTACCGTAATAAGAATGTACGTGAGATCGATTGGATGGCTTACCATAATAAGAATGTACGTTAGATGGATTGGATGGCTTACCATAATAAGAATGTGCGTGAGATGGATTGGATGGCTTACCATAATAAGAATGTACGTAAGATGGATTGGAAGGCTTACCATAATAAGAATGTACATGAGATGGATTGGATGGCTTTCCATAATAAGAATGTACACGAGATTGATTGGATGGCTTAACATGCAGAATAAGAATGTACATGAGATGGATTGGATGGCTTACCAGAATAAGAATGTACATGAGATGGATTGTATGGCTTACCATGCAGAATAAGAAAGTACATGAGATGGATTGGATGGCTTACCGTAATAAGAATGTACGTGAGATGGATTGGATGGCTTACCAGAATAAGAATGTACATGAGATGGATTGGAAGGCTTACCATGCAGAATAAGAATGTACACGAGATGGATTGGATGGCTTACCATGCAGAATAAGAATGTACACGAGATTGATTGGATGGCTTACTATGCAGAATAAGAATGTACACGAGATGGATTGGATGGCTTACCGTAATAAGAATGTACATGAGATGAACTGGATGGCTTACCTGAATATGAATATACATGAGATGGATTGGATGGCTTACCATGCAGAATAAGAATGTACATGAGATGGATTGGATGGCTTACCAGAATAAGAATGTACATGAGATGGATTGGATGGCTTACCATGCAGAATAAGAATGTACATGAGATGGATTGGATGGCTTACCGTAATAAGAATGTACATGAGATGGACTGGATGGCTTACCTGAATAAGAATATACATGAGATGGATTGGATGGCTTGCCATAATAAGAATGTACGTGAGATAGATTGGATGGCTTACCATGCAGAATAAGAATGTACATGAGATGGATTGGATGGCTTACCATAATAAGAATGTACACGAGATGGATTGGATGGCTTACCATGCAGAATAAGAATGTACATGAGATGGATTGGATGGCTTACCAGAATAAGAATGTACATGAGATGGATTGGATGGCTTACCATGCAGAATAAGAATGTACACGAGATGGATTGGATGGCTTACCATGCAGAATAAGAATGTACACGAGATGGATTGGATGGCTTACCGTAATAAGAATGTACATGAGATGGACTGGATGGCTTACCTGAATATGAATATACATGAGATGGATTGGATGGCTTACCATGCAGAATAATAATGTACATGAGATGGATTGGATGGTTTACCAGAATAAGAATGTACATGAGATGGACTGGATGGCTTACCTGAATAAGAATATACATGAGATGGATTGGATGGCTTACCAGAATAAGAATGTACGTGAGATGGATTGGATGGCTTACCATAATAAGAATGTACGTGAGATGGATTGGATGGCTTACCGTAATAAGAATGTACGTGAGATCGATTGGATGGCTTACCATAATAATAATGTACGTTAGATGGATTGGATGGCTTACCGTAATAAGAATGTGCGTGAGATGGATTGGATGGCTTACCATAATAAGAATGTACGTAAGATGGATTGGATGGCTTACCATAATAAGAATGTACATGAGATGGATTGGATGGCTTTCCATAATAAGAATGTACACGAGATTGATTGGATGGCTTACCATGCAGAATAAGAATGTACATGAGATGGATTGGATGGCTTACCAGAATAAGAATGTACATGAGATGGATTGTATGGCTTACCATGCAGAATAAGAAAGTACATGAGATGGATTGGATGGCTTACCGTAATAAGAATTTACGTGAGATGGATTGGATGGCTTACCAGAATAAGAATGTACATGAGATGGATTGGAAGGCTTACCATGCAGAATAAGAATGTACACGAGATGGATTGGATGGCTTACCATGCAGAATAAGAATGTACACGAGATTGATTGGATGGCTTACTATGCAGAATAAGAATGTACACGAAATGGATTGGATGGCTTACCGTAATAAGAATGTACATGAGATGGACTGGATGGCTTACCTGAATATGAATATACATGAGATGGATTGGATGGCTTACCATGCAGAATAAGAATGTACATGAGATGGATTGGATGGCTTACCAGAATAAGAATGTACATGAGATGGATTGGATGGCTTACCATGCAGAATAAGAATGTACATGAGATGGATTGGATGGCTTACCGTAATAAGAATGTACATGAGATGGACTGGATGGCTTATCTGAATAAGAATATACATGAGATGGATTGGATGGCTTGCCATAATAAGAATGTACGTGAGATGGATTGGATGGCTTACCATGCAGAATAAGAATGTACATGAGATGGATTGGATGGCTTACCATAATAAGAATGTACACGAGATGGATTGGATGGCTTACCATGCAGAATAAGAATGTACATGAGATGGATTGGATGGCTTACCAGAATAAGAATGTACATGAGATGGATTGTATGGCTTACCATGCAGAATAAGAAAGTACATGAGATGGATTGGATGGCTTACCGTAATCAGAATGTAAGTGAGATGGATTGGATGGCTTACCAGAATAAGAATGTACATAAGATGGATTGGATGGCTTACCATGCAGAATAAGAATGTACACGAGATGGATTGGATGGCTTACCATGCAGAATAAGAATGTACACGAGATGGATTGGATGGCTTACTATGCAGAATAAGAATGTACACGAGATGGATTGGATGGCTTACCGTAATAAGAATGTACATGAGATGGACTGGATGGCTTACCTGAATATGAATATACATGAGATGGATTGGATGGCTTACCATGCAGAATAAGAATGTACATGAGATGGACTGGATGGCTTACCTGAATATGAATATACATGAGATGGATTGGATGGCTTACCATGCAGAATAAGAATGTACATGAGATGGATTGGATGGCTTACCAGAATAAGAATGTACATGAGATGGATTGGATGCCTTACCATGCAGAATAAGAATGTACATGAGATGGATTGGATGGCTTACCGTAATAAGAATGTACATGAGATGGACTGGATGGCTTACCTGAATAAGAATATACATGAGATGGATTGGATGGCTTACCATAATAAGAATGTACGTGAGATGGATTGGATGGCTTACCATGCAGAATAAGAATGTACATGAGATGGATTGGATGGCTTACCATAATAAGAATGTACATGAGATGGATTGGATGGCTTACCATAATAAGAATGTACACGAGATGGATTGGATGGCTTACCATGCAGAATAAGAATGTACATGAGATGGATTGGATGGCTTACCAGAATAAGAATGTACATGAGATGGATTGTATGGCTTACCATGCAGAATAAGAAAGTACATGAGATGGATTGGATGGCTTACCGTAATAAGAATGTAAGTGAGATGGATTGGATGGCTTACCAGAATAAGAATGTACATAAGATGGATTGGATGGCTTACCATGCAGAATAAGAATGTACACGAGATGGATTGGATGGCTTACCATGCAGAATAAGAATGTACACGAGATGGATTGGATGGCTTACTATGCAGAATAAGAATGTACACGAGATGGATTGGATGGCTTACCGTAATAAGAACGTACATGAGATGGACTGGATGGCTTATCTGAATATGAATATACACGAGATGGATTGGATGGCTTACCATGCAGAATAAGAATGTACATGAGATTGATTGAATGGCTTACCAGAATAAGAATGTACATGAGATGGATTGGATGGCTTACCATGCAGAATAAGAATGTACATGAGATGGATTGGATGGCTTACCGTAATAAGAATGTATGTGAGATGGATTGGATGGTTTACCAGAATAAGAATGTACATGAGATGGATTGGATGGCTTACCATGCAGAATAAGAATGTACATGAGATGGATTGGATGGCTTACCGTAATAAGAATGTACATGAGATGGACTGGATGGCTTACCTGAATAAGAATATACATGAGATGGATTGGATGGCTTACCATAATAAGAATGTACGTGAGATGGATTGGATGGCTTACCATGCAGAATAAGAATGTACATGAGATGGATTGGATGGCTTACCATAATAAGAATGTACATGAGATGGATTGGATGGCTTACCATAATAAGAATGTACACGAGATGGATTGGATGGCTTACCATGCAGAATAAGAATGTACATGAGATGGATTGGATGGCTTACCAGAATAAGAATGTACATGAGATGGATTGTATGGCTTACCATGCAGAATAAGAAAGTACATGAGATGGATTGGATGGCTTACCGTAATAAGAATGTAAGTGAGATGGATTGGATGGCTTACCAGAATAAGAATGTACATAAGATGGATTGGATGGCTTACCATGCAGAATAAGAATGTACACGAGATGGATTGGATGGCTTACCATGCAGAATAAGAATGTACACGAGATGGATTGGATGGCTTACTATGCAGAATAAGAATGTACACGAGATGGATTGGATGGCTTACCGTAATAAGAACGTACATGAGATGGACTGGATGGCTTATCTGAATATGAATATACACGAGATGGATTGGATGGCTTACCATGCAGAATAAGAATGTACATGAGATTGATTGAATGGCTTACCAGAATAAGAATGTACATGAGATGGATTGGATGGCTTACCATGCAGAATAAGAATGTACATGAGATGGATTGGATGGCTTACCGTAATAAGAATGTATGTGAGATGGATTGGATGGTTTACCAGAATAAGAATGTACATGAGATGGATTGGATGGCTTACCATGCAGAATAAGAATGTACACGAGATGGATTGGATGGCTTACCATGCAGAATAAGAATGTACACGAGATGGATTGGATGGCTTACCGTAATAAGAATGTACATGAGATGGACTGGATGGCTTACCTGAATATGAATATACATGAGATGGATTGGATGGCTTACCATGCAGAATAATAATGTACATGAGATGGATTGGATGGTTTACCAGAATAAGAATGTACATGAGATGGACTGGATGGCTTACCTGAATAAGAATATACATGAGATGGATTGGATGGCTTACTAGAATAAGAATGTACGTGAGATGGATTGGATGGCTTACCATAATAAGAATGTACGTGAGATGGATTGGATGGCTTATCGTAATAAGAATGTACGTGAGATCGATTGGATGGCTTACCATAATAAGAATGTACGTTAGATGGATTGGATGGCTTACCGTAATAAGAATGTGCGTGAGATGGATTGGATGGCTTACCATAATAAGAATGTACGTAAGATGGATTGGATGGCTTACCATAATAAGAATGTACATGAGATGGATTGGATGGCTTTCCATAATAAGAATGTACACGAGATTGATTGGATGGCTTACCATGCAGAATAAGAATGTACATGAGATGGATTGGATGGCTTACCAGAATAAGAATGTACATGAGATGGATTGTATGGCTTACCATGCAGAATAAGAAAGTACATGAGATGGATTGGATGGTTTACCGTAATAAGAATGTACGTGAGATGGATTGGATGGCTTACCAGAATAAGAATGTACATGAGATGGATTGGAAGGCTTACCATGCAGAATAAGAATGTACACGAGATGGATTGGATGGCTTACCATGCAGAATAAGAATGTACACGAGATTGATTGGATGGCTTACTATGCAGAATAAGAATGTACACGAGATGGATTGGATGGCTTACCGTAATAAGAATGTACATGAGATGGACTGGATGGCTTACCTGAATATGAATATACATGAGATGGATTGGATGGCTTACCATGCAGAATAAGAATGTACATGAGATGGATTGGATGGCTTACCAGAATAAGAATGTACATGAGATGGATTGGATGGCTTACCATGCAGAATAAGAATGTACATGAGATGGATTGGATGGCTTACCGTAATAAGAATGTACATGAGATGGACTGGATGGCTTACCTGAATAAGAATATACATGAGATGGATTGGATGGCTTGCCATAATAAGAATGTACGTGAGATGGATTGGATGGCTTACCATGCAGAATAAGAATGTACATGAGATGGATTGGATGGCTTACCATAATAAGAATGTACACGAGATGGATTGGATGGCTTACCATGCAGAATAAGAATGTACATGAGATGGATTGGATGGCTTACCAGAATAAGAATGTACATGAGATGGATTGTATGGCTTACCATGCAGAATAAGAAAGTACATGAGATGGAATGGATGGCTTACCGTAATCAGAATGTAAGTGAGATGGATTGGATGGCTTACCAGAATAAGAATGTACATAAGATGGATTGGATGGCTTACCATGCAGAATAAGAATGTACACGAGATGGATTTGATGGCTTACCATGCAGAATAAGAATGTACACGAGATGGATTGGATGGCTTACTATGCAGAATAAGAATGTACACGAGATGGATTGGATGGCTGACCGTAATAAGAATGTACATGAGATGGACTGGATGGCTTACCTGAATATGAATATACATGAGATGGATTGGATGGCTTACCATGCAGAATAAGAATGTACATGAGATGGACTGGATGGCTTACCTGAATATGAATATACATGAGATGGATTGGATGGCTTACCATGCAGAATAAGAATGTACATGAGATGGATTGGATGGCTTACCAGAATAAGAATGTACATGAGATGGATTGGATGCCTTACCATGCAGAATAAGAATGTACATGAGATGGATTGGATGGCTTACCGTAATAAGAATGTACATGAGATGAACTGGATGGCTTACCTGAATAAGAATATACATGAGATGGATTGGATGGCTTACCATAATAAGAATGTACGTGAGATGGATTGGATGGCTTACCATGCAGAATAAGAATGTACATGAGATGGATTGGATGGCTTACCATAATAAGAATGTACACGAGATGGATTGGATGGCTTACCATGCAGAATAAGAATGTACATGAGATGGATTGGATGGCTTACCAGAATAAGAATTTACATGAGATGGATTGTATGGCTTACCATGCAGAATAAGAAAGTACATGAGATGGATTGGATGGCTTACCGTAATCAGAATGTAAGTGAGATGGATTGGATGGCTTACCAGAATAAGACTGTACATAAGATGGATTGGATGGCTTACCATGCAGAATAAGAATGTACACGAGATGGATTGGATGGCTTACCATGCAGAATAAGAATGTACACGAGATGGATTGGATGGCTTACTATGCAGAATAAGAATGTACACGAGATGGATTGGATGGCTTACCATGCAGAATAAGAATGTACAAGAGATGGATTGGATGGCTTACCATGCAGAATAAGAATGTACATGAGATGGATTGGATGGCTTACCATGCAGAATAAGAATGTACACGAGATGGATTGGATGGCTTACCATGCAGAATAAGAATGTACACGAGATGGATTGGATGGCTTACCATGCAGAATAAGAATGTACACGAGATGGATTGGATGGCTTACCGTAATAAGAATGTACATGAGATGGACTGGATGGCTTACCTGAATATGAATATACATGAGATGGATTGGATGGCTTACCATGCAGAATAATAATGTACATGAGATGGATTGGATGGTTTACCAGAATAAGAATGTACATGAGATGGACTGGATGGCTTACCGGAATAAGAATATACATGAGATGGATTGGATGGCTTACTAGAATAAGAATGTACGTGAGATGGATTGGATGGCTTACCATAATAAGAATGTACGTGAGATGGATTGGATGGCTTACCGTAATAAGAATGTACGTGAGATCGATTGGATGGCTTACCATAATAAGAATGTACGTTAGATGGATTGGATGGCTTACCGTAATAAGAATGTGCGTGAGATGGATTGGATGGCTTACCATAATAAGAATGTACGTAAGATGGATTGGAAGGCTTACCATAATAAGAATGTACATGAGATGGATTGGATGGCTTTCCATAATAAGAATGTACACGAGATTGATTGGATGGCTTAACATGCAGAATAAGAATGTACATGAGATGGATTGGATGGCTTACCAGAATAAGAATGTACATGAGATGGATTGTATGGCTTACCATGCAGAATAAGAAAGTACATGAGATGGATTGGATGGCTTACCGTAATAAGAATGTACGTGAGATGGATTGGATGGCTTACCAGAATAAGAATGTACATGAGATGGATTGGAAGGCTTACCATGCAGAATAAGAATGTACACGAGATGGATTGGATGGCTTACCATGCAGAATAAGAATGTACACGAGATTGATTGGATGGCTTACTATGCAGAATAAGAATGTACACGAGATGGATTGGATGGCTTACCGTAATAAGAATGTACATGAGATGAACTGGATGGCTTACCTGAATATGAATATACATGAGATGGATTGGATGGCTTACCATGCAGAATAAGAATGTACATGAGATGGATTGGATGGCTTACCAGAATAAGAATGTACATGAGATGGATTGGATGGCTTACCATGCAGAATAAGAATGTACATGAGATGGATTGGATGGTTTACCGTAATAAGAATGTACATGAGATGGACTGGATGGCTTACCTGAATAAGAATATACATGAGATGGATTGGATGGCTTGCCATAATAAGAATGTACGTGAGATAGATTGGATGGCTTACCATGCAGAATAAGAATGTACATGAGATGGATTGGATGGCTTACCATAATAAGAATGTACACGAGATGGATTGGATGGCTTACCATGCAGAATAAGAATGTACATGAGATGGATTGGATGGCTTACCAGAATAAGAATGTACATGAGATGGATTGGATGGCTTACCATGCAGAATAAGAATGTACACGAGATGGATTGGATGGCTTACCATGCAGAATAAGAATGTACACGAGATGGATTGGATGGCTTACCGTAATAAGAATGTACATGAGATGGACTGGATGGCTTACCTGAATATGAATATACATGAGATGGATTGGATGGCTTACCATGCAGAATAATAATGTACATGAGATGGATTGGATGGTTTACCAGAATAAGAATGTACATGAGATGGACTGGATGGCTTACCTGAATAAGAATATACATGAGATGGATTGGATGGCTTACTAGAATAAGAATGTACGTGAGATGGATTGGATGGCTTACCATAATAAGAATGTACGTGAGATGGATTGGATGGCTTACCGTAATAAGAATGTACGTGAGATCGATTGGATGGCTTACCATAATAAGAATGTACGTTAGATGGATTGGATGGCTTACCGTAATAAGAATGTGCGTGAGATGGATTGGATGGCTTACCATAATAAGAATGTACGTAAGATGGATTGGATGGCTTACCATAATAAGAATGTACATGAGATGGATTGGATGGCTTTCCATAATAAGAATGTACACGAGATTGATTGGATGGCTTACCATGCAGAATAAGAATGTACATGAGATGGATTGGATGGCTTACCAGAATAAGAATGTACATGAGATCGATTGTATGGCTTACCATGCAGAATAAGAAAGTACATGAGATGGATTGGATGGCTTACCGTAATAAGAATTTACGTGAGATGGATTGGATGGCTTACCAGAATAAGAATGTACATGAGATGGATTGGAAGGCTTACCATGCAGAATAAGAATGTACACGAGATGGATTGGATGGCTTACCATGCAGAATAAGAATGTACACGAGATTGATTGGATGGCTTACTATGCAGAATAAGAATGTACACGAAATGGATTGGATGGCTTACCGTAATAAGAATGTACATGAGATGGACTGGATGGCTTACCTGAATATGAATATACATGAGATGGATTGGATGGCTTACCATGCAGAATAAGAATGTACATGAGATGGATTGGATGGCTTACCAGAATAAGAATGTACATGAGATGGATTGGATGGCTTACCATGCAGAATAAGAATGTACATGAGATGGATTGGATGGCTTACCGTAATAAGAATGTACATGAGATGGACTGGATGGCTTACCTGAATAAGAATATACATGAGATGGATTGGATGGCTTGCCATAATAAGAATGTACGTGAGATGGATTGGATGGCTTACCATGCAGAATAAGAATGTACATGAGATGGATTGGATGGCTTACCATAATAAGAATGTACACGAGATGGATTGGATGGCTTACCATGCAGAATAAGAATGTACATGAGATGGATTGGATAGCTTACCAGAATAAGAATGTACATGAGATGGATTGTATGGCTTACCATGCAGAATAAGAAAGTACATGAGATGGATTGGATGGCTTACCGTAATCAGAATGTAAGTGAGATGGATTGGATGGCTTACCAGAATAAGAATGTACATAAGATGGATTGGATGGCTTACCATGCAGAATAAGAATGTACACGAGATGGATTGGATGGCTTACCATGCAGAATAAGAATGTACACGAGATGGATTGGATGGCTTACTATGCAGAATAAGAATGTACACGAGATGGATTGGATGGCTTACCGTAATAAGAATGTACATGAGATGGACTGGATGGCTTACCTGAATATGAATATACATGAGATGGATTGGATGGCTTACCATGCAGAATAAGAATGTACATGAGATGGACTGGATGGCTTACCTGAATATGAATATACATGAGATGGATTGGATGGCTTACCATGCAGAATAAGAATGTACATGAGATGGATTGGATGGCTTACCAGAATAAGAATGTACATGAGATGGATTGGATGCCTTACCATGCAGAATAAGAATGTACATGAGATGGATTGGATGGCTTACCGTAATAAGAATGTACATGAGATGGACTGGATGGCTTACCTGAATAAGAATATACATGAGATGGATTGGATGGCTTACCATAATAAGAATGTACGTGAGATGGATTGGATGGCTTACCATGCAGAATAAGAATGTACATGAGATGGATTGGATGGCTTACCATAATAAGAATGTACACGAGATGGATTGGATGGCTTACCATGCAGAATAAGAATGTACATGAGATGGATTGGATGGCTTACCAGAATAAGAATGTACATGAGATGGATTGTATGGCTTACCATGCAGAATAAGAAAGTACATGAGATGGATTGGATGGCTTACCGTAATCAGAATGTAAGTGAGATGGATTGGATGGCTTACCAGAATAAGAATGTACATAAGATGGATTGGATGACTTACCATGCAGAATAAGAATGTACACGAGATGGATTAGATGGCTTACCATGCAGAATAAGAATGTACACGAGATGGATTGGATGGCTTACTATGCAGAATAAGAATGTACACGAGATGGATTGGATGGCTTACCATGCAGAATAAGAATGTACAAGAGATGGATTGGATGGCTTACCATGCAGAATAAGAATGTACATGAGATGGATTGGATGGCTTACCATGCAGAATAAGAATGTACACGAGATGGATTGGATGGCTTACCATAATAAGAATGTACATGAGATGGATTGGATGGCTTACCATGCAGAATAAGAATGTACACGAGATGGATTGGATGGCTTACCATGCAGAATAAGAATGTACACGAGATGGATTGGATGGCTTACCGTAATAAGAATGTACATGAGATGGACTGGATGGCTTACCTGAATATGAATATACATGAGATGGATTGGATGGCTTACCATGCAGAATAATAATGTACATGAGATGGATTGGATGGTTTACCAGAATAAGAATGTACATGAGATGGACTGGATGGCTTACCTGAATAAGAATAAACATGAGATGGATTGGATGGCTTACTAGAATAAGAATGTACGTGAGATGGATTGGATGGCTTACCATAATAAGAATGTACGTGAGATGGATTGGATGGCTTACCGTAATAAGAATGTACGTGAGATCGATTGGATGGCTTACCATAATAAGAATGTACGTTAGATGGATTGGATGGCTTACCGTAATAAGAATGTGCGTGAGATGGATTGGATGGCTTACCATAATAAGAATGTACGTAAGATGGATTGGATGGCTTACCATAATAAGAATGTACATGAGATGGATTGGATGGCTTTCCATAATAAGAATGTACACGAGATTGATTGGATGGCTTACCATGCAGAATAAGAATGTACATGAGATGGATTGGATGGCTTACCAGAATAAGAATGTACATGAGATGGATTGTATGGCTTACCATGCAGAATAAGAAAGTACATGAGATGGATTGGATGGCTTACCGTAATAAGAATGTACGTGAGATGGATTGGATGGCTTACCAGAATAAGAATGTACATGAGATGGATTGGAAGGCTTACCATGCAGAATAAGAATGTACACGAGATGGATTGGATGGCTTACCATGCAGAATAAGAATGTACACGAGATTGATTGGATGGCTTACTATGCAGAATAAGAATGTACACGAGATGGATTGGATGGCTTACCGTAATAAGAATGTACATGAGATGGACTGGATGGCTTACCTGAATATGAATATACATGAGATGGATTGGATGGCTTACCATGCAGAATAAGAATGTACATGAGATGGATTGGATGGCTTACCAGAATAAGAATGTACATGAGATGGATTGGATGGCTTACCATGCAGAATAAGAATGTACATGAAATGGATTGGATGGCTTACCGTAATAAGAATGTACATGAGATGGACTGGATGGCTTACCTGAATAAGAATATACATGAGATGGATTGGATGGCTTGCCATAATAAGAATGTACGTGAGATGGATTGGATGGCTTACCATGCAGAATAAGAATGTACATGAGATGGATTGGATGGCTTACCATAATAAGAATGTACACGAGATGGATTGGATGGCTTAACATGCAGAATAAGAATGTACATGAGATGGATTGGATGGCTTACCAGAATAAGAATGTACAAGAGATGGATTGGATGGCTTACCATGCAGAATAAGAATGTACATGAGATGGATTGGATGGCTTACCATGCAGAATAAGAATGTACACGAGATGGATTGGATGGCTTACCATAATAAGAATGTACATGAGATGGATTGGATGGCTTACCTTGCAGAATAAGAATGTACACGAGATGGATTGGATGGCTTACCATGCAGAATAAGAATGTACACGAGATGGATTGGATGGCTTACCGTAATAAGAATGTACATGAGATGGACTGGATGGCTTACCTGAATATGAATATACATGAGATGGATTGGATGGCTTACCATGCAGAATAATAATGTACATGAGATGGATTGGATGGTTTACCAGAATAAGAATGTACATGAGATGGACTGGATGGTTTACCAGAATAAGAATGTACATGAGATGGACTGGATGGCTTACCTGAATAAGAATATACATGAGATGGATTGGATGGCTTACTAGAATAAGAATGTACGTGAGATGGATTGGATGGCTTACCATAATAAGAATGTACATGAGATGGATTGGATGGCTTACCATGCAGAATAAGAATGTACACGAGATGGATTGGATGGCTTACCATGCAGAATAAGAATGTACAAGAGATGGATTGGATGGCTTACCATGCAGAATAAGAATGTACATGAGATGGATTGGATGGCTTACCATGCAGAATAAGAATGTACACGAGATGGATTGGATGGCTTACCATAATAAGAATGTCCATGAGATGGATTGGATGGCTTACTATGCAGAATAAGAATGTACACGAGATGGATTGGATGGCTTACAATGCAGAATAAGAATGTACACGAGATGGATTGGATGGCTTACCGTAATAAGAATGTACATGAGATGGACTGGATGGCTTACCTGAATATGAATATACATGAGATGGATTGGATGGCTTACGATGCAGAATAATAATGTACATGAGATGGATTGGATGGTTTACCAGAATAAGAATGTACATGAGATGGACTGGATGGCTTACCTGAATAAGAATATACATGAGATGGATTGGATGGCTTACTAGAATAAGAATGTACGTGAGATGGATTGGATGGCTTACCATAATAAGAATGTACGTGAGATGGATTGGATGGCTTACCGTAATAAGAATGTATGTGAGATGGATTGGATGGCTTACCATAATAAGAATGTAGGTTAGATGGATTGGATGGCTTACCGTAATAAGAATGTGCGTGAGATGGATTGGATGGCTTACCATAATAAGAATGTACGTAAGATGGATTGGATGGCTTACCATAATAAGAATGTACATGAGATGGATTGGATGGCTTTCCATAATAAGAATGTACACGAGATTGATTGGATGGCTTACCATGCAGAATAAGAATGTACATGAGATGAATTGGATGGCTTACCAGAATAAGAATGTACATGAGATGGATTGTATGGCTTACCATGCAGAATAAGAAAGTACATGAGATGGATTGGATGGCTTACCGTAATAAGAATGTACGTGAGATGGATTGGATGGCTTACCAGAATAAGAATGTACATGAGATGGATTGGAAGGCTTACCATGCAGAATAAGAATGTACACGAGATGGATTGGATGGCTTACCATGCAGAATAAGAATGTACACGAGATTGATTGGATGGCTTACTATGCAGAATAAGAATGTACACGAGATGGATTGGATGGCTTACCGTAATAAGAATGTACATGAGATGGACTGGAAGGCTTACCTGAATATGAATATACATGAGATGGATTGGATGCCTTACCATGCAGAATAAGAATGTACATGAGATGGATTGGATGGCTTACCAGAATAAGAATGTACATGAGATGGATTGGATGGCTTACCAAGCGGAATAAGAATGTACATGAGATGGATTGGATGGCTTACCGTAATAAGAATGTACATGAGATGGACTGGATGGCTTATCTGAATAAGAATATACATGAGATGGATTGGATGGCTTACTAGAATAAGAATGTACGTGAGATGGATTGGATGGCTTACCATAATAAGAATGTACATGAGATGGATTGGATGGCTTACCGTAATAAGAATGTACGTGAGATGGATTGGATTGCTTACCATAATAAGAATGTACGTTAGATGGATTGGATGGCTTACCATAATAAGAATGTACATGAGATGGATTGGATGGCTTACCATAATAAGAATGTACACGAGATGGATTGGATGGCTTACCATGCAGAATAAGAATGTACATGAGATGGATTGGATGGCTTACCAGAATAAAAATGTACATGAGATGGATTGTATGGCTTACCATGCAGAATAAGAAAGTACATGAGATGGATTGGATGGCTTACCGTAATAAGAATGTACGTGAGATGGATTGGATGGCTTACCAGAATAAGAATGTACATGAGATGGATTGGATGGCTTACCATGCAGAATAAGAATGTACACGAGATGGATTGGATGGTTTACCATGCAGAATAAGAATGTACACGAGATGGATTGGATGGCTTACTATGCAGAATAAGAATGTACACGAGATGGATTGGATGGCTTACCGTAATAAGAATGTTCATGAGATGGACTGGATGGCTTACCTGAATATGAATATACATGAGATGGATTGGATGGCTTACCATGCAGAATAAGAATGTACATGAGATGGATTGAATGGCTTACCAGAATAAGAATGTACATGAGATGGATTGGATGGCTTACCATGCAGAATAAGAATGTACATGAGATGGATTGGATGGCTTACCGTAATAAGAATGTACGTGAGATGGATTGGATGGCTTACCAGAATAAGAATGTACATGAGATGGATTGGATGGCTTACCATGCAGAATAAGAATGTACACGAGATGGATTGGATGGCATACCATGCAGAATAAGAATGTACACGAGATGGATTGGATGGCTTACCATGCAGAATAAGAATGTACATGAGATGGATTGGATGGCTTACCATGCAGAATAAGAATGTACAAGAAATGGATTGGATGGCTTACCATGGAGAATAAGAATGTACATGAGATGGATTGGATAGCTTACCATGCAGAATAAGAAAGTACACGAGATGGATTGGATGGCTTACCATGCAGAATAAGAATGTACACGAGATGGATTGGATGGCTTACCATGCAGAATAAGAATGTACACGAGATTGATTGGATGGCTTACTATGCAGAATAAGAATGTACGTGAGATGGATTGGATGGCTTACCAGAATAAGAATGTACATGAGATGGATTGGATGGCTTACCATGCAGAATAAGAATGTACACGAGATGGATTGGATAACTTACCATAATAAGAATGTACGTGAGATGGATTGGATGGCTTACCATAATAAGAATGTACATGAGATGGATTGGATGGCTTACCATAATAAGAATGTACGTGAGATGGATTGGATGGCTTACCATAATAAGAATGTACATGAGATGGATTGGATGGCTTACCATAATAAGAATGTACATGAGATGGATTGGATGGCTTACCATGCAGAATAAGAATGTAAACGAGATGGATTGGATGGCTTACCATGCAGAATAAGAATGTACACGAGATGGATTGGATGGCTTACTATGCAGAATAAGAATGTACACGAGATGGATTGGGTGGCTTACCGTAATAAGAATGTACATGAGATGGACTGGATGGCTTACCTGAATATGAATATACATGAGATGGATTGGATGCCTTACCGTGCAGAATAAGAATGTATATGAGATGGATTGGATGGTTTACCAGAATAAGAATGTACATGAGATGGACTGGATGGTTACCTGAATAAGAATATACATCAGATGGATTGGATGGCTTACTAGAATAAGAATGTACGTGAGATGCATTGGATGGCTTACCATAATAAGAATGTACGTGAGATGGATTGGATGGCTTACCGTAATAAGAATGTACGTGAGATGGATTGGATAACTTACCATAATAAGAATGTACGTGAGATGGATTGGATGGCTTACCATGCAGAATAAGAATGTGCGTGAGATGGATTGGATGGCTTACCATAATAAGAATGTACATGAGATGGATTGGATGGCTTACCATAATAAGAATGTACACGAGATGGATTGGATGGCTTACCATGGAGAATAAGAATGTACATGAGATGGATTGGATGGCTTACCAGAATAAGAATGTACATGAGATGGATTGGATGGCTTACCATGCAGAATAAGAAAGTACATGAGATGGATTGCATGGCTTACCGTAATAAGAATGTACGTGAGATGGATTGGATGGCTTACCAGAATAAGAATGTACATGAGATGGATTGGATGGCTTACCATGCAGAATAAGAATGTACACGAGATGGATTGGATGGCTTACCATAATAAGAATGTACATGAGATGGATTGGATGGCTTACCATCATAAGAATGTACATGAGGTGGATTGGATGGCTTACCATGCAGAATAAGAATGTACACGAGATGGATTGGATGGCTTACCATGCAGAATAAGAATGTACACGAGATGGATTGGATGGCTTACTATGCAGAATAAGAATGTACACGAGATGGATTGGATGGCTTACCGTAATAAGAATGTACATGAGATGGACTGGATGGCTTACCTGAATATGAATATACATGAAATGGATTGGATGGCTTACCATGCAGAATAAGAATGTACATGAGATGGATTGGATGGTTTACCAAAATAAGAATGTACATGAGATGGACTGGATGGCTTACCATAATAAGAATGTACACGAGATGGATTGGATGGCTTACCATGCAGAATAAGAATGTACATGAGATGGATTGGATGGCGTACCAGAATAAGAATGTACATGAGATGGATTGGATGGCTTACCATGCAGAATAAGAATGTACATGAGATGGATTGGATGGCTTACCGTAATAAGAATGTACGTGAGATGGATTGGAAGGCTTACCAGAATAAGAAGGTACATGAGATGGATTGGATGGCTTACCATGCAGAATAAGAATGTACACGAGATGGATTGGATGGCTTACCATGCAGAATAAGAATGTACACGAGATGGATTGGATGGCTTACCATGCAGAATAAGAATGTACATGAGATGGATTGGATGGGTTACCATGCAGAATAAGAATGTACACGAGATGGATTGGATGGCTTACCATGCAGAATAAGAATGTACATGAGATTGATTGGATGGCTTACCATGCAGAATAAGAATGTACACGAGATGGATTGGATGGCTTACCATGCAGAATAAGAATTTACACGAGATGGATTGGATGGCTTACCATGCAGAATAAGAATGTACATGAGATGGATTGGATGGCTTACCGTAATAAGAATGTACGTGAGATGGATTGGATGGCTTACCAGAATAAGAATGTACATGAGATGGATTGGATGGCTTACCATGCAGAATAAGAATGTACATGAGATGGATTGGATGGCTTACCATGCAGAATAAGAATGTACACGAGATGGATTGGATGGCTTACCATGCAGAATAAGAATGTACATGAGATGGATTGGATGGCTTACCATGCAGAATAAGAATGTATGTGAGATAGATTGGATGGCTTACCATGCAGAATAAGAATATACTTGAGATGGGGGCACTTCGGGTCGTTTCATACGGGGATACTCCGCCCGGACTCTCGACCCCTTACTCTTTTCTACACCAAATTTCAGCAAAAAGTTACCCTTTTTCATACCTTTTTGCCTGATAAGGTACCACTTTCATATACTTTTGAAGAAAATCTACCTTTTTATACCAAAACTCGCAAAGTTGTGCGGCTTGAAAAAAGTACCCCTTTCGGGCGGAGCATCCCCGTGTAGTCAATTATAGGGAGTACCCCCCTTCTCCCCGGGACGATCACAGCTAGGACAGACGATCAGAGCCCGGGGGGGGGGGGGGGGGGGGGGGAGGGGATGACTCCGGGTGTAAAGTATCGGGCATGCTCGTCGGAAATTTCCAAAAATATCCCTAAAAGATACCGGAAGTTTTTTTCAAAATGGCATGGCTTGGTAAATCTTAACCCCTAAGAGATACCTCAAAAATAATACTATTAAAAAATAATGTTTGAAATGTTTTCCCTTGAGTAACAATCTGGGTTTACGCAGGCATACATATTGGGTTATTATGCGATGGGCTAGTTCCTTTGTCAACACCCTAAAAGATACCAGAAAGTGCTGATTTGATAAACCTCAAATTTAAGACCCTAAAAGATACCAAATCACTGACTTTTACCGCTAAGAGATACGATGAGCATACCCGATACTTTACTAGCCCATGAGGCCGAATGGGCTATATTGACACGTATGCCATGAGGGCGAGAGGTCTAATTGTTTTAGTAAAAACCTACTAATCGGTCAAATAAAAGGATGCAAAAAGTTTTGGATTTTGCTTTGAATAAATTTTTTTGGGTTTTCAAAACCGGCGCTTTTCGCTACTAGAGGTTTATCATTAATAGACCCCTAGTAGCTCAGCCAATCACAGGGCTCGATTGGTGATAGACCATTAGTAGGTGCCTATGATATGTGCCACTATAATGTTCCATATAAGAAACACCTACCCGGATGCTACAGTAAACCGCTGTCCTGTTAAAGTGTTGGCTCATGGCATGACATTCAAAATGGCGGAAGAACCAGAGGTTCAGTTTTCCTAAATACAGGAATCGCTCATTCATTTTAAGACGGTATGTGTATAAATCGTATGGTATATATACTGCACTACACTACACTACACTGCACTACACTATAATACACTGCACTACACTATATTACACTGTACTACACTGCACTACGCTACAATACACTGCACTATACTGCACTACACTGCTCTAGACTGCATTACACTGCATTACACTGCACTACACTGCGCTACCATACATCAGAGTACATCAATCTACATCAGACTACATCAGACTACATCAGACTGCATCACACTACATCACACTGCATCACACTACATCAGACTACATCAGAGTGCATCAGACTACATCACACTGCATCAGACTACATCACAATATATCAGAGTGCATCAGAGTGCATCAGAGTGCATCAGAGTGCATCAGAGTGCATCAGAGTGCATCAGACTACATCAGACTACATCACACTGCATCAGACTACATCACAATACATCAGAGTACATGAGACTACATTACACTGCATCAGAGTGCTTCACACTGCATCCGACTACTTCAGGCTACATCACACTGAATCAGACTGCATCACACGGCATCACACTGCATCAGACTACTTCAGGCTACATCAGAGTGCATCAGACTGCATCAAATGGCATCACACTGCATCAGACTACTTCAGGCTACATCAGAGTGCATCAGACTACATCACACTGCATCGCACTACATCACACGGCATCACACTGCATCAGACTGAATCAGAGTGCATCACACTGCATCAGAGTGCATCAGACTACATCAGGCTACATCACACTGCATCAGACTACATCACACTGCATCAGACTACATCACACTGCATCAGACTACATCACACTGCATCAGACTACATCACACTGCATAAGACTACATCACACTGCATCAGACTACATCAGAGTGCATCAGACTACATCACACTGCATCAGACTACATCACAATACATCAGAGTGCATCAGAGTGCATCACACTACATCAGGCTACATCAGACTGCATCACACTACATCAGGCTACATCAGATTACATCAGGCTACATCAGACTACATCAAGCTACATCAGACTGAATCAGAGTGCATCACACTGCATCAGACTACATCAGGCTACATCAGACTGAATCAGAGTGCTTCACACTGCATCAGACTACATCACACTGCATCAGACTACATCACACTGCATCAGACTACATCAGAGTGCATCAGACTACATCACACTGCATCAGACTACATCACAATACATCAGAGTGCATCAGAGTGCATCACACTACATCAGGCTACATCAGACAACATCACACTGCATCAGACTACATCAGGCTACATCAGACTGAATCAGCGTGCATCACACTGCATCAGACTACATCAGGCTACATCAGACTACATCAGACATGTTAAGTTTGAGTTATTGAATAAATATACTTGTTATAGTTATATTTGCTAGTTATATTGAGTGCGATGCAGTGTAATGTAGTCTGATGTAAGTCTGATTCAGTCTGATTCAGCCTGATGTAGTGAGATGTAGTCTGATGCACTCTGATGCAGTGTAATGTAGTCTGATGCACTCTGATGTATTGTGATGTAGTCTGATGCAGTGTGATGTAGTCTGATGTAGTGTGATGTAGTCTGATGCAGTCTGATGTAGTCTGATGCAGTGTGATGTAGTCTGATGCAGTGTGATGTAGTCTGATGTAGTCTGATGTAGTCTGATGCAGTGTGATGTAGTCTTATGCACTCTGATGCACTCTGATGTATTGTGATGTAGTCTGATGCAGTGTGATGTAGTCTGATGCACTCTGATGTAGTCTGATGTAGTGTGATGTAGATTGATGTACTCTGATGTATGGTAGCGCAGTGTAGTGCAGTGTAATGCAGTGTAGTGCAGTCTAGAGCAGTGTAGTGCAGTATAGTGCAGTGTATTGTAGCGTAATGCAGTGTAGTACAGTGTAATATAGTGTAGTGCAGTGTATCGTAGTGTAGTGCAGTGTAGTGCAGTATAGTGCAGTGTAGTGCAGTGTAGTGTAGTGCAGTATATATACCATACGATTTATACACATACCGTCTTAAAATGAATGAGCGATTCCTGTATTTAGGAGCACGTCATACGTACGAGCAAAAAAAAAAAAAAAAAAAAACGTACGATAGTTTACTCGACCTCTTCCATAGACTGCGTGCAGCCCGACTTTAACCACAGTTCCGTACGTTCGGATGCACGCAGGTTACCTCTTCCAGTGCTTAACGAATGCCCGAGTTTTCGTTTGTATTATTAATCATTCACTGCGTGAAAGAGGTTAGACTTCTAGGTAGGACGAAATTTTAGTATTTGTTATTTTTCAGGCGAGCTTTTTTGTCAAACACTGACTGTACGTCATCGGCCCAGATTCTGAAATGTTTGAATAAGTGTTTCAGTCATTGTGGTCTCTGGGTGCCAAAAGACAACTGTTAAATTTGGACCCGGCACTTCCTCTACTATTCCAAAGTCTAATAAAGGAATACATGCATCCTAGGACAGAGAAAAAACAATTCTTGCCTGTGATGGTTAGTGTATTATATAATTATAATTCGAAGTACACGTAATGTTTTCCCATGTTGTTCTCTTGAGAATAGGGTTCTTTGTTTGAGTTGTATCCCGTATTCATGTGCCTTTTCATTCGCAAACATTAAACAATGAAATGATACTATAAGGAATGATAAATTACATGCAAGTCGAAAAGGTCTATTCCACACAACTTAAACATGTTAAGCTTAAGTAAAGCTTCTGCTTACTTGATTTAAGCTCATAACCCTATAAGCTTACTAAATACTATAGTAAAACTTTCTTGTTTCAACTTCACAGAAAAGAGGTAAATCATGGATCAAATAATGGAACTTATAAGTTCAAAGGTCTGCAATTCCCCAAAATATTATATGTTTGGCCTCATAATAATAAGATATTTTTCACTGTTCCAGGTTATTGGAAGACAACAAAAATCCAATGTGTGGGTATTGAATGAAACCATTCAGTTGTCATCGGATGGAAAAGTAATTCCTGATGACAGCAGGGTTTATGTTTTTGAGAGATCCCTGATCGAGAGAATCTCACCTCCCATTCAACTGACATCCATAGATAATTGACAGGCACTACGAAATCTCATTGTTCGTATGCAAGCACTTCTTGGAGAGAATTTTTACAGTGGACATTTCGTGCTAGCAGGCATGGTAATGCCTGTGCATGCAAACTTAATACACAAAAAAAGGCATGCCATGCCAATGGTTATGGCTGTAGGAGAGCTGAAAAGTGGAAAGAGTACAGCTCTGGAGTGTGCTGCAAGTCTGACTGGAGTGGGGATATTTGCAACAGGCTCAGGTATGTAACAATATGGAATAAAAATGATGATAAGAGGTGAAGGGCTTGAGCAGCTGATGGAGATCCAAAATAAAATATTTTTTAGCTTCCATTGCATTGCATTAATTTCATTTGTCACACCATTGATTTTTTTTTCAAATAAAATGAACCAGCCATCTATATATTAACTAGAACTGCATGTTTTTTTTGGCATATGTTCTTCTGTGCTGACATTTATCAAAAATGAGTATAATGAATTTCAAGCTTGTTTAACAAGAAAAACAAGTGACATGCAACAAACCTTTACCAACCTTTTTTGAAATAGCTGCATACACTAAATTCCAAAGCAGTTGTGGGTTTTGAAACCATAGAACATAGAAGATGAGATTGAAGTGATGCATGGGAAGTCCAATGATGTAACTTGTGAGTTGTTATAAATGGTTGCTTTACCCGTGCCCACACTAGCTGTAAATACAATGATGTCAATTAATTGACCCTAATGATGAACTATCCAGCTCTAAATCTTTGATGCTTAATTTTAACTGGTCATGAGTTATAATTAAATCAATTTTACCTGGCTGGTTTAAAATATTCACTCTTTCATAAGAATGAAGCAATTACCTTCTAAATACCATTTGTATGTTACCAATTTATTATCAGACAATTTTTAAGAGGTTTATGTGATAAAATATAATTTTATGATTTTATGTTATAGTATAAAATAATGTACATCTTTCACTTGCAGGTTTCTCATTTGCCTCTGCTATGGAGCAAGCTAATGCTTCTGGTATGGGGTATTGCATTGATGATATCCGAGATGACAAATTGCTCCAAGACATTGTCATTGCAACATACAACAAGGTAATAATGACATTGTTACAATCTTAAATTATTTTTGTTAAAATTCTAATTACCGTTAGAGGAGAATGAGTATTCCAAACTTTTAGGTGTGTGTGACTTTGATCCTATGGCTCATAAACATATAGCTATTTCTATAGAACAACTTATTGCTTTAGATGCTACTCACCAATAATGCAATACAAAGAACGACACTCAAAATCCTGTTATTGTTTCCCGATAGGCCCCTTGCAGCACATCAGAATGCAGCTGAATTTGGAGGGCAAACCAAAAGAATCTCAACCTCCAGAGAATGAGAAACCTATTGTTTTGCCTTCCAAATTCAGCTGCATTCTGATGTGCTGCAAGGGGTCTATTTGGTGCATGCTAGCAACTATATGTTTCAGTACTTATAGTCAGACCCATGCTTAATGTCTCCTCTGGTATCCAAGCATATTGATCTTTAATTTGCTTTAATGTCTAGACTATCTGAGTTAATAAAAAACTCCCTCTGTAGATATCATACAGGTATACTACATTTATTGCCTACACCTACATTGCATCTAGATATATGTATGAATTTGTTTTAACTATGATATGTTTGAGAGTAAATGGTTTTAACCCAGGAGTAGTAGTCAAATATAAGTACACTCTTAATTTCAGCTAATGTTTTGATAAGTATTTTTTGAATTGAATCATAAAGGGGGGCTGTGTCAACATGTATGCTGGAAGAAAGGTGCCGAAATGTTCATGACCAGCAACTGGACAACTGATAAAGAAAGGTATGAGTTTCGCAAATAAATGATAATTATAATTTGTTTAGCAAAAGCTAAAATGATGGCCCATGTCATTTGCGAATAATGTTATCTATATATGGTTTTTTTCCTTTCCCCTCACAAGTGAATAATTCAACTTCGAAACTCTTATTGGAAGTCATTGAATGAAATTCTTACTGCTAAAACATTCAAGTAGCAATACACTGGAGACAATAAAAAGCCTTTTCAGGAAATGCTTTTTCTGGTTGAGTAATAGTGACTTTTAGTTACTAACTAACAACTAGTTAACAACAAATGACTTTGATTCTATTTCACAAACATATTGCAAGCACTCTAAAGAAAGAGAAGCAATATTTATTTGAATTGCATGGACACCATTTAAATTGAACAGATCAATAGTGTAATTAGAAATTTAATTAAATTTGACCTGTGCACTCTTTGTTGTAGAATATCCTCAAGACTGGCATTGGTCCCGTTCAGTGTCCCAAAAGTGCCCTTAAGAGGAATAGACCGAATGAGAAAGGAGGGGGAGTTGACCAGTGCTCAAGCTGAGGCCAAAAAGAGCATTGGTCTACTTATCTCCTTAGGAGAAAAGTACATGGAGGACATTAGCCAAAATCGTATATATGGTGACCTGGCGGAATGGGTCCTCGATGTTATCGGGGAAGACATGACTAGAGAGGCAATTAATTATGCGGAAATGATATTTTTCTTGAAAATGGTTATAATTGTTATGCATATTTATTGATGAATGCAAAATTTTAGTCATTTATTTAGGCAACTATTCATTAACAGGCTATTTTACCTATAGAATTATTTATTATTATTTATAATTATTATTTTCATGCTAATTTTCAACAAAAAGAAGTGTATATTTATGACACACAGTACTAATAGTCTGGACTCTGAACGCGGTTTTGCTGAAGAAAAAAAATTTTGGCCCAAAAAACTGAAAAATGGCCATTTTGGCCCTCAAAACGAGGTTTTTCGCTGATGGCATGGCTGTTTTGCTGAAACCCCCACTTTTTGCTCATGAAAATACCTCACGAGATAAAAACGAAACTTTTTGGCGAAAAAAAATTGGGTTTTGGCTGAGAAAAGGTGCTTTTTCGTCAAAAAAACCGTTTTTTGCTGAGAAAATTCGAAATTTGCTGAGAATTTTCTCTTGGTGGAAACACGACGTTTTCACTGCTAAAACCTCACTTTGGGCGAGAAAAACACGTTTGGGGTGACAAATACGCGGTTTTGCTGAAGAAAAAAAATTTTGGCCCAAAAAACTGAAAAATGGCCATTTTGGCCCTCAAAACGAGGTTTTTCGCTGATGGCATGGCTGTTTTGCTGAAACCCCCACTTTTTGCTCATGAAAATACCTCACGAGATAAAAACGAAACTTTTTGGCGAAAAAAATTTGGGTTTTGGCTGAGAAAAGGTGCTTTTTCGTCAAAAAAACCGTTTTTTTGCTGAGAAAATTCGAAATTTGCTGAGAATTTTCTCTTGGTGGAAACACGACGTTTTCACTGCTAAAACCTCACTTTGGGCGAGAAAAACACGTTTGGGGTGACAAATACGCGGTTTTGCTGAAGAAAAAAAAATTTGGCCCAAAAAACTGAAAAATGGCCATTTTGGCCCTCAAAACGAGGTTTTTCGCTGATGGCATGGCTGTTTTGCTGAAACCCCCACTTTTTGCTCATGAAAATACCTCACGAGATAAAAAAGAAACTTATTGGCGAAAAAAAATTGGGTTTTGGCTGAGAAAAGGTTCTTTTTCGTCAAAAAAACCGTTTTTTGCTGAGAAAATTCGAAATTTGCTGAGAATTTTCTCTTGGTGGAAACACGACGTTTTCACTGCTAAAACCTCACTTTGGGCGAGAAAAACACGTTTGGGGTGACAAATACGCGGTTTTGCTGAAGAAAAGAAATTTTGGCCCAAAAAACTGAAAAATGGCCATTTTGGCCCTCAAAACGAGGTTTTTCGCTGATGGCATGGCTGTTTTGCTGAAACCCCCACTTTTTGCTCATGAAAATACCTCACGAGATAAAAACGAAACTTTTTGGCGAAAAAAATTTGGGTTTTGGCTGAGAAAAGGTGCTTTTTCGTCAAAAAAACCGTTTTTTGCTGAGAAAATTCGAAATTTGCTGAGAATTTTCTCTTGGTGGAAACACGACGTTTTCACTGCTAAAACCTCACTTTGGGCGAGAAAAACACGTTTGGGGTGACAAATACGCGGTTTTGCTGAAGAAAAAAAATTTTGGCCCAAAAAACTGAAAAATGGCCATTTTGGCCCTCAAAACGAGGTTTTTCGCTGATGGCATGGCTGTTTTGCTGAAACCCCCACTTTTTGCTCATGAAAATACCTCACGAGATAAAATCGAAACTTTTTGGCGAAAAAAATTTGGGTTTTGCCTGAGAAAAGGTGCTTTTTCGTCAAAAAAACGGTTTTTTGCTGAGAAAATTCGAAATTTGCTGAGAATTTTCTCTTGGTGGAAACACGACGTTTTCACTGCTAAAACCTCACTTTGGGCGAGAAAAACACGTTTGGGGTGACAAATACGCGGTTTTGCTGAAGAAAAAAAATTTTGGCCCAAAAAACTGAAAAATGGCCATTTTGGCCCTCAAAACGAGGTTTTTCGCTGATGGCATGGCTGTTTTGCTGAACCCCCCACTTTTTGCTCATGAAAATACCTCACGAGATAAAAACGAAACTTTTTGGCGAAAAAAATTTGGGGTTTGGCTGAGAAAAGGTGCTTTTTCGTCAAAAAAACCGTTTTTTTCTGAGAAAATTCGAAATTTGCTGAGAATTTTCTCTTGGTGGAAACACGACGTTTTCACTGCTAAAACCTCACTTTGGACGAGAAAAACACGTTTGGGGTGACAAATACGCGGTTTTGCTGAAGAAAAAAAATTTTGGCCCAAAAAACTGAAAAATGGCCATTTTGGCCCTCAAAACGAGGTCTTTCGCTGATGGCATGGCTGTTTTGCTGAAACCCCCACTTTTTGCTCATGAAAATACCTCACGAGATAAAAACGAAACTTTTTGGCGAAAAAAAATTGGGTTTTGGCTGAGAAAAGGTGCTTTTTCGTCAAAAAAAACGTTTTTTTGCTGAGAAAATTCGAAATTTGCTGAGAATTTTCTCTTGGTGGAAACACGACGTTTTCACTGCTAAAACCTCACTTTGGGCGAGAAAAACACGTTTGGGGTGACAAATACGCGGTTTTGCTGAAGAACAAAAATTTTGGCCCAAAAAACTGAAAAATGGCCATTTTGGCCCTCAAAACGAGGTTTTTCGCTGATGGCATGGCTGTTTTGCTGAAACCCCCACTTTTTGCTCATGAAAATACCTCACGAGATAAAAAAGAAACTTTTTGGCGAAAAAAAATTGGGTTTTGGCTGAGAAAAGGTTCTTTTTCGTCAAAAAAACCGTTTTTTGCTGAGAAAATTCGAAATTTGCTGAGAATTTTCTCTTGGTGGAAACACGACGTTTTCACTGCTAAAACCTCACTTTGGGCGAGAAAAACACGTTTGGGGTGACAAATACGCGGTTTTGCTGAAGAAAAAAAATTTTGGCCCAAAAAACTGAAAAATGGCCATTTTGGCCCTCAAAACGAGGTTTTTCGCTGATGGCATGGCTGTTTTGCTGAAACCCCCACTTTTTGCTCATGAAAATACCTCACGAGATAAAATCGAAACTTTTTGGCGAAAAAAATTTGGGTTTTGCCTGAGAAAAGGTGCTTTTTCGTCAAAAAAACCGTTTTTTGCTGAGAAAATTCGAAATTTGCTGAGAATTTTCTCTTGGTGGAAACACGACGTTTTCACTGCTAAAACCTCACTTTGGGCGAGAAAAACACGTTTGGGGTGACAAATACGCGGTTTTGCTGAAGAAAAAAAATTTTGGCCCAAAAAACTGAAAAATGGCCATTTTGGCCCTCAAAACGAGGTTTTTCGCTGATGGCATGGCTGTTTTGCTGAAACCCCCACTTTTTGCTCATGAAAATACCTCACGAGATAAAAACGAAACTTTTTGGCGAAAAAAATTTGGGGTTTGGCTGAGAAAAGGTGCTTTTTCGTCAAAAAAACCGTTTTTTTCTGAGAAAATTCGAAATTTGCTGAGAATTTTCTCTTGGTGGAAACACGACGTTTTCACTGCTAAAACCTCACTTTGGGCGAGAAAAACACGTTTGGGGTGACAAATACGCGGTTTTGCTGAAGAAAAAAAATTTTGGCCCAAAAAACTGAAAAATGGCCATTTTGGCCCTCAAAACGAGGTTTTTCGCTGATGGCATGGCTGTTTTGCTGAACCCCCCACTTTTTGCTCATGAAAATACCTCACGAGATAAAAACGAAACTTTTTGGCGAAAAAAATTTGGGGTTTGGCTGAGAAAAGGTGCTTTTTCGTCAAAAAAACCGTTTTTTTCTGAGAAAATTCGAAATTTGCTGAGAATTTTCTCTTGGTGGAAACACGACGTTTTCACTGCTAAAACCTCACTTTGGACGAGAAAAACACGTTTGGGGTGACAAATACGCGGTTTTGCTGAAGAAAAAAAATTTTGGCCCAAAAAACTGAAAAATGGCCATTTTGGCCCTCAAAACGAGGTCTTTCGCTGATGGCATGGCTGTTTTGCTGAAACCCCCACTTTTTGCTCATGAAAATACCTCACGAGATAAAAACGAAACTTTTTGGCGAAAAAAAATTGGGTTTTGGCTGAGAAAAGGTGCTTTTTCGTCAAAAAAACCGTTTTTTGCTGAGAAAATTCGAAATTTGCTGAGAATTTTCTCTTGGTGGAAACACGACGTTTTCACTGCTAAAACCTCACTTTGGGCGAGAAAAACACGTTTGGGGTGACAAATACGCGGTTTTGCTGAAGAAAAAAAATTTTGGCCCAAAAAACTGAAAAATGGCCATTTTGGCCCTCAAAACGAGGTTTTTCGCTGATGGCATGGCTGTTTTGCTGAAACCCCCACTTTTTGCTCATGAAAATACCTCACGAGATAAAATCGAAACTTTTTGGCGAAAAAAATTTGGGTTTTGCCTGAGAAAAGGTGCTTTTTCGTCAAAAAAACCGTTTTTTTGCTGAGAAAATTCGAAATTTGCTGAGAATTTTCTCTTGGTGGAAACACGACGTTTTCACTGCTAAAACCTCACTTTGGGCGAGAAAAACACGTTTGGGGTGACAAATACGCGGTTTTGCTGAAGAAAAAAAATTTTGGCCCAAAAAACTGAAAAATGGCCATTTTGGCCCTCAAAACGAGGTTTTTCGCTGATGGCATGGCTGTTTTGCTGAACCCCCCACTTTTTGCTCATGAAAATACCTCACGAGATAAAAACGAAACTTTTTGGCGAAAAAAATTTGGGTTTTGGCTGAGAAAAGGTGCTTTTTCGTCAAAAAAACCGTTTTTTTCTGAGAAAATTCGAAATTTGTTGAAAATTTTCTCTTGGTGGAAACACGACGTTTTCACTGCTAAAACCTCACTTTGGACGAGAAAAACACGTTTGGGGTGACAAATACGCGGTTTTGCTGAAGAAAAAAAATTTTGGCCCAAAAAACTGAAAAAATGGCCATTTTGGCCCTCAAAACGAGGTTTTTCGCTGATGGCATGGCTGTTTTGCTGAAACTCCCACTTTTTGCTCATGACAATACCTCACGAGATAAAAACGAAACTTTTTGGCGAAAAAAATTTGGGTTTTGGCTGAGAAAAGGTGCTTTTTCGTCAAAAAAACCGTTTTTTTGCTGAGAAAATTCGAAATTTGCTGAGAATTTTCTCTTGGTGGAAACACGACGTTTTCACTGCTAAAACCTCACTTTGGGCGAGAAAAACACGTTTGGGGTGACAAATACGCGGTTTTGCTGAAGAAAAAAAATTTTGGCCCAAAAAACTGAAAAATGGCCATTTTGGCCCTCAAAACGAGGTTTTTTCGCTGATGGCATGGCTGTTTTGCTGAAACCCCCACTTTTTGCTCATGAAAATACCTCACGAGATAAAAACGAAACTTTTTGGCGAAAAAAATTTGGGTTTTGGCTGAGAAAAGGTGCTTTTTCGTCAAAAAAAACGTTTTTTGCTGAGAAAATTCGAAATTTGCTGAGAATTTTCTCTTGGTGGAAACACGACGTTTTCACTGCTAAAACCTCACTTTGGGCGAGAAAAACACGTTTGGGGTGACAAATACGCGGTTTTGCTGAAGAAAAAAAATTTTGGCCCAAAAAACTGAAAAATGGCCATTTTGCCCTCAAAACGAGGTTTTTTCGCTGATGGCATGGCTGTTTTGCTGAAACCCCCACTTTTTGCTCATGAAAATACCTCACAAGATAAAAACGAAACTTTTTGGCGAAAAAAAAATTGGGTTTTGGCTGAGAAAAGGTGCTTTTTCGTCAAAAAAAAACCGTTTTTCGCTGAGAAAATTCGAAATTTGCTGAGAATTTTCTCTTGGTGGAAACACGACGTTTTCACTGCTAAAACCTCACTTTGGGCGAGAAAAACCCGTTTGGGGTGACAAATACGCGGTTTTGCTGAAGAAAAAAAATTTTGGCCCAAAAAACTGAAAAATGGCCATTTTGGCCCTCAAAACGAGGTCTTTCGCTGATGGCATGGCTGTTTTGCTGAAACCCCCACTTTTTGCTCATGAAAATACCTCACGAGATAAAAACGAAACTTTTTGGCGAAAAAAAATTGGGTTTTGGCTGAGAAAAGGTGCTTTTTCGTCAAAAAAAACCGTTTTTTGCTGAGAAAATTCGAAATTTGCTGAGAATTTTCTCTTGGTGGAAACACGACGTTTTCACTGCTAAAACCTCACTTTGGGCGAGAAAAACACGTTTGGGGTGACAAATACGCGGTTTTGCTGAAGAAAAAAAATTTTGGCCCAAAAAACTGAAAAATGGCCATTTTGGCCCTCAAAACGAGGTTTTTCGCTGATGGCATGGCTGTTTTGCTGAAACCCCCACTTTTTGCTCATGAAAATACCTCACGAGATAAAAACGAAACTTTTTGGCAAAAAAAATTTGGGTTTTGGCTGAGAAAAGGTGCTTTTTCGTCAAAAAAACCGTTTTTTGCTGAGAAAATTCGAAATTTGCTGAGAATTTTCTCTTGGTGGAAACACGACGTTTTCACTGCTAAAACCTCACTTTGGGCGAGAAAAACACGTTTGGGGTGACAAATACGCGGTTTTGCTGAAGAAAAAAAATTTTGGCCCAAAAAACTGAAAAATGGCCATTTTGGCCCTCAAAACGAGGTTTTTCGCTGATGGCATGGCTGTTTTGCTGAAACCCCCACTTTTTGCTCATGAAAATACCTCACGAGATAAAAACGAAACTTTTTGGCGAAAAAAATTTGGGTTTTGGCTGAGAAAAGGTGCTTTTTCGTCAAAAAAACCGTTTTTTGCTGAGAAAATTCGAAATTTGCTGAGAATTTTCTCTTGGTGGAAACACGACGTTTTCACTGCTAAAACCTCACTTTGGGCGAGAAAAACACGTTTGGGGTGACAAATACGCGGTTTTGCTGAAGAAAAAAAATTTTGGCCCAAAAAACTGAAAAAAAGGCCATTTTGGCCCTCAAAACGAGGTTTTTCGCTGATGGCATGGCTGTTTTGCTGAAACCCCCACTTTTTGCTCATGAAAATACCTCACGAGATAAAAACGAAACTTTTTGGCGAAAAAAATTTGGGTTTTGGCTGAGAAAAGGTGCTTTTTCCTCAAAAAAACCGTTTTTTTCTGAGAAAATTCGAAATTTCCTGAGAATTTTCTCTTGGTGGAGACACGACGTTTTCACTGCTAAAACCTCACTTTGGGCGCGAAAAACACGTTTGGGGTGACAAATACGCGGTTTTGCTGAAGAAAAAAAATTTTGGCCCAAAAAAACTGAAAAATGGCCATTTTGGCCCTCAAAACGAGGTTTTTCGCTGATGGCATGGCTGTTTTGCTGAAACCCCCACTTTTTGCTCATGAAAATACCTCACGAGATAAAAACGAAACTTTTTGGCAAAAAAAAATTTGGGTTTTGGCTGAGAAAAAGGTGCTTTTTCGTCAAAAAAAACCGTTTTTTTGCTGAGAAAATTCGAAATTTGCTGAGAATTTTCTCTTGGTGGAAACACGACGTTTTCACTGCTAAAACCTCACTTTGGGCGAGAAAAACACGTTTGGGGTGACAAATACGCGGTTTTGCTGAAGAAAAAAAATTTTGGCCCAAAAAACTGAAAAATGGCCATTTTGGCCCTCAAAACGAGGTTTTTCGCTGATGGCATGGCTGTTTTGCTGAAACCCCCATTTTTTGCTCATGAAAATACCTCACGAGATAAAAACGAAACTTTTTGGCGAAAAAAATTTGGGTTTTGGCTGAGAAAAGGTGCTTTTTCGTGAAAAAAAACCGTTTTTTTGCTGAGAAAATTCGAAATTTGCTGAGAATTTTCTCTTGGTGGAAACACGACGTTTTCACTGCTAAAACCTCACTTTGGGCGAGAAAAACACGTTTGGGGTGAGAAATACGCGGTTTTGCTGAAGAAAAAAAATTTTGGCCCAAAAATAATTAAAAATGGCCATTTTGGCCCTCAAAACGAGGTTTTTCGCTGATGGCATGGCTGTTTTGCTGAAACCCCCACTTTTTGCTCATGAAAATACCTCACGAGATAAAAACGAAACTTTTTGGCGAAAAAAAATTTGGGTTTTGGCTGAGAAAAGGTGCTTTTTCGTCAAAAAAACCGTTTTTTGCTGAGAAAATTCGAAATTTGCTGAGAATTTTTCTCTTGGTGGAAACACGACGTTTTCACTGCTAAAACCTCACTTTGGGCGAGAAAAACACGTTTGGGGTGAGAAATACGCGGTTTTGCTGAAGAAAAAAAATTTTGGCCCAAAAAACTGAAAAATGGCCATTTTGGCCCTCAAAACGAGGTTTTTCGCTGATGGCATGGCTGTTTTGCTGAAACCCCCACTTTTTGCTCATGAAAATACCTCACGAGATAAAAACGAAACTTTTTGGCGAAAAAAATTTGGGTTTTGGCTGAGAAAAGGTGCTTTTTCGTCAAAAAAAACCGTTTTTTGCTGAGAAAATTCGAAATTTGCTGAGAATTTTTCTCTTGGTGGAAACACGACGTTTTCACTGCTAAAACCTCACTTTGGGCGAGAAAAACACGTTTGGGGTGACAAATACGCGGTTTTGCTGAAGAAAAAAAATTTTGGCCCAAAAAACTGAAAAAAGGCCATTTTGGCCCTCAAAACGAGGTTTTTCGCTGATGGCATGGCTGTTTTGCTGAAACCCCCACTTTTTGCTCATGAAAATACCTCACGAGATAAAAACGAAACTTTTTGGCGAAAAAAATTTGGGTTTTGGCTGAGAAAAGGTGCTTTTTCCTCAAAAAAACCGTTTTTTTTCTGAGAAAATTCGAAATTTCCTGAGAATTTTCTCTTGGTGGAGACACGACGTTTTCACTGCTAAAACCTCACTTTGGGCGCGAAAAACACGTTTGGGGTGACAAATACGCGGTTTTGCTGAAGAAAAAAAATTTTGGCCCAAAAAAACTGAAAAATGGCCATTTTGGCCCTCAAAACGAGGTTTTTCGCTGATGGCATGGCTGTTTTGCTGAAACCCCCACTTTTTGCTCATGAAAATACCTCACGAGATAAAAAACGAAACTTTTTGGCAAAAAAAATTTGGGTTTTGGCTGAGAAAAGGTGCTTTTTCGTCAAAAAAAACCGTTTTTTGCTGAGAAAATTCGAAATTTGCTGAGAATTTTCTCTTGGTGGAAACACGACGTTTTCACTGCTAAAACCTCACTTTGGGCGAGAAAAACACGTTTGGGGTGACAAATACGCGGTTTTGCTGAAGAAAAAAAATTTTGGCCCAAAAAACTGAAAAATGGCCATTTTGGCCCTCAAAACGAGGTTTTTCGCTGATGGCATGGCTGTTTTGCTGAAACCCCCATTTTTTGCTCATGAAAATACCTCACGAGATAAAAACGAAACTTTTTGGCGAAAAAAATTTGGGTTTTGGCTGAGAAAAGGTGCTTTTTCGTGAAAAAAACCGTTTTTTGCTGAGAAAATTCGAAATTTGCTGAGAATTTTCTCTTGGTGGAAACACGACGTTTTCACTGCTAAAACCTCACTTTGGGCGAGAAAAACACGTTTGGGGTGAGAAATACGCGGTTTTGCTGAAGAAAAAAAATTTTGGCCCAAAAAAATTAAAAATGGCCATTTTGGCCCTCAAAACGAGGTTTTTCGCTGATGGCATGGCTGTTTTGCTGAAACCCCCACTTTTTGCTCATGAAAATACCTCACGAGATAAAAACGAAACTTTTTGGCGAAAAAAATGTGGGTTTTGGCTGAGAAAAGGTGCTTTTTCGTCAAAAAAACCGTTTTTTTGCTGAGAAAATTCGAAATTTGCTGAGAATTTTCTCTTGGTGGAAACACGACGTTTTCACTGCTAAAACCTCACTTTGGGCGAGAAAAACACGTTTGGGGTGAGAAATACGCGGTTTTGCTGAAGAAAAAAAATTTTGGCCCAAAAAACTGAAAAATGGCCATTTTGGCCCTCAAAACGAGGTTTTTCGCTGATGGCATGGCTGTTTTGCTGAAACCCCCACTTTTTGCTCATGAAAATACCTCACGAGATAAAAACGAAACTTTTTGGCGAAAAAAATTTGGGTTTTGGCTGAGAAAAGGTGCTTTTTCGTCAAAAAAACCGTTTTTTGCTGAGATA